>VDFB02000003.1:731796078-731912172 GCA_007258455.2 Sequoia sempervirens
ATTGCATGTCTTCTAAATCCACTTATTTTCCTCCCTATCCTTATCCATCTCCTTCCGCATGCTATCCAAAAATTCAAAAAAATCCAAAAATCAAAAATCAAAAATCAAAATCAAAAATCAAAAAATAAAATAGTAAAGAGAAATAATTCGTCCAATGGTGAAAACTTGGCAAACAAGCACCTTGGATAAGTACCATGATGAAAACCTAGAAAATAGGCGTCATGCATAAATCCCCATCTACACTTGGGGGCAACTTCCTGATTTGCATCCCCTCCATCCGCTTTGCTTCCAGCTATGCACTAGTCTCCATCCTATACATCCTTTTCATTCATCCCCTCCATCCTCCCTATCTTACACATTTTTCTTGGAATATCTCACTTATCCCCATTCTTCCATCCTCCTTGTGATCTTGGTAACAATTAGGGGCAAACATATAAGCACGCTTTGGACACCTCTTAGCATACATTCCCCTCATCCGCACACTATCCTAATCCTCATTCTCACTCGTCTATCTTCCTTATCCACCCGTTATGCTACCTTCCATCTCCCTTCCTTATCCATGCATCCTATCTTCATCCATCTCACTCTTTTATCTTCCCATCTACTTGTCTTCCATCCTTCATTCCTCCCCGCACATGACATATCTAGAGTGGGGGAATCTATCTTCCTTTATGATATAGTCCTTGGAGACATCATTCATTCCATCACAACAATCTGTTCCATTTCCCTATCCTTATCTTCCCATCCCTCCACACAATCCTTATATCCATCTCCCTATCCTTATCTTCCTATCCTTCCATCATGGCATCCATTTTCATCTATCCATCCGGTAACCTTTTCCTCATCCAAATCCTTATCTTCCTATCCATCAATCCAACCAATCCTTTTCATCTCCCCATCTTCATCTTCGTATCCATCAATCCAACCAATCCTTATATCCACCTTCCCATCCTTATCTTCCTATCCATCAATCCAACCAATCCTTTTCATCTCCCAACCCTCGTCTCCTTATCCTCATCCCATCTCATAATCCCTTGTCCTTGGTATCTAGCTATAGGCTACTCCACATGCAACCCAATTCCATCTACCTCATCATCATCACTTTTGCTTCTTTTACACATCTTTTCAATCTCCTATCCTTTCTCATCATTCATCTATTCATCATCTAATCCTCCCAATTCATCTTTTGATGATTTGAATAACTATCCCATCCCTGAGCTTTGTATAGTCATCATCCTTCAATCCAATCCCACAGGTCTATATTGTCCCATCATGTCAGTCCAATCATTTTATCCCCTTACCTAAGGTTATCTCATCATCTTTTATCCATCACTTGTCTTTGACCTTTCGTCGAACTACGTTGCCCCTATGCTTTCATGTAGGCAAGGTAGATCATTTGATCCGCCCCCAGGGTTCCATCATCAGTCTTTCTGCTTTGTCCATCTAATCCTTTATCATCTATCATCAGTCTTCATCTCTTGTTCCTATTGTCTGTCCCATCTTTATCATCCATCGAGGTCTCCTATCTTGTGTCATGTCTCTCGTGTCGCGTCGTCAAGCTATGCCCTTATCTAGCTGGTTCTTAACCAACAATATCCACTTGTATCATCAAATCCAATCAGTTATGAATATCTTGCGTCATATTGGTCTCTTAGCTTAGAATCCATCATCGGTCTCAACAGGATGCATCCTTCCTAACAGACCTCATCAATCCCATCTATCCCCTTGATTCTATGGCAAAGGACGTTTGAAATTTATTGTGATCTTTTGATGCTTTTGGATTTTATTTATCATTTGAGCTCCCTATCATCACTTGTCATGGTCGCCTTGATCCATCATATCATGGTGTGCTTTGACTAGTCAACATAGTGGTGTATCTTGATCTTTTCTTTGTCTTATCGGTTGTCCCACGTAGTACCCACCAAGACCCCTGAGGTCTTGTGTTACGCTAGGGCATCCTTGTGTGCTTGTGGTTATCCCAATACCTAGCCCGACCAAGGTCACCACGACTTTGGGGTGTTGGGATAGCCTTCTTGTTTTTTATGCTTGTTTTATGCATTAGACACTAATATTCCTTGATTCTTCATACCCTGGCGTCTTGGGTCTTATGCTATAGCAAAAATTAGTGCTTCGATGATGTCAAATTGCATGTGGATTGCATTTCAGCTCATCTATCAAACTCCCCCCATCCATTCATCCTTCATCACTCTCCCTTCCCAATCTCTTGTTGTCTTTGCATCATCTTCTTCAACTCCCCTTGCATCATCTCATCCATTTCGAGAGCACACTCGTGTTCTCCTAAACCCGCATGTCCTCTCGAGGGGGCATCCTTCATCCCTAATTTTCATCATTTTCTTTTTTCCTTCCTAGTCACTCCTTTGAATGACTGGGGCATTTTTCCCAATCTAACCATCTTCTTCTAGGTTCTATGTTTTAATATTCTTTGAAATGATGCTACTTTGTAACACCATCTCAAAGAGAGGCAAAATTTAGACACCTAAATTTGGACACTTAATTTATCCAAATTTATCCTCTTTCATCTAAATATCCCTTTATCTGCATTAATTAAGTAATATCACTATTATTTAATTAATCCCTCTAAAGCTCTTCTAATCCCTAAGGTATCTAGTTAAATAATTAAATACATTCCCCTTTTCATCAAATGAATTAAATAAATATCACATTTATTTAATTCCTCATATGTCACATCCTCCATCATTTTTATCTTATCATAATCCATCTTCTAATCCCATCATTACGATGTGCACATGCCTAATCCTTGATTAGGATGTGTCACATCCTCCAACTTTTGCAAGTTGGCCTCTAATCTCTCTTAGCCACCTAACCTTCCTCTAACCCCTCATCAACTTGTCTAATCACCCCCTTTAGTCAACTCTTCCCATCCCCCAAGGAATTTTTAATTCCTTTTGTCTTCCCAAAGTCCTTTGAGGAATTTTTAATTCCACTCTCATCTTTCAAGGAATATTAAATTCTTTTCTCTTCCCCATGTCCTTTATGACATGTGCCCTTGGTCAACCTTATTAAAGGCTTTCTCCTTTTGGGCAAGACACTCCACTTCCCCATGTGAATTTTTAATTCACTTTTAATCCCCCAATGCACTCAAAAGGAATTTTTAATTCCTTCACTTCTTCCCACATGTCCTCTCTTTATTCTTTATTCTTTCCCCTCTCCCCATGAGGATATTTGAGGAATTTTTAATTCCTCACATGTCCTCTCCCCCACATAGGGACAAGCACCTCCTTTATGAAGAGATCTTGTCCAATCCCAAGGTACTTTGTACCCCCCTCCATGTCATGTCCTATCCTTCCACCTCATGTCCACTTCAGCTTTTAGGGCTATATCACATGCCACATGTCAAGATGTGAGGGCTTGTGAGTTCTCAAGCCACCTTGCCCCTACATCTTGGTCATTGGTGGCTCAATCTTGGCCATCCATTTCCCTAGAGATTTCCAAAATCTCTATAAATACCCCCTCTTTTCTCTCATTTGGGAGGAGATCATTTTGCTAGCCAAACTCTTGCAATTTTGTTTCTCAATATACACTTAACCATTTGCATCCATTTTTTCCAACTATCTTGCATCTCACACTTCACATCTTGCATCTACTTGCCACCAAGGAGCATACATCTCATCTACAATCGAAGGGCCAACCAAAGAACAAATTTACAAGGTAAAAGGTTCCATTTTTATGTTGTTAAGTTCATCATTTGCCCAATCTTGAGGTGTAGGGTGTCTTTAGTTGTTATTTTCTCTCTTGTGTTTGCATCTTATTTTCTAACAAGCAATTTCGCCCTATCACAGGATGAATACTTTGAGAAAATTGTTGTTTGTGGATGTTTTGTGTGTTGTGGAAAGAAACAATTCAAACAAGAAATTGTACAAAGACATTACATATATGATGAACTTCCAGTCGGTAGTATGCCTCCTACAATCGATTAAAACCAAAGAATAATAAATGAGTGTGGACTGATGTTTTATAAACTATGTTGTCAAAATTGTGTTTTATTTAAATTATTGTATAAAAAAGGTAGTCAATAAAATAATGTTCTATTATTCAATTGATGTATATATGTTCATACAATTTTTATTTTATTTTTTAAGCCATATTTGACTATATTTCTTTGAAATTGCCACATTTATGATTTATCCAATTGTTGCCAAACATTAAATAATGCTTGTGTTTGTTGATAGGTAGAATATTTTGATGAAACACATTATACTACTACCCAAGATCCAACTGGGTTATTAAGATTTGAACGAGATGATCCAAACCATCCTTTAAACCATACCAAGGCGAGAAGAGCAAGATTGAAGAGAACACTACCACCTGAGAAATTTGAAGAGCAGATGAGAGTCACATACACTGATGACATGCAACCTAGCCTTAATGATGATGATCATGAGAGTGAAAATGCAGTGCATGAAGAAGGATTGAATGAAATGCTTACAGGTTTCTTTCGGGATGGAAACAATGATCACAATAATGATGATATGGTTGACAGTAATGATGATAGCAGGGGTAGTTACCACCAACGTAATGTTGATGATAACAACATCAAAGACTCCATCAAGCAAGTTGCGAAGACACCCGTGTTCAAATCGGATGTAATTAGAACCTCAAAACTGGAATGCACATTAATATTAATAGAAATCAAGCCACTATTTGGTTGGTCAGACAAAGGATTCACTACCCTACTTAAGTGAGTTGAAATCTATTTCTTACTTTGCATTGTAAATTGGTATACATAATTCATAAACATTCAATTGATTTAATCTCATATCAAACATGTTCATCATAAGTCAAACATTCAATTGATTTAATCTCTGGCAATCTTATAGGGCACTAAAAACTAAAATATTCCCTAAAGAGAATGTGTTTCCATCAACTTGCAAAGAGGTGTGTTTGTTGTTGGTTGAGTTGGGGATTGAATATAAGCAAATTCATTCATGTAAAAATGATTACATTTTATATAGAGATGACTATCAAAACAAGGTAGAATGCCCTGTATGCAAAGAGAAGAGATATCATACAAATGAACAAGGTCCTATAGTTCCAAAGAAGGTTTTACGTCACATGCCAATTATACCTAGACTTCAACAAAGGTTTAGTTGCAATTCACTAGCACAATTGATGGACCGACATGCAAAGAATAGGAGTAAAGATGGATTCATGCCAATTCTGGCCGACTCCAAAGCAATGAAACATAGAGGGAAAATGGCCAACAAAATTCAAAGATGAACCCTGTAGTATCAGATTTGGTCTTGCAATTGATGGATGTGCCCATTCTCTTTCCTCGGCTCAAATTATAGTGTTTGGCTAGTTGGATTGATAGTATAAAATATTCCCCCATGGATGAGTGTTAGAAAGGAGCACCTTATGCTAACTCTCATTGTTCCAGGAAAACATCAAGTTAAAAACATGGATGTTTATCTTGTGCCTTTTATTGATGAAATGCAACTACTATGGAAAGGCATAAGAATGTGTGACATATCACATCCTCCATCAAATAGGTCCTTCATGTTGTATGGTGTGCTATGTTGTACTATTCATGATTTCCCAAGACTTGGTGTTTGTTCTGGTAAGATAAAATATTTACATATTTACACTCATAATTTATTTTCATCCCAACTTTCATACTTAGTTTTATACTTTTTTATGTTATTAATATTACTTATTGAATTACAGGGCTTCAAACAAAGGGGATATTTGCATGTTCAAGATGTGCAAAACAATTTCAAGGGCGGTATTCTAAAGATCTACATAAATTTATTTATGCAAACAACAGGGTTTTTCTACCACTAGATCATAGGTTTAGAAATCACCTGAAGAATCAATTTGATGGAAAAGTTGAAAATAGAGACCCTCCCATGATTATGGGTCCAGGTGATTGGCTTAAGAAATATGATGTTGAATTGAAAGCTTGGGAGGATTTTTTTGATCGGGGTGATTCAATTGAAGAACTAGAACAAGTTGTAGTTAATATGCCAAAAGGAATGAAAAGGAAATCCATATTTTATGAACTCCCTTACTGGAAGGATCTATTAATATCTCACCTATTAGATCCTATGCACATCTTCAAAAATGTCCCAGATTCTATATTTTGATATATATCAGGTAAAGAAAGGACACCTTGTCTTCGAGCAGAGATATTGCTCTTTCGCGTACCAAATTTGATAGAAAACATTTGTGGCCAAACAGGGAAAATGAAACATATGCAGAAGCTCCATGAATTTTGAAAAAAAGAGAGCTAGACCAACTAAAAAATGTCATTCGTTCAATAAGGACACCTATTGGCTATGGGTCATCATTGGCTAAGCTTTTACAGTTGATTGACATATCACAGGAATTAAAACACATGATTTTCATAATTTAATGAAGGTATTATATATCAACATTTAACAATTACTAGTAACATTGATTAAGCACTAAATTTATTTTGATATTTTGTTGTGTGAGAAAAAATTACTAATGACCTTTTCATAAATGTGTTTGATAGCATATCATGCCATTGGCAATTAGGGGGGATTCTTGTCTTACAGTTGACTTAAGGAATGCCATAAGTTGATTGTCAACATTTACAAGGTATGTGGTTATATGAAATGTTCATGTGTGAGAGACATAGAGATATTATATTGCATTTTAATGTATGACTAAAGGTTCATACTAATTTACTAATCTTATATTAGGTGGGTGACCTCCAAGGGGGTCCATGAATCTGAAGTGCCAAAGTGGAAGAAGGAAATTGCAGAAATTGTATGTGTATTTGAGAAGGAGCTCCCTACAAGTTTCATGGACCTACAAGTCTATTTACTTATGCACCTAGTCGAAGACATTAAATTGGTGGGTGTTTTATCAAAGAGGTGGATGTTTTTCTTTGAGAGGTATAAGAAAACTCTTAAAAGATATGTCCGACAAAAGGCACATCCAAAGGGTTGCATGGCTAAAGGGTATGTATTGAATGAAGCATTTTTCTTCTTGTGTGAATTCCTTGGTAAGGATTTTGAAGATGGCCCACGTTTTTGGGATGAAGAATGAGCATTAGATATTATTGATGGAGAAAAACCACAATCTAATGGTGTTGAAATAGAAATTAGTAAGTAAATTCACAATCAATGTGGTTGTTTTTCTTGCAATCATTAGTTTACTCTATAATTTATTTTTCAAATTAACAGCATGACATTTGGAGTTTGAAGTAAACATGTTGACATGTAATAGGTGTAGACGAAAGTTCTATACTCGACAAGTTCATTATGCACCACATGGACTTTATGAACAAATGGATTGATCTATATGATAAAAAGAGGGAAGAAGTGTTATAAGCAAGGAGACAGTTTAAGAGATTGAACCCAAGGAATACTCCACTTCCCACTCATCTGCTTGGGGAATGGGGCAAAGATTGCACACTAGAATGGGTTACTAAAAAAATTCAAAATTAAATAGAAGATGCGGGTACAGATTCAAACATAATAGAAGATAAAATCAACATGTCTAGAGGATGTAAAAGAAAGGTACAGTTGGGATTTTACAAAATGTTGTTTCCCTACAATTTTGACAGTATTAACTATTTTAATATTCATCATTATATTTTTTTTCACTAAAATAAATGGTCTTTCACAGGTGAGAAAATATCCAGCAATGTGGGCATATCGTCGACATTATCATGTAGAAAGTGTAGACTTAAAGAGACAATCCTTCGATTGTGGCATCATGGTTGAATTCAAGCAATCTAGTCGATCAAGCTCAAAAGATAAGAATATATTTGAAGGGAATCTACAATATGTTGGGAAAATACAAGAAATTATTAGTTAGATTACCGCTCTTTTAAATGTTGTATTTTTAAGTGTAGATGGTATGAAGCATTTGAAAGGACACGAAGACATGATACCCATAGTGGATTGTTTTCTATAGATTCCTCATTGTTCCTACCGGAGGATAAGGAGCCTTATGTTCTACCAATGCATTGTGAGCAGGTATTTCTTTAACTCAAACAAGAAGCGGTAGTGATCATTGATCTATTAATTCATAGCTTACTATGAATATATACATGTGTTTATTAATCAATAAAATTGTTATAACATATGTCTAATATATGTATGTCGTTCATGTGCAAGTATTTTTCTATGAAGATATTTTGGACCCAAAATGTATATTTGTCATACATTATGATCCAAGATTAAGGCATGTATTTGATGATGCATTAGTGGATACTGAGCAAAACAATAATGGCCAACAAAATGAGAGAGGGATTAGAGAACATCGAAGAAATTGACATCCATGATGATGTTGAAGATGGTTATGTTCAGGCACAAGAAGACAACAATCCAGAGTTAGATGATGTTATGGAAGACAACAATATGGATGGTGTAGAAATTGATGATCCAAATACATCTGGTAACAATATATATGGTCTACAGTCAAATTTCAATGATGATGAAGATGATGCAGGTCAAGATGAGGATGATGATAATATTAAATACTTGAAAGAACATATGAACATTGACAATGATACATTGGATGACATTTTAGCAAACAATAATGTTAATGACCAAGACTTCTAAATTTTTAGAATTATTTGCAATCCATGTTTAAAAAAGGATGATTCTTATGGCCTGAACTTTGAAATGCTTTAGTAATATTATGTTGTACTTGGAAAATTGAAAACTTGTTTTATTCTCCTAGCAAGCTTTTATATTTTCCATTATAATTATAGACCAAACAACATTTGTGGGGATGGCCTTTTACACCAATCTTAATTTGTATGAAGTTCACAAACCTGTTGTCAAGCATTAAATTCCTTTCATAGACGGAAAATGTAAAGGCTTCATTTAAGAAAAGATAATTAGTCTATTTCTGAGGGTAATCCACATGCAAAAATTAAAAAGCACATTAAAAAATAATTGTATAGTAGAAAATCAGATTCAACCAGTTATGTCTTATTTCGCTTGCACACTTATCTGAAAGACATAGAGTATTCACCATACATTTCCCTTGACAAAGCAAACATGTGCTTTCATTTATTTTTACTATATATCTCAGAAGTGAAATTGTTGTTACATAATGATGCACTGAGAAAATAATATATACAAAAAATGCAAAGAAAATGTTTGAAATTTAACATGCAACCTACAATGTTGTGCTGAAAGGAATCAAGATTAACTGGGACAAGAAATAAAAATAAAATTTTGATGATTGTTCTAAAAAGTGAACAGGATGTGAAAAGTTTAGACAATGATGGTGTTGAAATTGATAACCCTGATTCTGATGACATTATTGTTTTATGTCATTAGAGATAAAGAGCACATACAATTTTATATACATAGAAAATGAAGATTTGAAACTAGTAAACTGAAAATGTGAACACTGTAATATTTTTCCTTAAACAATAATTCACATACTCACTTACAAAAAAGGGTGAAGCATTTTTTATTCAAACTTTGTTTTCTTTAATAGACATAACAGTAAAATAATATTTACAAGTACAAGAATATATACATTGTTTCATAGAAAATAAGAAATGTTTCATAGAATATACAAGAACAAGAATATATACAAGAATATTTACAAGCACAAGAATATATACACTATTTCATAGAATATATACACTGTTTCATAGAATTCTAAATTTTCAAAGTTATTTGCAATCTGTTGGGTCTCAAAAATGCAAGTTTTTAGACCATAAGAGGGTACCAATCTCTAAGAGGAATTTAATCCTTAATACGAACCAATTAAAGTAAATTATTTGAAAGGACTTGAATTCACACCTAACCAGAAACCAATCAAAGCATTAACACGGTAACAACAAATGTGCCCTGATAAATCTTGCAGATTTAAACAACTTGAAAAGACCACTTTGGAGACAACAAAGCAATAAATAAGCATGAAAATCAACACAGCAATTGAACACTGAAAATGGATTACAATTTATAATATATCTACTCCATTATATTGCTCAAAATATAAACATACATAACATGAGTTCTTTTGATATGAATAAGTGGATGAGATGGTCTAGTATCTATTCTAATGGATTGAAATGATGATGATATGATGATCAAAATTAGACTTTGGTTTCCCTATTTGTACGGGAAGCAAAAAGCTTCAAGTCCATTCACAAAAGTTACATTGTTTCTTAACTAAAGCATAATTAACATAACATAGAAACTTAAAAAGAATTTATTATTGGATGCACCACAATCCGTTAATCATCAGCAAGCGCCTGTGACCACTTAAGATCTATTCAAGGCTCAAGCACCATGTTAATGTGTCCACAACAACCAAACTTTGACTACCTCCTCATACAGCTCGTGCAAGGAACAAATTAACCTTTGAAATGTGATCAATGCATTTCTCTTGGGCATAAGTGTTTGCATTATGTAGAGTGTCTTTCATTGCATTCTCCAATCCAACAATCCTCCCGAGTTACTTAAATTCAGTTTCCTTAGTACCTCATCCTCATCATTGATGTCATCAAGGATGCCTGGAAAATATTTTGATATCTCATTTTTCCAAGTTTCCTAATCCTTCAAATTTGTTTCTTCAAAGAAATCTAGTATGGCCATACATAGTGGCTGGCTGAAGTTATTCAATTCCTGTGTCAAGATATTCTGGAAGTTTTCATGTGTATTCATGAGGCTCTAACATTCTTGGAGAAAAGCATTATTATCTCCATCTTTTTCCTTGATATGGGATTCCATTTCCTTCATCCTATCAAGCAGTCTTCCATGCTCCATGAGGGCCTTATATGTTCCACTGTGAGCATACCAGACACCATCTACACGTTGGCACATATCTTTGAATTCCATACAAATTATCCCTGATGCTACTTCAAAAGTAGTAACCTTCAATTTTCTTTTTAGTTCTTCCTATTCCTTTTGAGCCTTTTCAAATTTATGCTTCCATTAAGTAGTCTCAAACATGGCCTCTAACACTTTTCTTTCATGTTCAATTAAAGGAGAGTAAATCCTTGGAGAAGTAGACATCCTATCTTTGTAGTTGGTTAATTCTTGTTTCAACCTATCATTTTCCTCTATCAGCCACTGGTTATCTCTTACTAGCTTTTGGATCTAGGCTTTGGTGAATTTGGCTACATTCACATTCAAGTTAGCAGTCTCCAAGGGATTTGTATCCCCTACTCTTTACACCAGGAGATATCCAAAAATCTAATCATGGTCAATGAGAGAAGGCTTCTTGTCTGGGGGGTAAAGAGCCCAAGTTTGGAAAGTGGTATTATCAAGATTGTACCCTGACCCTGTATAGACCCTATCACCTGCTTCATCCATTATTTGCAAAGTTTTATTCTTTCTCTTCAAAAAGCTATCAAACACAACGGTTGAACTAATATCCCACCTAGGAAGGAGCATAACTCTAGTGTCTTTCAATAATGCTCTTCCTCTCTCAATAGTCATGTTTCTCATTTCCCTATCATCTTCATGTTTCAACTCTTTCAAGGCATAAGCCTCTTTCTCAAGGTCAATTCCCTTTAACCTTTCTCTTATTAGTCTTCCTTTATACTCATATATAAAGGACTTAAATTCAGGGGTTTGCACAACAGTATCATCTGCAAAAAATTCTTGACTTGCACGATACCTCACATCATCTAATAGCTCATCAGAGGCTTAAAAGGTGATCACACTTCTTTCCAATGACATCTCATATGGGGTATAAAAGGAGCATTAAACTGTGATACTTCTTCTTCCTCCTCAGTGTTATCTTCTCAATTGAAAAGCTCACTTTAGGAGTAGGCTGAGGTGATAAGTGATCTAGTGGTGTGATATTTTCTACTTGCCTCCTAGGACCGATGCCCCTTCCTCTTTCAAATGCCACAAGTGGCACATCTCTTATTATTTCTTCTTCATGGAGGATTAACTATTCAATTCTTTCTATGGGATCTTGTACCTTAGGGAAATCCCCTACGTAGCTTGGGTTATTATTCACCTTCCAAGCCTCAACCATCATAACCCTACTATAGGCATTCATTTTCATCATGTTTTATTTTTCTTCACAATTTCTAATGACATCTTCTAAAAGGAAACTATGCTCATACCCTTTCAATTTCTGAAAAAATTTGGCATCACAAATGAAGTGTTCAAGATCAAACTTTTCCCTTTTGTTGCCAACCAGCAAGCCATAATAATCTAGTTTACCACTAACCAAGCCATAGCCTCAATCAGAGATAATAGTGAAATCACCAAAGTATAAAGTGGAAGGCATGAAAATCTGCCTCCCATAGCTCTTTAAATGCATGAAAGCTGAAAATGACAATTGCCTTATGATCTCTAAATAAGCAACTTTGTCTAGCACAGTCTTAGGCAGTAAATAAGGTGCAACTTCAAATCCATAAACCCTGATAATAGTACAATCCCCATACATGTACTAGTCCTCCCAATTGTGATTTATCCCTACTTCATGACCCATAGCTTTTGGTCGTAGAAATATTAAGATCTCTAGTGAGAGGTTGTAGTCACATTTGTGGCCTAGCATCTTGTATAGTGGTTTGACAAAATATTCCTCAAAATATAGGTAGTGGGACCTCCCACACCTATTGTCCCACACATATGTCCACATTTGTATAGGCCTTGAATTTCCATCATTATCTAAGTCTTTTATTCTTAATTCCTCGCCCCATATCCCCATCACCTACCCTTTGTATAATATCATGTGCATGAAAAGAGAATAGTGCTTGAAATTAATGGCTTCACTATTATTCTTGATGATATTGAGGGCATTATTGATGGCCTCTGATAAATACTCTGCATAATCATAGGGTAGGGAATTATGGCTCTGGATGTCTATGGCTAAAACCATGGGAGCAATTGTCATGTTCTCAAGAACATCAATTCCCAATACTTGACCAGCTGAGTAATAAGTGTATTGAAAGTATTCTTCAAACAAAGCCACAGAGAATGGGGGCTTATCTTCACTAG
The DNA here is from genome assembly GCA_007258455.2 of Sequoia sempervirens. Taxonomy (NCBI): domain Eukaryota; kingdom Viridiplantae; phylum Streptophyta; class Pinopsida; order Cupressales; family Cupressaceae; genus Sequoia; species Sequoia sempervirens. The sequence continues at coordinate 731,809,023 of VDFB02000003.1, forward strand.
AGAACCTCACAGTTTGGTTACCCGCACCCTTAACCCTATGTAAAGGCAGTTTCCACCTCTTGTAACTTGTGTCCATGGTGTTTTATTCCTCCAACAAGTCTCTGATTCGTAATTTTATTTTCAGGGAAGTGTCTAGCTAAAAAATCATGGAAATATAATCTGGCTTTATGACCATGAACTGTGACCCATCAAGCAAATGAATTCTTCTCATCTTTGGATTTTAATTCTTTTCCAACACCTTGATTAACTCTACGTTCACAAAGATGTTGGGTACTACAAGTTTACCCAAATTCAAATTCCACATATTTGACACTAGGCAATGCCAGAATTTCTTTGTATAATGATAAATAAAGAGGTCATAACCCCTATACGGAGTCCATACATCTCCTAGATTTTTTTGTTTCTCTTGTAATGTCACACACGATGGGTTAAATTGTGTTATTCTTCTAGATTTTGGCCCAGACCTAGGACACTAATTGATTAAGTCTTGATTCAATTGCCTAGCTTCAGTTTTTTGTCTTTTTGCTTTCTATTTTCCTGGGATTTTTTCCATCTCAACCCTACTCATCCAATGCTTTCATCTACTTACTAAGAAAATAATTTGAGCTGAGTCTAGACCACTTACTTGGATAAATGTTGCAAAATTTCAGCTTCCTACTGCCATCCAACTTGGTTCTCCAAATCCTTTAATTACAATTCACAGTAATTTCAACTTCTTTGAGGTCGTATTTATCAAATTTCAAGACACTTCATCCAGCCCTGGTTCATAAATGGCACTCGCACCACCTTTATGATCAAGTTCTTCATTAATAGCGATAGTCTCATTGATATTTTTGTTAGTCACATCAATCGTACTAATCATCATTTCATAACTATCGAAGAGAATTTTAATTAAAATGCATGTTTTTTCTTTGATATGTCAATATGGTGATGTTTTTCCCTTACCTTTTATTGCTTACCACACTACCGCCTTGCTCAAGGCTTCTTGCTGTGAGGTTGTGGTGTATACCACTCTACCACATATGTTTCTCACCTTCCCGGTGGTATAGCTTTTGATAATTACTTGAAGAGTGTTGATGAGACAATCTTATTTGTCTTACTGATATCTCAATGTCTCATCAACATTAGATCTTATGTTCCTCTGATGTTTTTTTTCGATGTCGATGAGACAATTTAATGTCTCTTTTCGATATGCCATTGTCTTATCGGCAATTACTTTGTTATATCCAATAGTTGTGTTTCACCGAGCACTTGTAGATATACCTTTTTGATGTGACATAAGTGATTCTCTCCTTGATATTCCTGTAGCTTGTTGAAATTTCACTGTTTTACATTGTCAATGAGACATATAAATAAGTCTCTTTGACATAGGGGTGTCTCATCTACATTTCTGATTTGTGCTTTGTGCTATTGTCAAGGAGACTTTGGAGGGACTCTAATGGACATGGTGTTGTCTTGGCGATATGCTATGAGCAACCATAGGAGTATTTCAAAGGAGGAATACACTTTGATGTTGTGATCAAGGGTTTTATTTGGAAGCTCACTTGAGGGATTTTATTAAATTTAAGTTATTATGACAGGAATTTTATGCATATGGTGGATGTAAGAGATGAGTGAAAATGGAAGTATGCAAAAATAATTAGGATGGAATTTTGGCTACAACACAATCCATGTTTAAAAAATGATGATTCTTATGGCCTAAACTTTGAAACACTTCAGTAATATTATTTGTGTCGATACAAATTAACTATTGCAATATCCTTAAATTGTTCAATCTTTGGTATGAATTGTTGGCAGGAAAATTTAGGATTACTTGGATGCTTCTTCCATTCATTTTATATCAACATATGTTCGTAAAGACACAAAATTTAATAGCTCAATCAGGTAGAGCTTTTGTGATTTTCAAATGAATAGTAAGGTACATTTTATTTTTGCTATATTACATTCATGTGCATAAACAAAATCAAAAGATTGCACAATCCTTTCAAAAATGTAGTCTTTATTGATAATGTAAATGTATGTTGTTCCACACAAGCCGTGGAACTGACTATTTGAATGCATATAATTGAAAAACTATACATTTATAGATACAAAAGATAAAAATGCACATAAAGAGGAAGGGGACCCATCATTGCCTCAATGATGAATCCTAGTTTCTTTTTTTTGTATCATCTTCAGTCTTCCTGCTTGTCTAAGCCTCCAAGTTGATGTCTTCCTTGCTGCTCCTAGGTTCCCTACATTTGAGTGAAAAGAGTGTTGTTAGAGAAATGAAGGATCACCAGTCAAAATATGTGCATACATCTATAAATATATAATTTGATCATCATGTGCATTCAAATAACTTGCATACCATAGATTTCTAGGAAAATAAGAAAGTTATTCAAACATATAGATCTATCATATGCTTGGTTTTATCTAACATGTTTTCTCATTGTGCAGGTATAGATAAAATTAGTTTTTTTTTTTTATCTGGTTATAGAATGTGGGGTGAAATGTGGCTCCTACAAGGGTTGAGCCCAACCTTCTACCCTATTGTTTCATTTGAGAAGAATAATCACAAGTAAACCATCCATGAAGCATTAAAGATCAATCTTTGCAAGGATAGTGGAGTATGTTGGTAAGGGGTAATCTCCTTATTGATAAAGATTTATCCTTATTAATAAGAACATTCCACTATCAACATAGCCATGATTCTGAAAAATCTGATCATCAAGGATTCCAAGATAGTTTTCATTAACAATCTAGTTAAAAGTAAGCAGCCCCAAGCATCATAACAGTCACAAGATTTAAACATGAGGGGAAGTCATGTAGATTAAAAGCTTACACAATAGTCATTACTTGCAAAGACAGAGACATCATGTTTCCACATAACAAATTAAATCGTATGCATGAAAGGTACAATGATGAAGCCCATAATAGTGAATGTTGCTTAAGAGGGATTGAAGGACAACATTTTCTATCAAGGAGAACAAGATAACCTCAAACTATGTTGTACCTAAGTATGACAGTACCTGAGTTTCTGGTGTTTCTAGATGGAACCTATAGCAAAAAAGTGTAGTCTCCATCTAAAGGAACCATCTTCGAAGCTCTTCCCTAAAATAAGGGTTGAAAACATTAGAACAAAAGAAATACCATAATTCTAAAGTAACAATTTGTATCAAGACAAATGTTAGAAAGTATAATTAAAAAGACAAATCCTTACAATTGGACCTCAAATTGTACCAAAAAAATTTATGATTTTATCTTTAGAATGTAGCAACTTTCTTTGTCAGAGCTTCATGACCTGAAATTGGATCTCCAATTGGACCGATAAAATTTATGATTTTTTCTTTAGAATATAGGAACTTTCTTTGTTTGATATTAATGACCCCAAATTAGATCAGAAGTTGAATAAGAAGATTTATGATTTTATCTTTATAATGTGCAAAATTTCTCTATCGGATATTAAAGATCTCAGGTTGGATCATAAACTAGATAAACAAATTTATGTTTTTATCGTTAGAATGTAGGAACTTCCTCTATTGGATATTTGGAAATTCCTACACACAAGTTTTTCTTCAGAGCAAAAACACCCAGAAATGTTTCACACTAGCTCAAGGTACAATCCCCTAGTTATGACACCGATAGCAATCCAATTTTTCCTTAACCATCCATACCCGAACATTGCATCACAATCTATTCTTCCTGCACATAAAAATGCCACATATTAACCCCTTCTAAATAAAACTCAAAATACCATGAAACAATGAGTCCCTATATTAGTAAGTAAGTAGGCAATCTATAGGGCATAGTTTCATTTTATACAAGGATGCTCATGAAAGGTATCTTCAAGTGACAGTGAGTGAGTTGTTTGAGAATACAACTGATGGTGCAATATCCAGTCTTAAAGGTAGTTAGCAAAGAAATAAATGTGCAAGAAAATCAAATTGTACACAATAAACAATTCACAATGTTATCTTGCATAATGCCTTAAGTTTGAAGACAAAAATCTCATTGTATCTCGATGAAAGTAGTGACCTTAATGGTCAATCACTGGCAACCATGATTTTAAAACATGTTATTGTACTTATGGAGGTAGCATTTTAAGCAAGGCGGTGAGTGGTGGTTTGGAACAATGGAAGGTATGAAGGACTTACTTTATATGCATACTATGCAGTCTAGCTTAAGACAACATTCTTAGAAGAGATTGAAGGTGGATTATGGAACTCAAGGGTTACCATGATAAGGATTAAAGCAAAGACTGAGATCTATTTAAAATCCACTATCATGAAGATATTAAAGATGTCAAATGCAAAACCCTAGCAACTAGAGTAATGAACACCGTGTGAAAGAGGACAATGTGCTAGGGCAGATTTAGGAGATCTCCACATTATCTAATCATAGGAAAATACATCATTTATTTATTTTTTAAAATTAAGTTAAATTATTCTAAACCCTATATAGGACACATTGATACTTCAAAAGCATCTGATTTTTTTTTAAATTAAAATAATTCATTCTAAACCCTATATAGGATACATTAATACTTCAAAAGCATCTGAAGGAATTTGAGATTATGCAAACATATTTCAATTAAATACATGGATTACAAACAGTGGCGTAAACATTGTAACCCTTGTTGATCAAAGCAAGATTGAGATAAACAACAATGAATCCTAATGCCACCTATCACACACATCTCCTTACCATTCTCTATCATTCTTTACTGAAACACTTCTCCATTTTGGTGGGCTACGCTTGAAATAAGGTTTCAACAAAGGTTTTATTGTATGTTTATTAAAATGAAAACTCCATTCTAGCAGGCTATGCCTAAAAAATAAGATTTTGACAAGAAATTTAGAGTATGTTTATTAGAGTTTTAGAGTATTTTGGTGGGCTATATTCTTGACTCCTTAAATGATTTATTCAAATGGATTGTGACTGACGTGATTTGTTGCATTTAGTGCTTTAAATTGTAATGATTCCATGATTACCGTACTATTGTTGTCTCTTATTATACCCGTTGTGGTATGGCAGTGTATTGCCCTTCCCTTCTACTATTTATCGCACTATCACCTTGCTCAAGGCTTCTTGCTGCAAGGTTGCAATGTATACCGCTCTACCGCATATGTTTCTCACCTTCCCGACGGTTTAGCAGTGTATGCTTTTGATCATTACTTGAAGAGTGTCAATGAGACAATCTTGTTTGTCTTACTCATATCTCAATGTCTCATCGACATTACTTCGTTATATCCAAGAGTTGTGTTTTGTCGAGCACTTGTAGATATACCTTATTGATGTGACATAAGTGATTCTCTCCTCGATATGTGTGTATCTTGTTGACATTTCACTGTTTTACTTGAAGCTAAAGTCAGAACTAAAAGTGGCACTAAACTCGAAGCCAATGGCGGTGCTAATTGTGGCACTACACTTGAAGCTAATATCGACGCTCAAAGCAGTGCTAATTTTGGCAAAAAATAGTGCTGAAAATAGAGCCAACAAATAAACGCCAAAAATAGCACTATCCCGATAAATAGCATTGACGTTTTCATAAAATTGGCAAAAAATACATTAAAATAGTGGGTGGAAGCAAAAAATGGAGCAAATCACAAGAATTTTTTGTAGTGATATGGGGTGATCCCACAATACCAGTTTACAATTTTGGCCAAACTGGACACTGAACTGATTTTTTCTAACTAAATCTTAACTTTCAGGCACCTATAGTAGTTAAACCATGAGGAATTTGAAGATGATGCAAACTAGTGATTTTTGACATTTTGTCTTTAGATTCTAAATATATATTTTTCAAAAATTTTGGAATCAGATTGCACTTCTTTTTCCATCTCTTTTGAAACTAGTTTTTTTAGTAAACACCATTTTTAAGGAGTGACGCTCACTATATAACACATAAATTTTTTCCATGAAGGATAAAATTCTAATTTTTTTCATATTTAGATGTTTAAGTACGATATCTAGTGCTTCTAATTGGTTTCATAGTGTTTTATTGAATATTTTTTCCTTAATCAAGTTTCAAAGTCAAACCAATTACAATTCAAACATAGGCAGATTGTATAACACAACCTTTTTTGTATGTATCGAAATTCTTTTTTTTTTGTTGGATTAAGGACTTCAATATTTTGTGCACTCATATTTTTCAAAAAAAAATGATAATCTTCTATTTTTCCACATGTGCAAAACAGAGAACTTGATTTTCGGTGAAAAACCTACATTCACAAGAAATAAAAAATAAATATACTAATAAAATTAAATTTATTTAAATTATACTTTTTGGGAAGCTTATTATAAGGACTACATACTTACAAAAAATAAATTTTAAATGAATTCATTTGATCCCCCAAAAGGTAAATCAAAAGTGGTTTTTTATCATCATTTTGATAGTGTTATGCCTTGCATAACCACCCCACTTTGATCTGGATCAAAGTGGGTCCCCCTTTCTCTTTTGGTTTCTTTGTTTTGGGTCTTTTGCCTTTCCTCTTGGGTTGCTTCTATTTTCTGCCTCATTCGGAATTCGGGTCTTCTCCTGAATTCAGGATTTTCCACCCAATCCAGATTTTCCCGGGTTCCGCTTGAACTCCGGTTGAGCATTGTGGATTCATGGATATCTAGTCTTCGCGTAAATCTACGTGGACCGGATTTTCACAGATTTCTTTCTTCTCTTTTTTTCCCATAGTCTGTTGTTCCCTGTTTGTCCCGGGTTTGCCAAAGTGTCTTCTCCTTTGCGAAATTTTGTCCCGTGCGGATTTCCCCGAAGTCTAGTGGAAGGTGAGGAAGTATGAAGAAGTAGGGCCGGTTAGTAATTGATGGTGCATTTTATGTTTAATTGATGCTTTTTTTTTAAGGTTTCGCATGTTGCTCCTTGATGGATAATGATTGGATTAAGTTTCTAATGGGTGTTTTCATGTTTATTTTGTGGAATCCACCTGACTTGGAATTCTCCGAAATTCCTCCTTGGCTTAGATTCCGCGGGTCAGCTTGAAACCCAAACTGTTTGTATGATCATTTTGTTTGAAAATTTAACGGTACCCTGTTGCCATAGGAGTCATTTTAATGATGACTTTGATTAATTGACTACTGTTTGAATGATCTTTACTGTGGTTTTCTTTGTTGAATGCAGGATTAAATCACATACTGGATGATATTTGTCAAAGGAGCTCAGTTGCGGTGCATTCTTCAATCTAGTCAGTCATGAAAAATTAGCTAAGGCAAAGGTTTCCAGAAAAGTCCCACCATGAGCATATTTTCCCCATATCTGGCCCTGTTAAACTATAGATTCCATCAAGTCTAGATGCTCTACATTACAGGTCGTGTCACCATAGGATCATCAAAGTCTCCCTGACTTATAATGCATTTTGCTAACTATGCATTTGTGTTGCCTATAGGCAAGACCCCAGAGATGTCACCGCGATCAGAAATCAAATGCAGGATCTATCGGCAAGACAAGGGTCATTGTCTCAAAGACGTGAATTTCCTATCGGCATGAGGGGTTTCCTTCGCCGAGATGTCTTGACGAATCCCTAAAGTCTCACTGACAGCCCCACCACCAGCATACACTTTGGTGTAAGTTGTTCCCTTCGGTATGTGCTCTCACCGAATGTTGAGAGTCTTGTTGAAACAAGAGGGGTCAAAATATTAGCAAAGTAGCATAGCATCGCCCAGAGGTTTCACGATGTGATATTGTCTCACCGAAGGGACAGAGCGAGCTCGTCGAAAGATCTAGGGTTCGGCGGGATGTCTCGTCGACTAAACGAACTCTCCCAAACTCAAATGAACACTTGGTGAAGGACAAGACCTTGGTGTAAGGTCTTAGCAAAGTTCAAAGCTCACATTGACACGGTGCTAGGGTATTCGAATGGTGGTTTTCAGCGGGAAAACTGTTATGTCACAGCAACAACAGGATCAATCTTCGGTATGACATAGGGGACTCGATCGGAGGTTTCAGCGAAGCTTAGGAGTCTCAGCAGTACATGTGGAACAAAAGAGGAAATGTCAGCATCACTACAGGAAGGTCTCCCCGAAATAGAAAGAAATCGACATAGGGTGGTGATGTCGCTGTAAGGTCCCGATGAAGAGGAAGGGGTTACACTAACAGGATGTCCCTTCACGGAGAGGAAAGGTATGCGCCAAGAGGTCTTGCTGAGGTGCCTAGATCGTGTCGATAGAAAAGGGGGCCCTCACCAAAAGAAGCGGAGCTCAGCAAAGGATCATGCCTTTGCTAAGAGGTCTTAGCAAAGAAAGGAAGTCATAGTGAAACAGACAATTTGAAGTCCGAGGAAGATAGCTACTGGGGGGATGAAAGCACGTCGGGGAGACACCAGGGGTGTCTCACAGACATGCAATTTGCTAAGCAAACCGCTTTTGACCGCCGAAGAATCCTGCGTGGCCTGTGATTGTCCAATCCAAGAGAGCTAAGTTTGAGCCATTGCCTGATTGACCGCCCCTGTGGAGAAGGATAATAGAAGGCAGGTAAGATAGACTCCTTCTGAGAACAAATGATGACAGCCTGCTTGGGCAACTGTGCAAAGATCTAAGAAGGACCGATGGTGTTTTCAGAAGACAGTCAATGAGCTGAGGACTCCATAACAGAAAGGAAGTTGAGTGACACGAACAGGAACTATGACTCACATGACAACTGTAGTGACCACCGAAAGGAGGCAGATTGGTATCAATGAGGATATTTTGAGCATTCAAGGCGGGCTGCAAGAGAGTTCAAAGGTGGACACGCAGACAGAAGGGTTAATGTTGCAGCAGCAAAAGATCTACAAATCTTTTCTAGGAACCATTCATCAGCATGGACACCGAGGATTCACATTGAATGCACAACCAACTTTTTTCAAAAGATCTAAGAGCCGACAGTCCTGCAATGAAGAAGATATTTTGTAAACCCTAGCACAAGGGACAACGCATCCTTTCTTGTACATTCTGCATATAAGGCATTCTTGCCTCTTTGAAAGGGTTAGAAGTTTTAGCGTTAGAATTTTAGGAACCAATAATTAGAAATCAGTAGAAGCAGAGGGGATAGAAGTTGATCCTGATTCTCTGTAATAGGAGATTTTTTTGTCTTCCTGAGTAGAAGCTAGATTCCAAATAGACTAATGTATCTTTCAGTTTCTTAGTGTAAATGGAAACAATTTGAAATCACAAATTTTTGTACACTGGTGATTATGCCAGCTTTGTAAATGTTGTTTATCTATTTTATGAGCAGTAGAAGCAACCATATCTTAATCTACTTCATGTTGTGTTCCAGAATGGTGTTTGTCTTGAATTAATCATCTGATTTGGGAAGCTCTCAAGGAATGAGTTTGATTTTATGTTTTGTTTAAATGGTAACTTGCAATCTACTATTAAAATCAGCACTGTGAATGAATGAAACTGTGTGTTAGTCACAAGTTAGGTTTGTTCTGTAGTTTTAGTTAGGAATTCCTTGAAAGGAAACAGGTCTGGTTAATTCGGATGAAGTGTCATTCTTTTTTGTCCCAAATCCCTGATCCATATTTTTCTATTTCTTTGAAAACCCTGGTTAGAGTAGATTCAAATTCATGTTTAACCCACAACAATCCAAAAGCTCAACACCAGCAGGCCCCTTGAATATTACTATTACATTGACTACTGAGGGACATCAGCACAGTTGAGACCCAACTACCAAGACCTTGGGAGCTAAGGCATCCATGTGTTTCCTTTCTCTTTCAGGAGAAGCAAGATAGCAATATTCTGCTTGCAATGTTGTTGTGCCATTTGGGACGTCAACAGATAGGTGTAAAGGAGACTCTGTTATAGGTATGGTTTAAAACTAGCGGGATTCTATCCAAGGGTGTTTGATTTGAGGTAGTTTGATCAAACCCTCTTCAATTGGAATGCTTTAAATGAAACTTTTTAAGGCTTAAATCATTATATTTTCTAAAAATATGTGATTTCAGCAAAAATTAGAATATCCCAGAAATTATAAATTAGCTTTGTGGGATCACCCTATGGCAAAGGAGATTATCACCACCAGGCAATAGTCATTTCCTTACATAAAACTTGATGACTCACATAAAATAAAATCTCATTAAAAATAAAAAATAAGAAACTTGTAAAGTAGATCATTAGGGGAAAGGATTCAATAGTCATCCACATATCGACAAACGTTCATTGATACATGATGATTAAAATTTCACTATTCTTATTGCATGTATCAATAGTCATTTACTCATATATCCAGTAGTTAAAATTTGAATATTTAATTGGAAGAGTTTTGCAACTTTATTTACACCCATAACACATGATTATTGGGGTAATTGTGCATATGTATTAGTCAAAACATTTATTAGAGGAATATGTATTGGATCAATTGTACAATTTTTTTGGTGGTTTATTGCATGGTTATTGGGGCATTTATGAATAGGTATTGGACATCACTTATAAATGACCAATTTTTAACCTTTGTGCACATAATGAGTCCTCCAAGATTTGTCGTAACTACCAAGAAGCTGGAACAATAGCTTTAAACTCTTAAGTCGCATACAAAGAAACCAAAAAAATCATGGAAATCTAATGTACCATTTAGGAGCTTAAGGCGCACGAAGTTAGGGTGGGTGGCTACTAGATCCTTTCCCCTAGTTAGAAATTTCAATTAAATATGATGATCTAGCCTCAAAGATAGTTTAGATGGTCAATAAATTCTATCAACTAATCAATCATTTTTAAGATCGTCTAATAAAAATATATTAACAAAGAAAAACTTTGTGAAATGAATAATGTTTAAATTATTGCTAAAAGGATTATAAACTATGATTTTCAGATTGAAACATCTCAATGTTATGTGTGAGTTTCACATTTTAGTACAACATTGTAATTTTATCATCTAACCTTTGATAAAATATTATAATTTTGTTATATTTAGTTTTTGATTAAGAGGTAAAAATTAGGTTTTGAAAGGGCTTGAAATATTTTATAAGGACAATGCAAAAACTACCAAATAAATTGTTCCAAAACATAGCTATAGCCAAGTTGCTATAAGAGAACAACCAAAAGATCGCTAACCTACATTGTACCTAACCCTATCCTTGCAATTTGCATGCCCTTAACCTAGAGATGGGATTTTGAAATAGTTTTAAGAGGACCTCTCTTCCTTCTTTCAACAATCATCTAAGACATACCATTTTCTAACTTCTCTTATTGTGGAGAAAGGAGGGGAAAATATTTGACCATCACCTCAACCAAAGTCACCTTGCATGATGAGGAAGAATATATCTCTCATGTAAATGTGAATCTTGGCTCAAATTGTCGTAGATCTGTAATTGTATATTCAATAATTATCATATGCATATGAATATAAAAATGACTCAAAGATTCCATCATTTTGTGAAATATTATGGAATTTCACCTTGCTTATGGATCACAATATCTTTTATTATTTCAAAATTTGATTGAAGCTTGCACTATTTGTATGTAGTTATGATTGTGTCTAGTGAAATATAGATCGATTTTATGATATCCAATTGTATATGTTAATTTGAACAAATTTAAGTAAGAATTCTAACCCATTTATTTCCCCCTTTCGTTCTCCTTTCTTTAATCTCTCAAAATTTTGAGAATTTATTAATAAAAAATTGATGACCATCTTGAGGTTTGAACTTTTTGATTTGATTATAATCATTTATAGAACCCTAGAATTTGACTCATGTACCATAAAGGCTCCTTGTTAAATAGTATCCACAATGAATTTTTGAGTTATCTTGTATGTCAATACTTGACAATCGAAGCCTTGGGACAATTATATTTTATTCTCAAAGAATTATTTTATTTTAATAGAGATATGATTCATTGTGAATTTTATTCTTGTTGACCATGACCACAAACACATCAACAACAACATGTTGCACAAAATTCATAGACAAATTAGTAAGAATCTCCCTAAAACCCATCGAGAGGGCAATGGAATCTAATGAAAGAGATGCCTTTAAACCAAGTTTAGAGGAAAATATCTAGCAAGGATTGAGGAAATCACTTGAGATGCAAAATCTCTAGGGAAAGCCACTTGTGAAACCTTAAAGATCACATTGTGATCTATCGTCGAGGGGATAATATTATGATACTCACCATCCACAAAGTTAGAAACAATAGAATCACCCACATTCAAATGTTTGGAGAGGTCATTCCATCACCATATAGTTAAGCTCACATTCCTATGGTGGGAACAAGAGTAGTCATAAACAAGGTGTTTGGTAGCAAAGCAATGTCTAAAAAAAATGATAGACCCTCATAATCAATTAGCTAAGTCCACCACCCTCTACCAAATGTAAGAAAATATCCCCATGAAGAGCCTTGGAATTGTTGATATCTAATATTGAGCATAGGTAGATTAGTTAATGTTGGACGTGGTTAAATCAACCTTTAGGTCTTGTTATATTTAGTTATACTATCTTTTTTAGATTTAGTGTTGGATTTTTGTTTCTTTATCCTTTTTAAATTTTTTTTTGAAAGAAACAAAGAAATTATATGGCTATTAATTGGAGCTTGATAAATTACTTGTTTATTATATTGTTACTTATATGTAAAATACATAGCATCAAATTGTATATGTTATATATTATTTATGGAAGTTAGTTGAAATATGTTTATGAAAGTTAGCTTTGAATGCTGACTTTGAATATAAAAGCATTGGTGAATGACGGTAAGTGATTGTGTTAGTGTGGTCCATGCTAACCATACAAATTAATTTATTCTAACATTCCCCATAAATTAATTTACTAATCACTTTTAAATATATCCCCATAGTTTAGGTGAGATGGGTCCTCACACAAAGCCTTGCTAGGTACCCATTTACAATCATTAAATATTCACACATTTTTTTGTGAGCCTCAAAAAACCAAAAATTTCCTCTCTTTTACTATATTTACCACTCACCACATTCAATTCACCAAAAGAAACTTCATACTGCTATTTTTTGGACCACATCCATTCACTAATGACATATAACAAGATAACCACTTATGAAAATTAATGTCTTTTCACTAGACAAACTTAGACATACAAACCTTGTTTTTCTTACATATTTGGTTAGGCATGTTACACCCCATTGTTAATTTACCCAATTACTTTAACCTTTATGTTCAAATATGATTATAATGCATGATTATGTCATTATGGTATTTGAAGGTTGGATGAAATGTATGTATATGCAATGTGATGAAACTACTTTTAAATGCTTATATGATGTTTAATCTATACTATGATTATGCTTTATATGTTATTAGCCAACTACGAATATGTTGCTCTAAGTTGAATGCAATAAAGTTTGAACCCTCCAAAGGGGAAGGGAGAGTATCACCCAAGAGAGGAGTTGGTATTTGGAACATTTGGTATTTCTATCTAAGTAGACACACACACTCACTCACTTAGGTTAATTGGAACCTCATCAAGTCAGTTCAAGTATCGAATTGGTAAGTTTTAAACCTAAGTTGATAGGTTAAGTGTCATAAGGGAAAATATACCTCTATCGTTAATGATCCTCTTTGGTAGTCACATTAATATGGAAGATTATCCATTTCAAGTCATGGAAACCAAGCCGAATCATAAGGCTTTTAAAAAATGGAATTTTAAAATATTATTAAATTGCATTATATCTTAGCACAAAATGAGCATGATTAATTTATTTTTGAAGCCATGTCAGTGGCTAAGTAAATTGAAAATTATGAGTTGAAGTTAAAGCCACAAAACTGGTGATGGAAACTTTATGCATGAGTTCCTATTATTATGGAGCCCACGACTTGGGTAGTTAGTAAGTTATTTTAAAAGCCATGTTACAAGTGGTAGATTATTGCATTATGTTGGCTCATATTAGTCATCATGTGAAGAGGCGTGGTGATATTTTATGCATATGTTCCTATTCTTTTGGCATCCTTGGTTTGGGACGATGAGTGTATATGTCACTTGGGAGGTGTAGCAATGTTGATATCAAGTGTGTCATTCTTTGAGGATAATTCTATAGTTTCAAAACAACTTCATAATAAAATTCTAACAGGCCACAAGTTGTGGCAGTTTGAGGGGAAGTTGGGTTTGTTTAGAAGGCTCCTTCAAATTGCATTTTTAATGATATAAGCAACTATATGCAATTCGTGGATTTTGGTATACATATAGATAGTTAATATGCAATTCATGGCAATGAAAGGAGGTGGGTCGAGCCTCCAAAAAGAGGCAATGATCTGCTATATCTAGAAAATTCTTGGTACTATAGAAAAATGGATCTTTGGACATTTCCATGGTCATTTATGTCTTTTCCTATGATGCTTGGCCTATTTTTCTTAGATTTAATGATGTTATGTGACTTATACATTCACATTATTTCTTGAATATTCAAATTATTAAGACTTTATGATGTCTTGTGAAGGTGTTGTGAAGTGTTGTAACAAATTTCTACACTTTTCTAGACTCTTCTTATTATAATTCATCTAAATATTCCCTTTTTATCCCTTACCGAGTCATATTTTAAAGTGTTGTAAAATCTTGTAACAAACTTTCATGCTTTTATAGGCTTGTCATCACAATTATACCTTTCTTATGCTTTATTTGGCCCCTTAATGCACTTATAGGCCTTAATTAAGTGTATTTTTTAATGTAAACCCCACAAACAACATTAAAGACAACTTAATTCCTGACACCCACTTGCATGCCTTGAGTGGGGCCCATTCACCATGGGTGGCGAATGAGTCCCTCTTGGCACAAAATTTAAAACAAATTCAAATTTCTTTTGGGTTTTTATTCATTAAGACCTTAGGTCGGCTTGTGATGTTGTATCTTCAAGAAATTAAGGCATAAGTGTGTATAAATAAAAAAAATTCTATCCATTTTAACCCCCCCATTCATCTTGTTCACTTAATCATCTCATACACTCAAGCATTCAACCATTTTTCATCATTCAATCAAGCAATTATCAAGCATCTTGGAGCAGCCATTGACAAATCTTTGGACTTTCACAACAAGGGTTTCATGAGTTTATGACAATTGCATGTTATTTTTTCATCATTCCTTTCTTATTTTATTCCATTTCTTTATCAAGGGTTTGATTACCAAAGTGGGATTTGACCAAGGAAAATCCCTATACTCTAAACTTTAACCATTTTTCCCCTCTTTGCATGTGTGTTTGCAAGTCTTGTAGGTAGATTTTTCAAAGAGATAGGTGTTGAAAAGTGGTCAACAAGTCATCAAATCTTTTCAAGTCAAAAAAGACCTAATTCAAGCTTGGAGACATCATTCAGCACATTTTCTGCAGATTTGGTTATGTCAACCCAATAAGAAGACAAGTACAGATCTGGACCCACAGAGTTGACTTCAGAATTTGCAAATTTCTGTAGGTGGACTGATTCGCCATTAGTGTCGAATGATTCCCACTGCTAGGCTGGAAAAAGTGATTTTTGAAACATTCCATAACCTTCCAACATCAAAATTATGCCTCCAAGTGCACTCCATTTATTCTCATTAAGTTATGTTTTCATTTGTGCATGTTTCTAGTTCATTTCTACATATCACACTGTGTTTTCAAACACTTCATATTTCTTAGGTTTTGCATAAATAAACAATCAATTTTATCAGTTTGTTGCATTTAGATCATTTCATTTAGACATATTTTCATCATACTTTCATGAACCACCTAGATTTTGTGTAGGATCTACCTCTCTCCTTTAGGTAAAAAACCCTAATTGAGCAAGAGAGTCATAGTATCCTTAACACACAAAAATATTTGGTTCATTCTTAAATAATGAGTGATAAAAAACCAATTTAGGAATGAAATAAATAATTCATTCTATTTATTTTTGGGGGGACAACATGAGAAGAGCTTTAGCAGAAGGCTAGCATAGGAAAAGTTTGAGATAGGCGTGAGATTTAGGAAGTGGGTAATGTTTTAAGAAGTATTTCTTAGCTGGTTATTTCTTTCCATCGTGGAATTATTAGGGAAAAGACTGAGCATAGGACACAAAATTGTTGAGAATGAATCTTTGAGAGGATAGCTCGTTAGTTTTATAAGTGCCATCTCTATCATTGGAGCACTGTATTTAGGAGAATAACTTGTTCATGCAAGAACTTGTGTGTGGAGCTTGAAAGGAATAAGAAATATGAGCTTAAGTTGCAAAGTTAGAAGCAAGAAAATTCAAATTCAAATCTTGGTTAATCTTTGCCAGAAATTTTTTACATTTCTTCTTTTCTTCTCAAATCTAAAAAGAGTTTTATATATTTTTGAATATGAATATGCCAGTATTATATGAAACTTAATGGTTGTTTGTAAACGTATATGAATGCATGTTCAAACATGTAAAATATGGATTATTTATGAGAAAGTATAAGAGATAACAGGAATTAGACTAACTAGATGATTAGACCGAAGTATCTCACTTTAGAAACGTTGTTGAAATTGTGCTAGTTTTAAGTGATATTGAGTTAAAATATTCAAGAGAGCTTAAAGAGAAAAGTTAAGACCCTCTAAACTAAGTTTTACTAAATAAACCAAATTCAATAACCGAATTAGCAAGACTCGTAGAATACATAGAAATGGTATTCTTCCATCTATTAAGACAACATTAAATATATATATTATTATTGACACAAGTTTATATTGCATATTGAAAGAAAGGTATGGAATATGATCGAGAAGATAAAGCCTTTATTACTATTTGAACTATAAAAGTATTTAATGTTTGACCAGGAGTCATTATTAATATCTATTGATTTGTAATCACATATCTTGAATAGAGGACTATTTGAACTATAAAAATAAATAAATGAATAACCATTTTCTTTAAGGGGGAGTTGTAAATGCATTTTTATAGGGACCAATCTAAGTGGAGGAGGAGCAACGTTCACCCTGCACTACAATCATCTTGAATATACATATATTATGGAATGACATCATTATCTTGACAAGGAGAGACTTTCAGTGATAATACAATAGATTTTAATAAGTACAAGTATTTTTTGTAGCTATTTAAATTATAATATTGTTATCATAATTCGATTGAGAATTAAATTCATTGACTCATATTTTATAAGTAACGATTTATACAAATCTATCTCTCATAAAAATAAATGATTGACAGTAAAATTTGACATACAGATCCTTAACTTCTTGAAAAATAAATTAATTATTTATGTATCAAATGGAAAACCATAAAAAATTATCCCAATATAAAGTTGCAAGAATGATCAAAAGGAAAAATTTATATATTTTTGGCTATATTGGTCGTGTTTGGTGTTCAGTTTTTTTTTTTTTTGTTATATTTTGGTTGTGTTTACATAGTTTCTTAATGTTGTTATGGGGTCTTTTTGGATTGTTATTAGTTAATTTTTTTCTATTTTTTAGTTATGTCAAGAGAATTATAGACAAGGGGATGTTTTTAACTAGTTATTAATAATTCATTTTTAATAAATTAGAGTTAAAAAAAAATCCTATTAAAATATATTTATCTTTATATTCGAACATGGATGGTTATATTGGACTTGCATTATAGTTTCTCCTATAATTGTTTTTGTGCTTGCATTCCAGAGTTATTTTTATTAGTAAAAAATGTATATGGGACATATTACATACAAAACAGTTGCAAGAATGATCAAAAGGAAAATTTTATATATTTTTGATTGTATTGGTTGTGTTGGGTGTTCTTTTTTTTTTTGTTCTTTTTTTAATATTTTGGTTGTGTTTACATAGTTTCTTAGTGTTGTTATGGGGTCTTTTTGGATTGTTATCAGTTAATTTTTTTCTAGTTTTTAGTTTTGTCAAGAGAATTATAGACAAGGGGTTGTTTTTAACTATTTAAAGAGGAGAAGTCCCTCTCTACTGGGAGCAATGTGTAGGGAAGGGAAATGTTTAACTAAGTTCCTATCTTTTTATGCTTCAGCGGCAGGACACAAGGGTGCACAAACACAATGCGCCGTAGCTAAGCTTTTCTCTGGTTTCTGCATATCTCAACTACGACTAACTAGCTTCTATCTATCCAATACCTTCAAGGTAAACAGAGCATGAGGGTAAAGGAGCGGGAATGGGATGGTTGGATCACTTGAATTCACCATCTCCAGAGGATATGACCGAGGCTTCGAACTCTCGGGTATACACTGGGATAAGGTTGGTACAAGCAAACACTCTGCACGGTAAACTAGATCTGAGATCTGCCAAGGAGGAGGGACTCCTATCCGAGGTATGAGCTTAAGAAATAGTTTACTAGAAACAACAAAATCATGATGCCTTGGCCAACGAGCTTGCTAAGGAGGAGGGACTCCTATCCGAAGTATAGCTTGGAAGTCAATACATTAAATAACATCAAACGACAACTGTCAATAACAAATATCCAAGGAGGAGGGACTCCTATCCGAGGAGGGAAATGAGACAACAAGCTATTAAACACAAGACGTAGACATAACTTCAAAAAAGATGATCAAAATGCAAGTGCCTTCTGATATTCCTCTTCAATGCTTCATCAACGAATTACAAAAGTTGGGAGAGCAAAGGCACGAAATCATGCACAATTACAATCAACCAACGAACTCTCATCCAAGAGTGAACAAATATTCGCTTTCAAAGTGTTGGCAACAATGGCGCAGCAATTTTGCATAGCAAGTAAAGGTTAAACAAATAATGAGCCCAAGGCTCTTATTTATAGAACTCAAAGGAGTGGGCAACCCCAAAATCTCCTTGAGTTAACAATGAGTTCTTGCCAATCAATTAGCAAGATTTATTCCTAAATAGGGGGAACAAGCAGTTAACTGGAAAGCTACTTCAGTTAACTGAAAGTCAACAAAGAGTCAACTGGAAACTACTTCAGTTGACTGAAAGCAAACTAAAGGTGAACTTAAATGTAAAGTCTCCCTCCAAAATAGACATCCACATTTAGTGGAGATCTAAGATCCACAAATCATGGAAGTCAATTAGACATCCTTAATCAGTGGGATCTGACAATGCATGATTTAAGGAAAGTGGAGTTAAACTTGGAAAGAAGCATCAAGTTAACTCCAACTACATTTAATAGCATCTTGAGTTGACTTGGAAAGAAGCGTCAAGTCAACTCAAGTCTCATGAATGCCACTTGGAGGATGTATGGCGTCCTTTTCTGGTGCATTTATAGCTCGCCATTAATCAACAGTGTCTCAATCCATTGATTGACTTCATCGGCTTCCGGGGAGTTAATGCTTTGTAGGATGATGACGTGGCGTCGGAGCATGACCTCACCCGTTGTGAGCTGATTTCCGAAGTCAATGCATTGAGATGCTGCCTCTTCTAACTTGGTTGATAAAGCTGCTACCTTAGCCAGCTTACAACCCTCTGGATCGTCAAGAAAGGTGCTGCGGATGACATCCCTGAACTGGTTCTGTACAGTCACCAACTCGACGTATTCTCCTCCCTCACGCTGATATTCCATGCAAGGGAAAGATATTACCAACATTCTTGCGAAGTTGATAATAGTGGCAACCACCCTTCTGTAATCAATCAACTCTACTGAATGAGCGTCGTAGGCTTTCACCTTGTACGCCAATTGTTCCTTCCAAGCAAAAAGATGTTGCTTGTTTTCCTCAGAGTATACTGATTGATATGCTAATTGCAAATCTGCAATTGTACTTTCGTCTTCAAGCCTCTTTTCTGCAATCCTTTGTTCCGACTGCTGGATCTCCACACGAAGTTCATGTGCTCTATCCCGTAACTGGTATAGGTTCGCCAGTACGCATCTACCCTTGAGAACAAACTCTTCCACCTGATTTCTCAAGTGTTTGCCGAATGTTAACAATTGCCGATGATTTTGTTCGGCGGGGAGATCTAGTAGTCCTGCTGGTAGGGCTGAGACGTTTGGTGTGCCATGTATCAAGCTGGTTATGTAAGACCTCAGTTTCTGATTTTCAGCCTTTAAGGCTGCCTTTTCTTTACCATCCTTTGCCATCCTTTCTTGTACGCTCACCGAAGCTATTCCGAGAAGATCCGCCTCCACCTGTCGTGTAGTCTTCCCGAGGTTAAGTTGAGACAAAGTGTAGTCCTCTACTTGAACCTCGTGTATGCTTTTCTCTACTGGTGGGGCGGCAGTCTCTATAATGATCTCACAATCTGCATTCCTTTCTACGTGAACTTGCTTCTTTAACTTCTTCGCCGACGTGTCTTGTGGGACGTGGTCGAACTCGGTAAAGTCAAGTTCATACGAGGGTTTTTCCCTCTTTCTTCCTAGGAAGCCTTCAAGCCAAATAGAATCTCGGCGAACTTCACTAGGAGGGACGTGAGGCCCTTGAATGCTAGATGTATGAGACTGTGCTGGGGCAATGTCTCTCGGTGGCGAATCCAAGTCGATGAGGACCTGTGTTCGCTGTGATACTGGTGATGTTGGCGGCTCTGCTTCCATAACAGGCACCGTTTCTGCTGCTGCTTCTACTGTTGTTGCTTCCGCCATTGGTTCAGCCACTGGTTCTTCAACAACTAATGCTGCTGGTTCCTCCGTGATAACTTCTGCTGAATCAGGGGTAGCAGTCTCTACTCTTTGTTCTGGGGCAGCAATACCCGTGATTATTTCAGGACTATGTGTGGCTTTCTCCACTGGTGTCCTCTGTGTTCTAGGTTTTGACATCCTCATCCCTCGGGGAGGATTGCACCATTGCTTTTGTCTAGGTTTCCTTCTTGAAGTGGAAGGTGGTGTAGACTGAACCTGTGGCGGCTCTGTTCTGTGAGGTATCACCTTCCTTGATTTCTTGCTGTCGAGATAGAGTTGGCTATTTCTAACCACTCTACTCGTTCTTTCTTCTATAGATGTATCTTCTTTGGCATACCAATCCACTCTCGGGAGCAGTTGGGAGTCAACTAAATCTGTGAAGAATGTGGGGAAAATGACTTCCCCTTCATCATCTGACAAGCCCTCAATGTCTGCTGACATGAAATCAGCAATCTGTGGGAGTCTGAATCTGCTGTAGTTCTTTCCTCGCACTTCATACTCGTCTTTACAATTCACCCAATAATCTTCCATAGAAGACTTATGTGACGAGTGTTGCTCGAGGTACGCTGCATAGAGTCCTCTGGGATCATAGGATCTTCTATCAATGAGATATTTGAGGTTAAACCTCCTTGTTTCTTGACCCATCATCTTTGCATCCGCCGCAAATCCACATCTATATAGTCCCATTTCAACGGGAAAGTTAACAGCTGTCTTCCTCTTCAAGCGCAAGTGGATATGAACCTCGGACAACTATCTCAGGAACTCCATGAAGACTACCCTATCCGAAGGGTGTCTTGGTAGCATGGCAGGGTGGCCAATGTAGCCATACACACGTATGTAGGAGAATGTAGGAAATTGGATAAACCAATCTGCCCAATCCACCATTGCCTCTCTGGCTGTCTGTGAAATACGCACGTGCATCTCATGGTTAAGCTCACGAACTATGTGCATGGTGAAGTGATCACTTGTCTTCTTGAAGTGTCTTTTCACTTGAGTAAACTCAAGACGTGTGAAATACTCGTGAACCTTCTGCACACCTAAGGTTCCCACATTGTTCAATAACCTAAAATCGCCTTGGAAGGCTATTAGGTATACTAGGTAAGAGCACATGTGGAACCTATGAGCTTCCAGATACCTAGTGATTTTTCGGTGGAGTGTGTCACTGATCAAAGTGGCCCAGTCATAGTATTCCCTCCTGCCAATGATTTTAGCGATGACATAGTACATCCATGGCTGGAATTGACGACCATCTTCTTCTCCAGTGACTGTTGAGTAGAGTGATTAACACTGCGTACTCATCTTTACATTCTCCTCGCCCCAACAACTTAGGCAAGCTTTCCTTTGTCACTTTCAGCCATTTTTGGCCATTATCCTTTGACATTTGTCCTTAGCTGTCTCAAAAGCTTTCTCACATTCCGTCAATGATATGACTTTGCTGTTAGGATGTGAGGGAATATCAAAACATCTTTCGATATCCTGAGGTTTTAAACTGCAAACAATTCTTCCATCTGCTGCTCTGATTTCTCTGGTGGTAGGGTTGTAATGCTTGATACAAGCGATTACGAGCTCTACGCTTTGTAGTGTGATGGGAATTGATGCGGCTTGCAGCAATCCGGATTCTTCGATATTCTGCAATGTTATTTGATTCATGCCTTCTAACTGCTCCAAATCGACCACTGGATTTACTTGGTGTAGATTTGTGTCAACTTTTTTCAGGTAATCATGGAGTAAGACCGTCTTGGTCTCGTATTGCACCTGGGAGTACTGCATCCTGAAAAACTTGAAGATTGATTGTAAGCTTGACCTAGTTCAGATGATTTTCGGAAACCCTTAAAAATAGTGCCCTGCCGAGAAGTATTTTTCTGGAAAAAATCTGGCACATGGGTTTTGTTCGTGCTTCAATGTTGAACAAACCCAGTTCCTCAGAATTTGGATTCTGAAACTTCTTTTGGAAAAACCCCCAAAAATAGGGGCAGCAAGTTTGCTGATTTTGGAAAATTTGTCGAGATGGGTTTCTCTGGAAAATGATGCTGAATCTACCCAGTTGATCAGATCTGATGTAGCCTGTTGCTTTTTCTGTCAGATGCAAGAAAAACTAAGACAAGAAGAGAGGAAAAAGACAGAAGGTGGATTGGAAGTTTTATCTGATCTTCAAAAAAAAACTATCTCTGATCCAATCCTCAAAATGGCAATCTTTTCCTGCTTCAGATCTGCAAATAAAAATGAAGAACGGATGAAAACCTCCTTCAAATCTTCAATGGAGTCCTTGAGAGCTTTGTGGCTATTTTTATCTTTCAACCTGCAATGAAATAATGAAATGGACGCCTTCACCTTGAATATATATGTCTGAGCTTCAGATCCACAAATTTGGGGACCTAACACAAGCTCAAAAGGTGATTTGAGTTTGATCTGAAGTTAAAAAGGTTGATTTCCACCAATCGTGGAGCATTTTAGCCAACTTTAACTCAAAAAGCTTTTGACTTTAGTCAACAAATGACCTTTGACTTCTTTTAGGCGTCCCTTTTCATCTTTTGCAAGTTTTTAGTATTTTCTCTCCTGAAAACCCCCTGTTTGATCCTGAATCTAGCGTTGTCTGTTGATCCTGAGACGTCACAGACATATTCACTGTGGAGCTAGATCCATACTGGAAAGAAGTGCCTGGGAGACTGTATGATAAAAAACTGAGTTTAGGGCTCCAAAAGAATGGGTGCCTTTCCCAAGAAAGGGCGCTTTTGCTAATGCCTTAGTGATTTTTCAATCTTCATTCTTCAGCTTATTTGAAATGACCTCTCGTGCCTTGAACTGGATTTCTCATTGATTGGAGAGTCAGATGTTTTCACTTGATGTTTCATCAGGTACCCAGCTCTGTTCTGCTAAGAATGACTGTCTTCAGGAAATCTGGATCTCAAATTAGGGTTCCTTTATCCAAGGGCGCCCCTCCTTGAAAAGGGTGGTTTTGCCTTTTAGCTTGATTATTTTCATCTGACAAGTTGCCTACTTTGATCCAGATTATCCGTTGACTGCTCTGTCAGGTATTGATGCTTGCAGTTGCATTTCCGAGATTTGCTTGAGCTGAGAAGGTCATCAAAGGAAGCCTTTTGTCATTGGTCAGCATCTGGAAGTCCAAAAGAAAGGGCCCCTTTCTTTTGAAAAGGCTCTTTTTCTTAGAACTTCATCGTTTATCTGTGGTTTCCTGATAGTTCCTCAACTGCCTCTTTTTGCTTTGTCAGCAGCCGCTTACGATCCATTCATTAGATGATTTGGATGTTTGTTTCACTGTTGAGCCAGTAATCAGACGTTGAGAATGACTGCTTTGGATGATCTTACTGACTTTATTTGACCTTCAAAGATCATGGGCGCCCCTGCTTGAACAAGGCGCCTTTTCAACATGTGAGCAATCTCCCCTTCGTAACATCTCCAGAGTTAGTCAAATTTTGACCTTTTTCGTTTTCAGGAATCTCCTTCGTCAAATAGCATCTTTTTCATCCTTTTTCGCCATGGTTGTGTTGTTGAAGCTTTTGAAGCTTAGCTTTCAACACCTGGTACTGGCCAATCTGCCATTAATGGCTGTGGAGCTCCTAACTTCGTTCCTAAAAAAGAGAAATAGACCCACCAGAGTAAAACATGTCTTTTGATGATTCTGACTTGACCAATGTGATCGTGAAGCCTTTTAATCCTATCAAAATCATTTTCAATTATTTCTGGGAAGGTCCTATTTTCGGGGGATTCCCTGAAAATAGGGGAAAAAACCCTAATTTTCAATTTTTCAGAATTTTGTACATGTGTTCCTTGACAGAAACCCACCAAGATTCTATGATTGGTTTGACCTAAAACAGACCTTTCATGGCATTTTAACAAGATTTAGCTCAATTTACACAGAATGCCAAAAAAATTATTTGGGGTACAACATAGGCTCCGTCTGGTGACCATGTCGGATACCTACGGCATAGGAGAACCGAGAATCTCAAGTTTCGTAGACCAGTATATATAATCAATTGGGTAACGGAGTCAGGACTTTGGTTCCATACATACCTAAAAATAGAGTTCACCTTATTTATTGGGTTCCCCAATTTATTCACCTACGACAAAACATCTAAGAAATCACCTAAAACACGACAATACTTCACTGAACGGGGAAAAACATAACAACATAACGTTAAAGCAAGGAAAAGTATTTACAATATGTACTCACCCCATCCCCGAAGGGACGAAATGCTTCAAGTACTGCCCGCTGTAAGGCAGTGGAAAGAGCCTTCCGTCTGAATGTGAGAGAATATAGGAATTCTCTCCTGCAAGATTATGAATCAGGAACGGCCCCAGCCAAAGGGAGTCGAATTTTCCGTGCATTCCCTTTGGTTCGTGTCTCTTGTCCCATAACAGGACTTTATCTCCAATCTCAAAGTCCCGTTGCCGAGCCTTCTTGTCGAAGATCTTCTTCACTCGCTCTTGATGCTGAGTGATCTTATCAACTATCTCCACCCTTTCTTCTTGAAGTTTCATTAGGCACAAGATACGTTTCTCGATAGGATCTTTGAATTCCTCATCTTCTATTGTGGATGCCAGCTGCAAAGTGGACAACTCTAGAGTGATGGGTAACGCAGCTTCAGTGCCGTATAGGATTATGAAAGGTGAAGTGCCAATAGCTCTTTTGGGCGTGATTCTGTCAGCCCAAAGAGCATCGTACAATTTCGTGTGCCAAGCCCGTTGATTGGAATCAACCATCTTGCGCACTATTGTGACTATGTTCTTATTTGACGATTCGGCTTGTCCATTACCTTGTGGATAGTAATTTGAAGAATGGGACAAGGTGATGCCGTAGTCAAAACAAAATTCTATCAACTCCTCTGATGAGAAGCTTGTAGCGTTGTCAGCCACGATCTTTTTGGGTACTCCGAAGCGTGTAATGATGTTCTCTTTGAGGAAGTTGCACACCACCTCGGAAGTAGCCTGCTTTACAGGAATTGCCTCAACCCACTTAGTAAAATAGTCTGTCACTGTGAGGACGTAGACATGTCCTTTGCTGGAATGAGGGTTGATAGGTCCCACAAAGTCTATGCCCCATTGTTGGAATGGAGCATCTATCACCACCGGCCTGAGTGGAAGGTTTGACAGCTTAAGTTTACCAACAAATTGTTGGCACAATGTGCATCTGTGCACCCAGTCATATGCGTCGTGGAACAAAGTCGGCCAAAAGAATGATGCCCGCAAGATCTTGAATGCGGTAACCCTTGATGAGAAGTGACCTCCACATGCTTGATTGTGGAATGCCTCCAACAATCGTCATTGTTGATCTTTGGTGATGCATAGTAGGAACGTTCCATCAAGCCCATGCTTGTAAAGAACATTTCCTCCAGGCACATAGCTTTGTGCTTGTAATTTTAAAGTTCTTCTTTGCTGCTTATCCAAGTGTGTTGGACATTCCCCGTAGGTTAGGTAGTACCATAATTCTGTGTACCACTCTTGAGCAGATTCAACTAATAAGACCATTGGGAGGTCTTCTTCCATTTCTGTTCCTGGGATTCCATCTTCAGCATGATGTTTTAAATCACCATCTTCTGCCAGGAGTTGACATAGACCTCTCTCGCGAACGAGCTTGGTAGGCTTGATATCCAAGTTGTATTCTTAAACTCTTGCAATCCAGTTGCCTCTTTTGGTGCCCATTTCTTGTTGAGTGAGGACACTCTTGACCGCGGGGTCTGTAACATACACAGTGGTGTGAGAGTTTAGGATGTAGAATCTGAAATTCTTAACAGCCCTCACCACGGAATATGTGTTTTTCTCTATATGGGAGTACCGAGATTCACTATTCTTGAAGCTGCTGCTCATGAAAGCGATAGGTGACTCAGTCTCTTCATTCAACTTCTGAGTCAGTATGGCGGAGAGAGTATGTTCCGACGCGTAACAATAAAGAATGAATTCTTTATTGAAATCAGGTCAAACCAACACTGGCGCTTTACTGATGGCCTCCTTTATTTTCTCGAATGCCTTCCTTCCTTCATCGGTCCATTTGAAAATAGTTGTTTTCTTCATCATTGCCGAGATGTCTTTGGTCAGCTCCGAGAAGTCAGGTACAAATCTTCGTATAAAATTGACTTTGCCGAAGAAGGAATGTACCCCAGTTTTATTTGTAGGGAGAGCCAGATCCTTGATTGCATCTACCCGATTAGGGTCTATCCTAGTCCCTTCTTTAGAGACGATGTGACCAAGCAATTTGCCTTCTGTCACTGCGAAGATAGACTTCTTCGGATTTAGTGATATGTGATGGGACCTGCATCTCTCAAACACTTTCACTAAGTGTTGAAAATGATCTTGCCGCTTCTTTGAGAAAGCGGTAAGGTCGTCAAGATAGACGACAATCAATTTGTCCTTTAAGTCGCCAAACGCCAAGTCCATGGCTCGTTGAAAAGTAGCACCGGCGTTGATGAGACCGAAGGGCATCCTCTCATAGGCGAACGTTCCCCATGGAGTGGTGAACGCTGTTTTGAGTTGATCTTCTTCAGCTACTGCAATCTGGTTGTATCCCGAAAATCCGTCAAGTAATGACAGCATCTCCGAACCGGTTACTGTTTGCAATGTATGTTCCATGATGGGTAAAGGATAATTATCCTTTAGTGACGATTGGTTTAGGTTCCTAAAGTCTACACAAATCCGGATTTCTCCGCTCTTCTTGCGTACAGGAACGATATTGGACACCCAGGTAGAATAGTGGATCGGGTATATGATCTTGGCATCCACCATCTTTTTCACCTCCGCGTAGATTGTATCTTGGATACGCGGTTGTAGTGTCTCTGCTTCTGCTTGAAGGGCTTGATGTCAGACTTTAGTGGAATTGTATGGGACAATTCCTTTGGCTTGAATGCTTTTAGGTCTTCATAGGACCATGCAAAGACGTCTCGATATTGCTTGAATAGAGAGATGAAATTGTCGCTTTCTTCTGCAGTGCAACATTTGCCTAGGTTGACGAGCCGAGGCTTATCTTCTGTACCAATGTTGACTTGTTGGTAGTTGGCTGACGTCTTGTCATTAGAATTCCTTTGATCCTGAACACGTCTGTCGTGTCTATCAAAAATATCCTCCAAGGATACTAGACCTTTGGGGATATTATTGCCCTTTAATTTGGATGATGCCAGATTCCGTGACTTCGGAATTCTCCGCCATATATTCCTTGGAGGGAGAAGCACTACCTTCAAAGAATAGTTCTTGATAATTGTCATCCATGCGAAGAAACTCTTGAATGTCTTTATCATTAGTAAAGACCTGCCAATTGTCACAGTTGTCGGGGATGGCCGGCCTGTAGATGAGCTCAATAGCGAAGATATTCTGACGAAAGTCAGAATGGGGCATGAAAAGAGCTGCTGATACCGCAAGGGAATCCGCTCTGCTATTCCGCTCACGTGGTATGTACTCGATATTGAATGCTTCGAACCAGTCGATCGCATTCCATACCCTTTGTTGGTAAGAAGAAAGACGACTTCTTCTTTCTTGATACAGTCCTCTGACCTATTGAACGATCAACTCTGCATCACCTTCGACTTGAAGGTATTTTATACCCATATCTCTTGCCTTTTTGAGGCCAAGTATGAGCGCCTCGTATTCTGCGTTATTGTTTGTGTTATCAAACTGCAAGCGATAAGCAAATGGGTACAGTGTTCCTTCGGGAGAGGAAATGACAACTCCTGCTCCCGATCCTGCTGTTGAGCAACTACCGTCGAATTGCATATTCCACATTCTTGAATCTTGATTCAATGTTTGTGTGGCAAGTGCAAGACTTTCATCTTCTTTAGTTACTTCTGCCAGCATGGCATACGTGCCAGGACCCGTGTTCTGATGTAGCACTTGTGCTTGTGGGTCTTGAGATTTCACCACCGTGAATGTTGACTTAGCCTCAGGTTCCAACTTGAAAGTGCCCTTTTTCAATGGGATTGTCGCGTACTACCAATCTAGTTGAATCTCGCCTCCGAGATCCTTGCAAAAACTTCTGCTCAGGAGCATTCCATAACTGATTGGGATGTCGGCTATGAGAATGGTCATCATGATCTTCTTTTCTGGGCAGGATGCCAATCTTACTTGAGCATCCTTCAGCTGACCTACCAATGGCACAGGTTTTGATTCAAGTGAATAACACTTTTCTTTTGTTTCCGTGCATGATAGTCCTAGAGCTTTCATGATTTGTAAAGGCATGACATTGTCAGATGCCCCTGAATCAATTATACAATTGCTAAGCTTATATCCTCCCATATACAAAGATATGTAAAAAGGTTTTGGCTTTTCTCCCACTGGCACGGAAGATGCTAGCAATGTGGGCTGTATGACGATTGGCTTCTGAATCACCTTAAGAATCCAATCCATTTGATCGGGATGATCCTGGAGATACTCCAGCTGTGAAATTTGTACTTTCGTCTTCATCATGGATGTCACTATGTCAAAATTCGTCGAAGACGGTTCTTGAGGAACTGGTGTGACGTACTCATGTGTAGACTTGGGATTAGAAGTGGAAGCTTCTTTTCCCTTTTCATTGGACTGCCGTCTTTCGTCTTCTTCTTTCTGTGCTTTGAAATGCTGAGCACGTGTAAACACGGGTGTTGATAGGTTCTCGTGATTGACAACAAGATTGTACTGACGGTAGTCTTCTTCTTCTTGATTTACGGGTTCGCTATGAAAGTATCCCGTTGCGGAGTCGCCATCAAAATCGTCCATTTGAGGTGGAGCGATGTTCGAATTTGAAGGTACTGTATTGGAGCTTGGAACTGCATCTCTGGCATATCCCATTATCTGATTCATCCTCTGATTCTCAGGACACGAAGATCCAGTGTGTTCATCTGAATCATGGAAACAACAGAACACGTTGGATTTCTCAGGTTCTGCTTGTCTAGGTGGTCCTGAAAACTTCGGCTTGAAGTTGTTAAATGATTGGAAATTATTTTTCTTCGGCTGATAAGGCTGTTGAGGCTGGTACTGCTGTTGAGGCTGGTACTGCTGTTGTTGATATGGTGGTGGTGTGGGCATTGCTTGCTGCCCTTGGTTGGGTGACTGTCTTTTGAGGATGGTCACCTCGTTTGCTACCTTTTGTAGCAATGGATCTGCTGATGCTTGGACCAGCGGTCTGATGGCATCATTCTTCATCTTCCCCGTAGTGATCATGTGATCCTCAAGCTCGATAGCCTTCTCTTGAGCTACCAACAAGTCTTCTTCATGACTGCCTTTTATGAAAAAGGCTATCTCTGAGGGTAGGGCGTTAATGAAGCTTCTCATCAGGATCTCGTCGGATGGATTCATTGTGTGGGAAAGTCGCGTAACTAGGCAGTTAAACCTTGCTACGAACTCCCTCATTGGTTCTATGGACTCCATCTTTGAGTTAGATAAACAGGCAAACAGTTGATGACTATCTTCAGCAGGTCTGAATCTGGCCAAAAACTTTTCGCTCATGTCTTCCCAGTTTGTGATAATCCCTGGTCGCAAATGATTGAACCAGTCAGCTGCATTTGCTTCAAGATTTTCGACAAAGAGTCGAACGGCGATATCTTCATGTGGCACAGACAGAACGGAACAGGCCACTGTGAATGCTGAGAGATGTTCTTCGGGATGTTTAGTCCCGTCACCATAGAATCTTGGGAAATGCTTCCATGATCCCTTGGGAAGTTCATGATTGCCTTGTAAGGCCAATGGACCTATGTTCTTACCCCATGGAAGTGGGGCAGCACATCTGGCAACAACTCTTGCATTTCAGCCATTGCCAAAAAGATTGTTGATGTAGTGGCCATTGCCATTGTTGCCATTGCCATTGCCGTTATTACGGCCAATGCCATTATGAATGTCAACGTTGTCGGCCATTGCTTGAGCAGGAAGTTCTTGCTGAGGTTCTTCTAGAAATTGCTCTTGAACCTCTTGAAAGATCTGCTCTGTGTCGGATGCTTCTCCGATTTCTTCTTGGAAAAGAGGATTGGTCCTCCTTCTTGTATATACTTGGTAAGCCAGGATGCTTACTGCCATGCAGGTGGTGGTAATACTGGTCTTTCGGCTGCTAGATCAGCCTTTCTTTCTTCCTGGTCCAGAGTAATGGCTGCGGCTCTCCACTGAGCTGGTGATGTATTCTTCTCGAAGATGAAGATCTGCAAGCTGCTGATGATATCCGATTGCTCTCCTTCAATGTATGTAAGATCTGGTTGGAGAGTTGCTGGAACAAGATTAGGTTGCTCTACTGGTGCCCAAGGACGCCAAATAGTCATTCCCGTGACATAAAAGCGTATAGCTTTTCTTGAAGTTTGATGCCTCGTTGCCCCACAGTGGGCGCCAGAAAACTGTTGGCGTTTAAATTAGCACCTCTGGAGTGCTGATTGTAAACGTTCAGCTATTTCAAATGTTTTGCAACACTTCTTCGTTATTTAAAGAGGAGAAGTCCCTCTCTATTGGGAGCAATGCATAGGGAAGGGAAATGTTTAACTAAGTTCCTATCTTTTTATGCTTCAGCAGCAGGACACAAGGGTGCACAAACACAATGCGCCGTAGCTAAGCTTTTCTCTGGTTTCTGCAGATCTCAACTATGACTAACTAGCTTCTATCTATCCAATACCTTCAAGGTAAACAGAGCATGAGGGTAAAGGAGCGGGAATGGGATGGTTGGATCACTTGAATTCACCGTCTCCAGAGGATATGACCGAGGCTCTGAACTCTCGGGTATACACCGGGATAAGGTTGGTACAAGCAAACACTTTGCACGGTAAACTAGATCTGAGATCTGCCAAGGAGGAGGGACTCCTATCCGAGGTATGAGCTTAAGAAATAGTTTACTAGAAACAACAAAATCACGATGCCTTGGCCAACGAGCTTGCTAAGGAGGAGGGACTCCTATCCGAAGTATAGCTTGGAAGTCAATACATTAAACAACATCAAACGACAACTGTCAATAACAAATATCCAAGGAGGAGGGACTCCTATCCGAGGAGGGAAATGAGACAACAAGCTATTAAACACAAGACGTAGACATAACTTCAAAAAAGATGATCAAAATGC
The DNA here is from genome assembly GCA_007258455.2 of Sequoia sempervirens. Lineage (NCBI taxonomy): Eukaryota > Viridiplantae > Streptophyta > Pinopsida > Cupressales > Cupressaceae > Sequoia > Sequoia sempervirens. The sequence goes on from VDFB02000003.1 coordinate 731,840,462, forward strand.
AAGCGCCTTCTGATATTCCTCTTCAATGCTTCATCAACGAATTACAAAAGTTGGGAGAGCAAAGGCACGAAATCATGCACAATTACAATCAACCAACGAACTCTAATCCAAGAGTGAACAAATATTCGCTTTCAAAGTGTTGGCAACAATGGCGCAGCAATTTTGCATAGCAAGTAAAGGTTAAACAAATAATGAGCCCAAGGCTCTTATTTATAGAACTCAAAGGAGTGGGCAACCCCAAAATCTCCTTGAGTTAACAATGAGTTCTTGCCAATCAATTAGCAAGATTTATTCCTAAATAGGGGGAACAAGCAGTTAACTGGAAAGCTACTTCAGTTAACTGAAAGTCAACAAAGAGTCAACTGGAAACTACTTCAGTTGACTGAAAGCAAACTAAAGGTGAACTTAAATGTAAAGTCTCCCTCCAAAATAGACATCCACATTTAGTGGAGATCTAAGATCCACAAATCATGGAAGTCAATTAGACATCCTTAATTAGTGGGATCTGACAATGCATGATTTAAGGAAAGTGGAGTTAAACTTGGAAAGAAGCATCAAGTTAACTCCAACTACATTTAATAGCATCTTGAGTTGACTTGGAAAGAAGCGTCAAGTCAACTCAAGTCTCATGAATGCCACTTGGAGGGTGTATGGCGTCCTTCTCTGGTGCATTTATAGCTCGCCATTAATCAACAGTGTCTCAATCCATTGATTGACTTCATCGGCTTCCGGGGAGTTAATGCTTTGTAGGATGATGACGTGGCGTCGGAGCATGACCTCACCCGTTGTGAGCTGATTTCCGAAGTCAATGCATTGAGATGCTGCCTCTTCTAACTTGGTTGATAAAGCTGCTACCTTAGCCAGCTTACAACCCTCTGGATCGTCAAGAAAGGTGTTGCGGATGACATCCCTGAACTGGTTCTGTACAGTCACCAACTCGACGTATTCTCCTCCCTCACGCTGATATTCCATGCAAGGGAAAGATATTACCAACATTCTTGCGAAGTTGATAATAGTGGCAACCACCCTTCTGTAATCAATCAATCTCTACTGAATGAGCGTCGTAGGCTTTCACCTTGTACGCCAATTGTTCCTTCCAAGCAAAAAGATGTTGCTTGTTTTCCTCAGAGTATACTGATTGATATGCTAATTGCAAATCTGCAATTGTACTTTCGTCTTCAAGCCTCTTTTCTGCAATCCTTTGTTCCGACTGCTGGATCTCCACACGAAGTTCATGTGCTCTATCCCGTAACTGGTATAGGTTCGCCAGTACGCATCTACCCTTGAGAACAAACTCTTCCACCTGATTTCTCAAGTGTTTGCCGAATGTTAACAATTGCCGATGATTTTGTTCGGCGGGGAGATCTAGTAGTCCTGCTGGTAGGGCTGAGACGTTTGGTGTGCCATGTATCAAGCTGGTTATGTAAGACCTCAGTTTCTGATTTTCAGCCTTTAAGGCTGCCTTTTCCTTACCATCCTTTGCCATCCTTTCTTGTACGCTCACCGAAGCTATTCCGAGAAGATCCGCCTCCACCTGTCGTGTAGTCTTCCCGAGGTTAAGTTGAGACAAAGTGTAGTCCTCTACTTGAACCTCGTGTATGCTTTTCTCTACTGGTGGGGCGGCAGTCTCTATAATGATCTCACAATCTGCATTCCTTTCTATGTGAACTTGCTTCTTTAACTTCTTCGCCGACGTGTCTTGTGGGACGTGGTCGAACTCGGTAAAGTCAAGTTCATATGAGGGTTTTTCCCTCTTTCTTCCTAGGAAGCCTTCAAGCCAAATAGAATCTCGGCGAACTTCACTAGGAGGGACGTGAGGCCCTTGAATGCTAGATGTATGAGACTGTGCTGGGGCAATGTCTCTCGGTGGCGAATCCAAGTCGATGAGGACTTGTGTCTGCTGTGATACTGGTGATATGGGCGGCTCTGTTTCCATAACAGGCACCGTTTCTGCTGCTGCTTCTACTGTTGTTGCTTCCGCCATTGGTTCAGCCACTGGTTCTTCAACAACTAATGCTGCTGGTTCCTCCGTGATAACTTCTGCTGAATCAGGGGTAGCAGTCTCTACTCTTTGTTCTGGGGCAGCAATACCCGTGATTATTTCAGGACTATGTGTGGCTTTCTCCACTGGTGTCCTTTGTGTTCTAGGTTTTGACATCCTCATCCCTCGGGGAGGATTGCACCATTGCTTTTGCCTTGGTTTCCTTCTTGAAGTGGAAGGTGGTGTAGACTGAACCTGTGGCGGCTCTGTTCTGTGAGGTATCACCTTCCTTGATTTCTTGCTGTCGAGATAGAGTTGGCTATTTCTAACCACTCTACTCGTTCTTTCTTCTATAGATGTATCTTCTTTGGCATACCAATCCACTCTCGGGAGCGGTTGGGAGTCAACTGAATCTGCGAAGAATGTGGGGAGAATGACTTCCCCTTCATCATCTGACAGGCCCTCAATGTCTGCTGACATGAAATCAGCAATCTGTGGGAGTCTGAATCTGCTGTAGTTCCTTCTTCGCACTTCATACTCGTCTTTACAATTCACCCAATAATCTTCCATAGAAGACTTATGTGACGAGTGTTGCTCGAGGTGTGCTGCATAGAGTCCTCTGGGATCATAGGATCTTCTATCAATGAGATATTTGAGGTTAAACCTCCTTGTTTCTTGACCCATCATCTTTGCATCCGCCGCGAATCCACATCTATATAGTCCCATTTCAACGGGAAAGTTAACAGCTGTCTTCCTCTTCAAGCGCAAGTGGATATGAACCTCGGACAACTGTCTCAGGAACTCCATGAAGACTACCCTATCCGAAGGGTGTCTTGGTAGCATGGCGGGGTGGCCAATGTAGCCATACACGCGTATGTAGGAGAATGTAGGAAATTGGATAAACCAATCTGCCCAATCCGCCATTGCCTCTCTGGCTGTCTGTGAAATACGCACGTGCATCTCATGGTTAAGCTCACGAACTATGTGCATGGTGAAGTGATCACTTGTCTTCTTGAAGTGTCTTTCCGCTTGAGTAAACTCAAGACGTGTGAAATACTCGTGAACCTTCTGCACACCTAAGGTTCCCACATTGTTCAATAACCTAAAATCGCCTTGGAAGGCTATTAGGTATACTAGGTAAGAGCACATGTGGAACCTATGAGCTTCCAGATACCCAGTGATTTGTCGGTGGAGTGTGTCACTGATCAAAGTGGCCCAGTCATAGTATTCCCTCCTGCCAATGATTTTAGCGATGACATAGTACATCCATGGCTGGAATTGACGACCATCTTCTTCTCCAGTGACTCTGTTGAGTAGAGTGATTAACACTGCGTACTCATCTTTACATTCTCCTCGCCCCAACAACTTAGGCAAGCTTGCCTTTGTCACTTTCAGCCATTTTTCGGCCATTATCCTTTGACTTTTGTCCTTAGCTGTCTCAAAAGCTTTCTCACATTCCGTCAATGATATGACTTTGCTGTTAGGATGTGAGGGAATATCAAAACATCTTTCGATATCCTGAGGCTTTAAACTGCAAACAATTCTTCCATCTGCTGCTCTGATTTCTCTGGTGGTAGGGTTGTAATGCTTGATACAAGCGATTACGAGCTCTACGCTTTGTAGTGTGATGGGAATTGATGCGGCTTGCAGCAATCCGGATTCTTCGATATTCTGCAATGTTATTTGATTCATGCCTTCTAACTGCTCCAAATCGACCACTGGATTTACTTGGTGTAGATTTGTGTCAACTGTTTTCAGGTAATCATGGAGTAAGACCGTCTTGGTCTCGTATTGCACCTGGGAGTACTGCATCCTGAAAAACTTGAAGATTGACTGTAAGCTTGACCTAGTTCAGATGATTTTCGGAAACCCTTAAAAATAGCGCCCTGCCGAGAAGTATTTTTCTGGAAAAAATCTGGCACATGGGTTTTGTTCGTGCTTCAATGCTGAACAAACCCAGTTCCTCGGAATTTGGATTCTGAAACTTTTTTTGGAAAAACCCCCAAAAATAGGGGCAGCAAGTTTGCTGATTTTGGAAAATTTGTTGAGATGGGTTTCTCTGGAAAATGATGCTGAATCTACCCAGTTGATCAGATCTGATGTAGCCTGTTGCTTTTTCTGTCAGATGCAAGAAAACCTAAGACAAGAAGAGAGGAAAAAGACAGAAGGTGGATTGGAAGTTTTATCTGATCTTCAAAAAAAAACTATCTCTGATCCAATCCTCAAAATGGCAATCTTTTCCTGCTTCAGATCTGCAAATAAAAATGAAGAACGGATGAAAACCTCCTTCAAATCTTCAATGGCGTCCTTGAGAGCTTTGTGGCTGTTTTTATCTTTCAACCTGCAATGAAATAATGAAATGGATGCCTTCACCTTGAATATATATGTTTGAGCTTCAGATCCACAAATTTGGGGACCTAACACAAGCTCAAAAGGTGATTTGAGTTTGATCTGAAGTTAAAAAGGTGATTTCCACCAATCGTGGAGCGTTTTAGCCAACTTTAACTCAAAAAGCTTTTGACTTTAGTCAACAAATGACCTTTGACTTCTTTTAGGCGTCCCTTTTCATCTTTTGCAAGTTTTTAGTATTTTCTCTCCTGAAAACCCCCTGTTTGATCCTGAATCTAGCGTTGTCTGTTGATCCTGAGACGTCACGGACACATTCACTGCGGAGCTGGATCCATACTGGAAAGAAGTGCCTGGGAGACTGTATGATAAAAAACTGAGTTTAGGGCTCCAAAAGAATGGGCGCCTTTCCCAAGAAAGGGCGCTTTTGCCAATGCCTTAGTGATTTTTCAATCTTCGTTCTTCAGCTTATTTGAAATGACCTCTCGTGCCTTGAACTGGATTTCTCATTGATTGGAGAGTCAGATGTTTTCACTTGATGTTTCATCAGGTACCCAGCTCTGTTCTGCTAAGAATGGTTGTCTTCGGGAAATCTGGATCTCAAATTAGGGTTCCTTTATCCAAGGGCGCCCCTCCTTGAAAAGGGCACTTTTTCCTTTTAGCTTGATTATTTTCATCTGACAAGTTGCCTACTTTGATCCAGATTATCCGTTGACTGCTCTGTCAGGTATTGATGCTTGCAGTTGCGTTTCCGAGATTTGCTTGAGCTGAGAAGGTCATCAAAGGAAGCCTTTTGTCATTGGTCAGCATCTGGAAGTCCAAAAGAAAGGGCGCCTTTCTTTTGAAAAGGCTCTTTTTCTTAGAACTTCATCGTTTATCTATGGTTTCCTGATAGTTCCTCAACTGCCTCTTTTTGCTTTGTCAGCAGCCGCTTACGATCCATTCATTAGATGATTTGGATGTTTGTTTCACTGTTGAGCCAGTAATCAGACGTTGAGAATGACTGCTTCGGATGATCTTACTGACTTCATTTGACCTTCAAAGATCATGGGCGCCCCTGCTTGAACAAGGCGCCTTTTCAACATGTGAGCAATCTCCCCTTCGTAACATCTCCAGAGTTAGTCAAATTTTGACCTTTTTCGTTTTAGGAATCTCCTTCGTCAAACAGCATCTTTTTCATCCTTTTCCGCCATGGTTGTGTTGTTGAAGCTTTTGAAGCTTAGCTTTCAGCACCTGGTACTGGCCAATCTGCCATTAATGGCTGTGGAGCTCCTAACTTCGTTCCTGAAAAAGAGAAATAGACCCACCAGAGTAAAACGTGTCTTTTGATGATTCTGACTTGACTAATGTGATCGTGAAGCCTTTTAAGCCTATCAAAATCATTTTTGATCATTTCTGGGAAGGTCCTATTTTCGGGGGATTCCCTAAAAATAGGGGAAAAAACCCTAATTTTCAATTTTTCAGAATTTTGTACATGTGTTCCTTGACAGAAACCCACCAAGATTCTATGATTGGTTTGACCTAAAACAGACCTTTCATGGCATTTTAACAAGATTTAGCTCAATTTACACAGAATGCCAAAAAAAATTATTTGGGGTACAACAAGTTGAAAACCAGTTAATGTTAATTGGAGCAGTCTTTTAGATATTTTGGATATAAAAATTGTTATAATGTTTTTTTTTTTTCATTAAGAGGGATAAATGTTTTTGATTTAGAGCTTTGAATCAAATGGGGATATCATCTTCAATATAAATTTTCAACAACTACATCTTAATAGGGTTTGAATCTTGATGATTAAAATAATAACACAACTTAACCAGCACACCATGCCACTATTGGCAATCATAATTTTTTTCTTACATTCATTTGTGTGACTGCATTTTTTTTGTCTATTTTTTTTTAAAATTGTCTATTTCTTTTTGGGGTCGTATGGTTATTTTTTTTCTAGCTTTGTTGGTTTGAATTGGGGCTATAATTTCTTATTACCCATATTTTTCTAAAGGATTTGGTTGTATGCTTTAACTTGATTTTAATATATGATATTTTCATTAAAAAAAATCAAAATTTAATTGTTTTTCTTTCAAATGAAAATTTGAATATATATTAGATGTATAAATCAAGTTTTGATTAAATAGTTAAAGAAGATGAAATTTAGAATTGGATATAGATTTTTTATTTCCACATTCAGAAATGAAAGTGGAAGACATTGATTGAATTACAACAATGCTTTTATGTCTGCAGAATATTTCCTTCTACAAGATGATACAGCCATTTAGAACCAGCGTTTAAGTTACTAGTAAATCACTTGCTAGAATGGTGATATGTGAAAGTATCATAAAAATTGGTTCATAATCTATCATATAATTCCAACTAGGGAAAGTAAAATTAGATGTATGAATAGAATTTTCTAGTTTTTTGATAGATACCATATTGTTGCTCACTTGTTGCAAGTTTCTTCAATGCCCTTACAAGAATGGTGGATACCAAGGACACTGGTTGTGGGAATCAAATCCAGTTGTATTTCACATGGAAAACCATCTAGACCTATCATGATAATATTTCTTTTTCTAATTTAGAAAGATGAAATCTAAAAGCTAGAGCAACTACATAAGGAAAGAAAAATCATCAATAGAAAATATGGAGGAAAACACACAAAGTGAAAATGACTCACAATGAAGCTAATGAGTTTGAAGAAATTTAAAAGGAAAACAGAATCATATGAAATAGGGTAGGGAACTCAGTAGAGAAGGCTATATTTGCTTAAACTAAAAATTTTACTACAACTAACCTTTACTAAAATACATTTTTTTGGTTTGTCCAAATGACATGCATCAATCGAATTTGACATAAGAAGTCTTGTATAAAGCATAGTTCTAGAGTTTTCTAAGGGGAGATGTGGGGACATGGGGACGAGCTTCGAGGGCGGGGGATCCAGGTGGGGTGGCGACAGGGCATTGAAATACATGTAGTACTTGAAAAATAGTTATAAAAAGATGTGTAAGTATAAGAATTATACATCTTGGAGACAACTAGGAGTCCCCTAGATGTTTTGAGGACACCCCAACATCCTCAAAATCCTAGTGGCATCTTGAAAATGTGACATTGGTGGCGGGATGGTCGTGCTGGTGGTGGGCTAGTGGAGGGACATTCCCCCAAGTCCCCAAGTCCCCAAGTTCCCAAGATGGGGATATCTAGAAAACATGAAGTTTTTTTGGGGGGAGGGGATCCGGGGGGACACGTCCCCGTGGAACACTTAAAATGAAAGAGCTCACTAGACCAAAACTATCTGAAGAGCCAATATTCTCTCTTCATAATTGTTTCCATGTGTTTCACTGATGCTATGGTTTCTACTATGAATAATGTGAGAATTTTCTCTTAAGAGATGGTTTTCTTTGATTCTTTTGAGAACTGTTGAGCAACCATATAGTCATATTTTATCTAGGACCTTCAAATTCCAATAATCCTCTAGCAACATTTGCAATTCCTCACACAACACCAATTAAAATACTTTAATTGAAGGCATGGTTTCTTTCTCTAATATTGGAAACTCCTCTAGCTTGTCGAAGAAAACCAATGAAAAATTCTCTAGCATGGGAAATGCTCCGCTCTTACCAAATTCCTTGGGAAATTTCTCTATGTTGGTGCAGCAAACGATATCTAGCTACTTAAGCCTTACAAGTTTGTGTAAATCTAGTATATGTTTCAACATGTAACACTTCATTCTATTTTCTAGTTCATGTCTTGTTTTGAACTAGCTTGTTTTTGGCCCTGAGGGCTCTTCATGTAAAGGGTGCAGCACCCTGTAAATGTTGCTTACTTTATCAAAAACACTTCATCAATTTGAAATGTATTTATGAAAGTTAGATGTGAGTGTTGAGGGTGAGTATAGAAATGGTGGTGAACAGCGGTAAGCAGTTGTGTCACCTTGGTCTGCACCATCCATATAAATGAATTTATTCTAATGCTTTTTCCTTATATGCTCTTAAATCTTTCAATTTTAAAAACTGTTTTTAGAGTTTTTTCAACATAAAACTTTGGTTTTTTGGGGAAGGTGGGGTATGCTATTGTATGAGGTTGCATTCAAGTACAATTTCTTATGAATGCACATGGCTCAAGACCTTGTTTCTATAAGAAATAGATAAACAAGCCATGAAAGTGGAAAATTTATAAGCAGTACATTTGGAAGATTAACAAAAACCCATATGTTATATGTATTCTTATTACTAAAGAAAAATCCAATGGTAACTATTCAAAAAATATACAATTAGAGAGTTGGGATAGAGTAGTGAAACCATTATATTATATTTTCTTTAACAAAATTTATTTCGACAATTTATGTCTATCATTATTGGTAATTTTTGTGTGCATTAATAAGCTAAAGAGTTTTATAATGATTGATTAATAAGGTGTAATATTATAAAAGTGATATATCTAAGAATTGTTAAAACTTAAACAATATCTTGTTCAATTTTTGTTTACTAACAATTCTTAGATCTATCGCTTTTATAGTTTTAGTGATATTTCTTTTTGCACTTATTTGTGTTTCTTGGGTAAGTTAGCATTCATTCTCTTTGGTCCAATTGTGGCATCATTGTGCTTCATTTCACCCATAACCCCTTTCCCTCCTCCCTATCTCGTAAAAAGTAAGGTGTAATATTATAAAAGTGATAGATCTAAGAATTGTTAAAACTTAAACAATATCTTGTTCAGTTTTTGTTTACTAACAATTCTTAGATCTTATCGCTTTTATAATTTTAGTGATATTTCTTTTTGCACTTATTTGTGTTTCTCGGGTGAGTTAGAATTCATTCTCTTTGGTTCAATTGTAGCATCATTGTGCTTTGTTTCACACACAACCCCTCTCCCTCCTCCCTATCTCATACCTTTTTATGTAATTCTTGTTTTGCAACTAATAATATTTCTCCTTGATGCAAAAACTACATACACAATCAAAGCCAAAAAAATGAGATATAGACAACTTGAAGCTCCCATTATATGGGTAATGTGAAATGTAAAACCAATCAAGGCATCCAAAACTCCACCAATAGCACTAGCATAAAATGATATGGCTAATGTCATCAATATAATCTAATACTAAGGAACATCCATAGTGATATACAAACTTGCACACTAAATTGTTGCAACATAACTCTCTAACAACTAGTCTCCAAAGCTCTCCTAAGTTCTCCACACCATAGAATAAATAAATTAAAGATCCTCTATGCTACTACTCAAAATTAAATAATTCAAAGTAAAATAAAAAACAAATGGCCACAAACATAATAATCACAATATCTCCATGCACAAACCTCAACTCCAATGTCAACTGAACACGAACCTCTAGGAAGAAACACAAGATCATAGAGAGAATGCACAAATAAAAAACATGTAGCAATTCCTTCTACCAACACATAAGTTTTCAAGTTGTGACAAGTAATATCTCCTTCACAAAACCCCAAATAGAAAATTGTGTAAAAGTACAAACTTGTGTCACACTTTTATAAAGGCATTGACCAACACAAACAAAAAATTCAACTTCAACTGCATAAAATTGGCCTTTATGTTTTGAATTTCAAAATGATGCAAACTAATGAAAAGTAGAATTATTATTTTTTGATATAAAGGTGAGAGATTTGTATTTATAGTAAAAAATATTTACAATATTTGGCCGAAGACCCATAGGCATATGATTTCACAGAGCTTAAATAAGCATGTTTACCTATACTACCAAGACGACAACATATCAACCAAAATTTCCAGGTCATCAACATGAGCAAGAGGAACCAACTATTGATAGTATTACAAAAGACATACATTTGAGACCAGACAATAACAACCCTTATAGAAACCAAAAGACTACCAAAGCACCATGACCACCAAGGGAACCATTTTACCACAGTTTTTTGAGAGAAGACTCTAGATTTATACTGCCAATTAGCATTAGTAGCTTGCATAATTCGAAACCTCATTTTGATGAAATCGACATCAAACTCAGCCAACCTTCGATGTCCAAAGAGATCATCCCCTTGTATGTCGAACAGGAATGGATAATATTTCACTATCGCCCCATAAACTGAAAGCAAACCCATATCTTGTGGATGAGGGAAACCAACTCCCAGTGTCGCCACCACTAGGGAACCTTTCATCAATCCCACTCAGTATATTTTTTTTAAACAACTTCAACATCAACACTTTCACCTCCTTTTTCACCACACCCACATCCAACAAGCTAGCCAAAACCATGGAAGTGACATTGGTATCCAGCCGATACCCTTCATCGTCCTCCATAAAGCCCTTCCCTACTAGAAACTTCAGCATCGAAAGGATGAGAAAATCCAAGTGGTCAACAATGTGTTTGAGCCTCAATGAAGTCATTGGACCAAGAAAGGCCATTTTCCTTTACTTCTTAGCAATTGCACAGGAGTATCCCTTCCACTGCACACTATTTCACTTGCAGAGACACAAATGCTAAACATCGCCATAAAAAGAAAGAGAGGTAACTATCGAATTTAAGCTTTCCCACCCACCGAGTAGCCTAAGGAAGTGTCAGATTTCCACCCCACAATATACGGATTAAACCTTTGCATCATGGAAAATGCAGCCTACATGACCCGCCCATAGTGAGCCAAGTTGCAAATCACATGTGACAGTCTTATCAAATATTCCATAATCCTCATGCACAAAGTTTCATAATAGCCAACCGGTCGAACTACCATCATGAATTTAACCAACCGCCACGTCAACTGACTCTCCACACCATTGCTTGTGGAGAGTCACCCGCCCTACCACCCAATGAAATGTAGAATTATTGATGAAGTTTATGCCTATAATTTTTTAAAATTTAAAAAAATTGTTTTGATGTTTTTTTTATAAATTTAACAATAGATTTTGAATTGCTAAAAATTTCAAGAAAAGGTGACATCGAGTCAACACCACAAAAAAAAAAAGAGAACTATTTTATTTTTCCCTAATATTTTTTCCTAAATAGATAACTTCAATATCTAGTGCATAAAAAAATATATACATAATTAAAAAAAAAAATCAATGTATATTTTCGTCATAATAACATTTTAAAGTCAAACTTATTAGAATTTGGTAGTTTTCACTTGACATCAACTTTTGTCTAATTTTTTTAATATGTTTTAGTATTTTTTCTTAATTTCTAATCAATTTCATTTTTTATTATAACAACCTACTTGTATTAGTTATTTAAGAAAAAGGTATTAAAACTAAGCAAAAAATAAAACAACTTATATATTTAGATTCTTGAATCTAAGATCTACAAAAGGGTATTTCTAGTTTTTTTTAATCATTCTAAATGAAGATATATCATGTTCAAGTCGAAGGTTTCAAAAAATTCTAAAAAAAAGTTGAGGTGGCTGCCAATAATGATGCCACATAGATGGTTTCAACTAAAATAGTTTCATTCGAAAGGCTTCAGGTCAAAAATGTTTCAATTGAAACTTTACATGTAAATTGAGGCTCGTTTGAAAATTATAAAGGGAAAATTTGAAAATTATAGTTTCGAGTGGAATATTTTTTCCCAAAATAGTATGTGCCACATATAGGCCACATAGTCTTAGGCAAAAAAATTTTGCTCAAAACTATTAAATAGTTGGCCGAAAGTGTGACACATGTTTTTGCTTTTACCCAATCCTTATCAACATCCAAACATTCAACATAAAAATCAAACATATAATGTCAATCACTAGACCAACCAAGATGTAAGTCTCTCAAATCAAAGGAAGATCAAACCAAAAATCCATTCATAAAAAATAAGGAATGGGCCCAAAAATATTCTTTGCATTCCTCAAATAATCCATTCCAAACTAACATCCATAGCTCAAGACTCATTCCCATGAGAAGATAAAGGAAAAATAGCCCATGCTAAGCAATACTCAAATAAGCCTTGTAGAACTAGCATCCATAGCTCAAGATTCACCATGAGAAAAAAATCATGAATAAAAAAAGCATTTGAAAGTAAGGTGGGTTGTGATACTTGTTATATGATTCATTTCCAAGAGGACCAAGAGTGGGGAATAAGATTCATCCTCTAGGATACACTAAACCACAATGACTCTATGCAAGAACAATCTCCTCAATAGGTTGGTCCATCATGAACTCACACCATATCTAGTTGAAAGCTCCTTGACCTTCCTGTTGAAACCTCCAAAGCGTAACCATCTCAACAAATGTCTCTATATCCAAGAGAACTCTAGCCTCACCCAAGTGTCCAAGTATCTACAAGCACCTACAAAGTTAATCAATATATGTTAAAATCCAAATGCAACACCACACTATCATGAATCTCCCAAACACATGACCAACATACTCAATAATAATAGAACTAACCAAACCACCATGAAATATCTCACTAAAATATTTAGGAACACATCATGATGGCATGATCTAACATCTTCTACAATAATTTCAAATGTTTCAATGAACACATTCTTCTCCCAAAATCACTTTTATCATGCCATTACTCTAATCTAGAATTAAAATCCCACCATTGTACAATACTAACCATCCTCTAAGTCAAGGATCCACTATTTGATTTAACAAGTCTAATTGACACCTCAACCAAGGAATTTTAGAGTCCTCCATGTCTAACCAAGATATCACATCTCTAGTCACATGAAGATAACTATCCCATTTCAATGAAATTGAAAGCATCAAAGAATCATCATTGCAAACAAGAAGAACAATCCAACAGATCCTCTACAACAACACAATCACTATCAATAATTCCCATTGAACCATGTACCCAAGCTATCCATGATATCATGATTAAAACTATGCTACTATTTCCAATAACTGAATATCTAGGTAACTGTAATATAATCATATGTTCTCTCATCCCAATGCAACATACCAATACACGAATGAGCATAGACAAAGACAAATAACAAATTTTACATCAGCACTAAAAATATTTATGGATATAGACATTACACATCTGAGTCCTTAATGCAACTAGTTGGCGGTACGAAATCATAAAATTTCATAACTTGTAGAGCCAAAACTATATCATACATGCAAGCTAGTCATCACATTAGTAACCTACATACCAAAATAGCCAAAAGGATAAAATATATATGTCAAGTCTCAAACAATAGATCATCTTTGTATCTCTTTTTTTTTAAATCCACGAATGAGTAACCATAGTCAAGGAACCAAACAAGAATTTAAGAGATGAGAACAACCTTCTAACATTGAACCATGTATCACCACCTATAATCATGAATCATTCCAATACCACAACTCAATCATATCAACTACATACATGACCATGTTATGCTAATGGTAAAATGAACATGTACATCACCAACACCATAATCATCACCATCACTATACATACACTCAAACCAAAAGATATCTTGTGTAGTTGCCTCCATCAAAGTTTACACTTTAAAAAAAATTGTAAACCTATACCAAGGAGCACCAAATTTGATAGCCTAGTACACCATCATATTGGTCTCATAAAAAATACACTCCCATAATTTTTTTCCCACAAGGTTGTCCAAATGCTCACATAATCACACCCAAAATTTTAAGCTCCTACAATTAGTCAAGTAAGTAAAAACCTCTTCTTTGTCATCCAAGTGAAAAACCATTTGATCCATTAAGTAGTACACAAAAAAATTGTCTTCTCTTCAAAATCTAAAACCTGGCTTCATATACTCAAGACATCACCTATTAACAATTCTAGAGCAATGCTAAATTTAGGCACAAAATTCTTATAAAAAAAACAAAATATGATATCTATAATTATACCATGCTACATAGTTCTCAAAGAGAACTTTTTTGTTATCTATAATAAGTTAAAAACATGATATCATATGTGAAAAATTCCTCGTGGGAGCAAAACACTCTCTGGGGGGCAGAAAGTGGCCAAAGTAGACACTAGATCTATACAACTAGCATTAGTGGTGGTGATTGGGTGGCATGTTGGTGGTAGGTTGCACATGGGTAGTGCATGGGAGGTGCTATTGTGAGGGTCTAGTGGCATACCTAAAATCCATTAAAAAGGGTTTAACTTTTTTAAAATTTGTAATGTCTATGGGGGTTGAACTATGGCTTGTCTAACTAGGGGCCATAATTAGGGGCCTAAGGCCCGTTGACCAAGGTAAACCAACTACTATCATTTTGTTAGTCCCATACACTATTGGTAGATGAGAGGGTACATAGGTTTGAACACTGTACACTACAATAATTTATTTATTTTTAAATTCTCCAAATAAACTTCTTAAATCACAAATTTTTTAAAAGAAATCACAAGGAGCTACATACTTGTTTGTACACTATATTACCTTGTGTCAAGGGGGTTATGCATTAGGCCCCGCGGATAACATCTTCAAGCTTTATTTGAGTACTTACTATCTTGGGTCTCGTGGATCCAATGAAAAGATTATTTTTGGTCTAAGAGGTTATTTTCTCAACTTCAGGACTCTTTAAAATATCTTAGTAAACATCGAGAAAAATCCTTTTTTTCAACAAGCAAATATTTAGATCTATAATAACCAAAAATACAAAACCGCCAAACCTCAAAATTATAACTTTCACAACCGATTTAATACACCTTATACCTTGAACTATCTAAGATATTTTCAATATTGCTATGGATTCAAATTTGTGCCAAATCTACTTAAACAAGGGTTAAAGAATACTAGGGAGTTTTCACCTCCCTCAACCATAACAAGGATCTGATACAACTTGTTATTAAATTACTAGGTTGACCAAATTATTCATATATAACCCTTAGAAAGAAAAGAATGCATAAAAGTATACAAAATAACCATAATGCAAAGATCAAAGACATACCACAAAATTACACAATGTGCACCCTAGGAAAACCCTCATGAGGGAAAAACACCACCTTCAAAAGAATCCATACTCAATATATTATTCAATAATAAAAATATTATAGCGAGCTTATAGAGCCTCTATGAATACTTAGGAAACATTAAGCTCCTCTAATGCATCCTTTATGTGTCCAAGAAAGTGGGTAACCATGAAACCACACATCCCAATCCATGCTTCACATATACACTCTATTGGATACCTCAATATAATTTACAACCAATGAAAACAACTACTCATGTTATTTCTTTTATAGAAATGAGCTTGCACAAAATCACCAAGTGGTACTACATAAACCTTGTGCCACTAAATTATGAGCTTACAAAACCATGTACCCATCATTTAATTTTTGGTACTAAATTTTTTCCAATATTAAATATTTAACCATATTGCAACCCACAATATATATTTATACATGTTACAAACAAAATTTATATAGACTACAAGGAACTAGATGGCCTCCTTACTTTTGCTCTGTCCAAAATTTTCAAAAGAATGGTTCCTACTCATGCCTAATTCCTTTGCCTTACAATTGTTGATGGATTTGGGGATTTTTATTGATAATCACATACCAAAGGTTTATTTTCCAAATGATGAGCATATTCTCTTGATAGTGGCATCTCTACTAGGAAGGTGAACATTGTTTTTACTATGCCTAGAAGCATGGGAAATGATAGTGTTGGTTTGGTTTCTTTGTGTGTTGATTTGGGTTGTTATATAAAGGAAAATTCTCAATCTATCTACACTCCTCATTGATTTTAGTACATGTGTTTGATCAACCTTCAATTTCTATGTTGACCTCTACCATTGTTCTTATCATGAATTTTGATTCAACAAATGTGTTGGTCCTTTTCATTTTTGAGGGGATGTTAATATTGCTAATAATAAGGACATTTATTTGGTAGCGGAGAAATTAAAAAAGTATTTTGCATTAGCTACCTCCTTTCTTAGTAAGCAATTAGGTGTTTTTGATGATGGGAAACAATATTTTATTGCTACCAGTCAAGGAATACATGTTGATAGGGACTATTGCCCTTGCCCTATGCTACAAATCCTCTTGTAATATATTTGGGGTAGAGGTTCTTGAGAGGGAGAAATTATATACCTCCCATGCACTTAGTTGTAGATTCAATAGTCTGGTTGTGCCTATTTGACTTGAATTCATGGGTCTTTGATAATTGGTGTCCAATTACTAACAGGAAAATTGAATTCTACCTATGTGCAAAAGTATTTTTTATTGTTTATTTTAATGATATTGAAGATCATAATGAATTTTTTAAGGGTTTTGTGTGGATGTGGGGACCACATCCCCTTTCGACAAAGTCATGATTCTCCCTATTCAACATGCTATCTAAATTATTGTTCTTCTTACCCATCTAGGTAATGCTTCTAAACCTTCCTCTCTAGTTTTGGTGCAAGTTTTATTATTCTAGGATTGAGAACATGTTATGGTAGTTTATTTTGGTTAATCTTGTGACTTTGTAGTTTACTCATACAACCTATATCCAAATTCTAATAGACATGGATTAGTACAAGGAAATTATTGCAAATATTATTTTCAATGTTGTTGATTTCCAGTGGTTTTAGATTATGGATTACAAGGGTACTCCCTTTTGTTATCATTGTTTGCTTAACAATAGCCATGTGGATGTTATAAGTCCAAACCGTACTTGAATTCTTTGTGGTAGTATGTTCAATGTAAGGATTTTGGTATTTATATTGTGTCTTCACAACCTATCTCTCCTTTCATTGTGGCTCCTTAGTTCAAGACTGAGGTTCTTGTCCCTCTTACTGTAGTTTTTACTTAGGACTCTCATGTCACTCTAAGCTACTCAAGTCATTGGTGCTAGTTGTTTCTCCTATTATTGATGATGTTGTGGTGATGGTTATATTTTATCTTGTTCCTCCTATTAATGTAACCTTGTGTGCCACTAATGGTTTTTTTTATCTTGATTCTAATGGTGCTTCTGATACTGGGATTGTGGATCATAAGACGTAGCATGGAGCCCTTATTTTGGTTCTAAGAATTGAAATTCAAAATATCTTAGATGGTTTTTTTTAGTTTAATTTTGATGCATGGGATTTTTTTTTAGTGCTTCCACTATAGTTTCACAATGGGTTTGTTGATTTTCTATTGGTTGTTTGGTCAGCTATTTGTGTTCTATTTTTCTAGGTTATTATTTTATTCTTTATCTATTATAAACTGACTGGGACCCTAGTTTCCCTTATTAATATATCAAAAACAAACAAAATGGCTTGAAGAATGTCTAACCCATGTGGTGCCCACATCCCTAGATTCCTAGGTGCAACACAAATAAATATTAAATTTATATTACAAGCATTATGCAAGGTGTACAACACACTTTCCCAACCATGCTTCAATTCCCTTGATGAGCACAAGTTGTTTTGTAGATTTTTTCTAAAAATCTTGTGTGACCATGCATTTGCATTGTTTTATTCATTATTGCATGATTCTATAATTTATTTTATTGAATTGTCTAATTTTTTTGTAACATACTCCACTTTCTAAACAAGGAATACTTTATGAATTACCATAGAAGTAAATAATCATATGCTGAAAATATGATAGTAAAAATTGTAAACTTTCATATAACATTCATTTAACATTATCCATAAATAAATGAATATTACAAATTTTGAATTTGTAATACAAATTACAATTTTGGAAAACAAGATAATCTTTTCTTTTACAATACATGGATGAATTTCATTTTAAGCAAAGATGTTTACAATACACATTAAGTGTTATAAAGTCTTCCATATTTGTAAATCTGCATCTATCTCACAAGTCTCAGCGAAGTCATTTGCAAGAGGGAGAGTATCACCCAAGTGTGTTACCTTCAACCATAGACTAACAGTCCCCCACACACCTTCCATTTGGAAGTGGCCCTACCCTTCACGAAGAGTATAGACAAAGGAAACCAACAAATAGATGTCATCTGAGTCCTAGTTTTGTGTCCTAGATAACCAATCAACCATACAACTTTAGACAACTTCTAACGAAGTATGACCAATCTATTTGGATTATGCAATCTGGAACACTGTGAATCGACTAATGCAAGCAGATACTTTTCCATTACTTTGGCCAAAGTTTTTAAATAAAATAAGCACTTCCATAGGAAATGTAGTCGTGAGTTCACACACCCCTAACCCGACTTGGAAACAACCTTTTACCTAAGGTTTAACACATGGTTGGTTTATTTGACCATAACCTAACTTTTCACATGGATTTAAGACCAAGAATGTATATATTTCTATGATCGATAAACTACTAAGGTCATGGAAACATATTCCTAACAATGAACATCCACATTGCATACTTGTAATTCTCAAACCTTGGCTACTACCACTTGTTCATATCTTTTTAAAATTATCCAAGAGTGTAGTACTCTCCTATTTTTCACAATAAGTCTTATGAAACTCTTCTACAAGTTGTAGAAAATTCAGGTAATTAATATTGACTTGAGACAGCTTATCTATCTCATGAGTTCTTATCAACCCGTAACACAAGTAAATTAAAAAAATTATTCACTAATATCAAAATAATTTTTTTATAAATAATTCTGATTTTTCTATGTTTTCGCCTTCATTCTTTGTACAAGAACATATTTTATAATGCTGATAAATGTACAACATATTACCAAACTCTTTTGCAAGAATAAGCACATAATTACAGTGTTTAAACCTTCTTAATAACTTTGAATATTAATCTGATTTCTTTCAGTAAAAATGGCAATATAAGCTTCAAGCTTATCATACAAATTTATAAATATATTACAAAATATTCTTTGCATAGTCTTATACATACACACACACGTGTGTGTATATACATATATATATATGCATGTATATAGATATATATGTATGTATGTATGTATGTATGTATAACATACATATATATCGGTCTGCTTATTTATTTTCTTGAGTAAATAGAATATTTTATTCAACTTACCACAACAGGGTAATAAAACTCTTCTCTGTTGTCTTATACAATTATAAATAGAGAATTTAAATAATTTCATGCACAGGTTTGTAAAATCAAACTATTTTATCTCTATCTTTAAAAAATATTCAATATATAAACTCATTTTAACTTCTAAAAAATGAAACTTCAACTGCATATTACCAAAAAAAAAAAAAATTAAAACAGATTTTGTGTTCATGCCTATATTAATATTGTACTGCTGCACTTCCAGATGTTCAATGCAAAGCTAAAATTTAATCTTGTCAAGCTTCTCCAAGTGAACATGACATGCTTCTAGTTTGAACTCTAGAAGCATATAAACACAACTAACAATAATTTGTATTCTCAAGACAAAAATCCTCAAGAACTTCCTGCTTCAAGTGTATATATTAACCTCTGGCAATCACAAATCTCTTCTCAAAAACATATGACTACTCCTCCCATTCTTTCCAATGTCAATGAGAATAATGAAAAGAAGAATGGTCATTCACTCTAAAACCATTTAACACCTCTTCCATAACAAACCTTCTAATAATAGTAAAACTGAAACTAAGGCACATCCAAAAAATTAAAAGTAACGCCCTCCCATTATGCCCTCAGTCAAAGGCATTGATATCACATTTAAAAGGTAGGAATAGAGCATGTGATGGAGGCTTTTAGCCTCTACATGAGGTTTATAAGGATTGATTCTATTAAATTCCCTTAACCATGTATTGATTGGCATGTTCAACTATCATAACAACCACGAGCTTCTCATAATAAGCTACTAGTATTAATGCTAACAATATAATATATTATATATGTATATTTATATTTCTATTCATATTTATTCACGTAT
Source organism: Sequoia sempervirens (assembly GCA_007258455.2). Taxonomy (NCBI): domain Eukaryota; kingdom Viridiplantae; phylum Streptophyta; class Pinopsida; order Cupressales; family Cupressaceae; genus Sequoia; species Sequoia sempervirens. The sequence goes on from VDFB02000003.1 coordinate 731,860,475, forward strand.
ATATAATTTATTTAAATAATAATCAAATAAGATTTTATATTAATTGATAAATCAAAAAGATGATGATGAAACAACATAACATCTTTTTATTGCGAAAGACTAGGCCAAAGACCAAAAATGATTTAACCTATTCTTATGACCACACTAGTCACGACACTAGATAAACTCAACGACAATACTAGGATTACTTGCACGTATTTGATACAAAATCCTATGTGAGTGTTTGTGTTTGACTTAATTGGAATTAACCCATTTTTTTACCCATGTCTATACTCTTCTCTCTGATGATACTCTTCCTCTCCATTTGGGAGGGTAAAATTTGATCCTACATCCAACTTAGAAAGTCATCAACATAGTTAGTTTGTTATTAGCCACGATGTCATAATCATTGCTTAAAAGTAATAATCATTAAAATGAAAACATTTTTCATTGCAATAATATTGTGTCAAAATAGAAACTATCATATAATCATCCAGTAATGTCAAAAACACATTTTTAACGTAAAAGTTAAAAGTTATTTGTAGATCAAAATTTTGGATGTGACATATGTCCCACCATAAGGATCATCATCCCTAATGATTCAATGTATCATAAAAAGATCATAAAACAAGTTTTCTCTTAACTAATGAAAAGTAGTAAATAAATGAGGAAAATGCTAATAAAATTCATTGTAATCCTCCCAAGTGACATTGTCCTCTACATATTGGTCCCATTGGACCATGCATTGAGTAACCTCTCTATTATGCAAGCAGAGCTTACATAATTTGAGCACCTTGTGAGGCTCGATCATTACCACTCCTGGATCCTGTACATGTAGTGCATTCCAGTCAAGTATATGATTAAAACCAGTTATATACTTCTTAATATATGAAACATGAAACACATTATGCATCCAAGCAAGAGTTGGAGGTATAACGATTCTGTAGGAAATCGAGTTTATCACTTCAAGAACATCGAAGGGACCCATAAATCTAAGGGCTAGTTTGGATGACTTTACAAACTTTATGGAACTCTTCTGAGGTTTGACCCTCAAAAGAAATTTTTCTCCAATTTAGAATTGTCTTGGTGTACGCTTGACATCAACATAACTTTTTTGTCTATCACTTTCTTCCACCAATCTTTTCTTGATTAGCTTGATTTGCTTCTCTATTTCTGATAACATTTTCGGTCTAAGGCTAATCCTATCCTCTAGGCTATCCCAACTTATAGGATTTCAACACTTTCTTTCGTATAATGCTTCAAATGGATCCATCTTTATTGGAGAATGATAAGAATTATTGTATGCAAATTCTACAAGTGGAAGATAGTCCTCCCACTTTTATTTTTGATCCATGCAATACATCTTCAATAAATTTTCAAGTACTTGGTTTACCCTTTTTGTCTAACCATATGTCTCAAGGTGATAGGTTGGGATTATATTGAGTTGAGTTCCAAGTGAATAAAACAAGGTTTTCCAAAACCTCGATGTCATGTGTGCATCACTATCTGAGATGATCTTCTTAGGAACTTTGTGCAATCTAAACACTTCTTGGACAAACTTATGAGCTATTATAGGTGCTCCATGCGTTAAATTTATAGGTATAAAATGAGCTACGTTGGTGAGTTTATCCACCACTACTAAAATAGCATTATGTCTATTTTGAGACATGGGAAGACCTCAAGCACAAAGTCCATACTAATGACTTGCCATTTCCATTTTGGAATTTCATGAGGATACAAAAGTCTTTTCAAGTTGATGTTCAACTTTAACCCTCTGGTATTCTAGACATCCTACTACAAATCTTGCAGCATCATTCTTCATTCCTTTCTAGAAATAAAGTGGTTTTACATCAACTAAGAGTTTTGTCACTCCTAGGTGTCTTGAATATGGTGCAGAATAAACCTCTTTCCACACAAGATTTCTTAAATCCTCAAAGTTTGGAACATACATTCTTCCCCTAAACCTTAAAATTCCATTTGGTTCAAAATAGAACTTGTCATACCTTGAAGCTTGAGGATTGACTGAGAGAGCTTTCTTAACTTGCTCACAATATTCATCTCCCACAGAATTTTGTAAAACTTGGTCTTTAAAATCTAAATGAATAGAGACTATTGAGAAAATGTGTCTCCTCTGACTCAAAGCATATGCCATTCAATTTTATTTTCCTTTGATATAAATTATCTTAAATTCATAGTCGAATATCAATTCCAACCATCTTCTTTGTTGAGCATTAAGATATGATTCAGAGAATAAGTAATTAAAACCTTGATGGTTCTTACCTAAGCTCAAAAGGCTTTCGCAACAAATAGTGTTTCCACATTTGTAAAGCATGAACAATTGTTGCCAATTCTAGATCATCAGGAGCATAATTTTGCTCATATATCTTTAAATTTCTTGACTCATATGCTATCACTTGCCCCTCTTGCATAAGCATGCCACCTAGTGCTTCCCCTGAAGCATCGATGATTACTAAAAACTGGCCTTCCAAATTGGTAAATTTCAATATCATAGTCGTAGTCAATTTCTCTTTAAGTTGATTGAATGCCTCTTGGCATTTTTCTAATCAATCAAAGCATTTTCCTTTTCTCTACAAAGAAGTGATAGGGTGGGAAATATTAGAAAATTTTGACAAAAAAATTCTATAGTAGCCTACTAATCCCATAAAACTATGCACTTCATGCACATTTTTCAATGTTGGCCATTCAAGAATGGCTTTGGTTTTTGATAGATCTATTGCAATTCCTTCTACTAAAATTACATGACCCAAATATTATACTTCTTTTTGAAACAATGTACATTTAGAGAGCTTCCCATACAGTTTGTGTTCCCTCAGGAATTGTAGAACAAACTAAAGGTGTTGAAATGTTCCTCCTCATTCTTAGAATATATAAGACTATCATTTAAAAACACAAGAACAAATATATCTAAGCAATCTTTGAAGACACTATTCATCAAATTCATGAATGTTGTTAGGGAATTCATAAGTCTAAAAGGTTAGATTGTGAATTCGTAGTGTCCATACCTTATTTTGAAAGTTGTTTTGTGAATTTATTCATCTTTCTATCTTGACTGGTGATATCCAAACCATAAATCAATCTTTGAGAATACTATTGCTCCATTTATTTTATTAAAAAGATCATCAATAGCGGTAAAGGATATTTATTCTTTATCATTTCCTTATTAAGCATACGATAATCTATGCATAAGTCCAAAGTACCATCCTACTTTTTGACAAAGATTACTGGCACTCCCCATGACAAAACACTAGATCTAATTAATCCTTTTGACAACACTTCTTATAACTGAGCCTTTAGTTCCATCAACTTCGTAGTGATCATACGGTATGGTGCTTTTGATATTGGTTCTAAACCAAGAATTATATCAACGGAGAAATCAAAATTTCTTTTTGGGGGTAATCCAAGGAGTTCATTTGGAAAAACATCCTAAAAATATTGAAGAAATGGATAGTTCTCCATAGTAGGTTCTCTTGGATCCTTAAGATCTTATTTTTCAATCCCTTGGAGTTTTTGAGACTCACAATACATTAAAGGCCATCTTGAGAGATAAACTCTTTGAGTTCTTTTAGCTTTTGCATCTTGACCATGGACCTTTTGAGTTGTACAACAAAGATCTAACTTATCTTGAATTCTCTTAGAGTGCCTTGAAGGAAGATCTTGTTTCTTAGGTTGTCTAGAAACTCTACTATTTTTTTTAAAATAGTCTACCTTAGCCCTATGCCTCCATAACCAATTTATTCCTAAGAAAACATCATAGGAACCTAAAGGTGCTACATACAAGTTCACTTCTATTGAAAAACATGGAAGGTTAACTCTAGCTTCAAACATGCATTTCTCTACCTGAGCTTTTGTCTAGTTAGCATATTCAACTGACGAGGGTTTAGCCATAAACATAGCTCTTCTAGGAAATATATTTAACACTCTCGGTGTAATAAAACTTTCTATTGCACTAGTATCAAATAGAATAGAAATAGGAACTCCAAATAATGTGCGTGATGTCTCTATACCTGAGTAATTTGGTACTTCACTTGATAGTTGTCCAAGGTTGCATGAATCCTTTCCTAGAAGGCTGCTTGTTGGATAGGTAATGGATTTCCTCATTGCGAAGCTCCTTGACACTTGTTCAGGCACTAATTCGCATAGTGATCACCTCCATAAGAGAAGCATCCTCCAGGAGGTCCTCGCCTTTCAAAAGGTTTTCCCAAATCATCTCCATTCCTCTTGGGATTGTTATTATTTTTCTTATTTTTTGGACTCATTTTGGCTATTCTTGAATTCCTTATCATTTTTCCTCTTTGTTTCGTTCTTATCTTTTTTCTTAAAATATTGAGAAGACTATGACAAATTATACCTTTTACAATTCTCCTCACGATAAGTGGAGATGGATTTCAATTTTTTCTCTTGCTTAATTTCTTTCTGATGCAAAGCAGGGAGGTCTCCAAACAAACCAAACACAAATTCACAAGCTTTTAATCCTTCAAACCCTATCTAGGGTGACTCTTCTCAAACTTCACTATTTTGTTTTATAGGAGTGCAAACTCAATTTTCCACTCACAACTTACAATAGACAACTCAAAGCCACAAACTAACTATCATTTCAAGAACCCATTAGGGAACTTTTAAACATATCACAAAATCACATGCACTTACTTTGGAACAATACCACTTAAACTAACCTTGAACGCTGGAAAGGGCTCCAATGAGCCCACTTTTACAAAGGAAATCCCCTTTAAACTTGTTGTGCACACAAAATTCCTTCAAATAGTCTTAGACCAGCTCTCAAAACATTAGATTCCACCATTCCCAATGAGAGAAATTCTCATTATGACTCTTTTATACCACCCTCCTTTTTCACAAGTTTGACAAGTGTTTAATGAAAATACACCTTCCCACACTTATCTCATTCAACCAACACCTAAAACACATCTATTTTTTCCTACACAAGCTTGATCAGCTATCAAAAATTGCTGCCCCCAAATTTTTCAGACATTTCCTTTCTTAAACCTCTTAAATTCACTCAAAATCCACCATTTTCAAACCTAGGGCATCATGCCCAAAACCCCAAACGACTTTCCCTGCTCACAAAAATCCTAACACCTAATCCTAACATTTTAGACTCATTCCACTGAGTTACAGGGAATGCAATAGGTGGAATGAGTCATAAATGCATTTTTATACCTTCAAACCCTTAAACTTGACTGTTCAAACCTGTGTACAGAAAATGGGAAATAAAATGCTTATTCTTTTATGAAATCACTCCACACTAGGTGAAAAATGTAGTTAATACATAGTCCTAACCAAAACCCAAATCCTTCAAGCAAATATGGCTTAGTACGGACCCGTGCACGCCTAGAAACCACATATTTTTTATCAAAACACAAATTTACAGTGAAATCAAGGGACTTTTATTTATTTTCTTTCACAAAATCATCAATCAACCCTCCAATCAAATTCCTCAAGCATTTATAACTTGAAACCAACTAACAAACCACCAAAACTAACTTTTTAACTACAAGTGACCGTTAGGATTCCACCCTTGTGCATTTTTTGCACTTTTACAATCTTGTTTTGACAACATTTGATAAAATATGCAATATTTGCTAAATAAACCACAAATCACTTTGATTACATACAAATGGTCTCAAAGGACCTTATTCATGAGCAAAACATTAAAACACCCTAAGCACCAACACTTGACCCCTAATTGAAAAAACATGGCCTAGGTGCTCCTACACCATACACCCGGCCTGAAAAAAGGTCTCCAAGTCCCTGGAGAATTACTTGGCATGAGAATATGTTTGATCATTGCATCTCCTTGTCTTCTACATATCCTTCCACCAAGTGATCCATTCCACTAATTCGGGTACTAAAGCCTTGCATCATGCTTTACACCATTGAACTTGCTTTCACCTTGACATTGTCTCATATTCCCAAACTGACATGTTCCATATTGTCCAACTTTTTCCTTATCTAAGATTGAGGTTATACCTGCTAACACATCATTACCATCTGCATCATGACATTGCTTCACCTTTACTTTTGTTGCATGTCCAAACTCAATCTTTTGGCTTTTCCTTTCACCTTGTTTCACTCCATCCTTCACCCTTACCTCTGTCATCAAATTCTTTGTCCCAAAGACCACTAATTTCACAAGTCTATAAACCTCTGTACTGAAAAAACCAGTCTGTTTACAAGTCCCTTGTGGAATCATAGGACAAAACATTGCCCCTACCAAGATCTTATCTTGCCAACCTTGTAATCTTATCACTGTGTTATCAGATTTGTTTCCTGCCTCAATACCATTCCCTTCCAACTTCATTCCATCCTTCAAGATTACTGTCTTGATGTTTTCAAATGGAGGGGTGGCTGCAAACTCCTTAGACTTCTCTTCCTTTGTCTTCACAAACTCTTGCTTACCAAACATTATCACCCTTGCTGCCTTAGATTGATCCTCAACACCTCCTTGCAATGGAGTTAGTGTAAAACTATTCCCTTCATGCTTAATCTAATAACTATTGCTTCTACAATCATATATGGCATGCTTGTCATATTGCCATGGTCTCCCAAGCAAAACATGACAACAATCCATTGGTACAACATCACAAACAACTTTATCCTTATAACCACCAATATTGAATTCAATCAAAGCTTGTTCACTAACCAAGATGGATTGATTATCATTCAACCATGATATCTTATATGGATTTTCATGAGGAAATTTTGTGACTTCAACTTGTCTATCATGTCATTAGAGACCATATTCACAGTACTACTTGAATCTATGACTACCTTGCATACCTTACCCTTGCATTTGCATGTAGTTCTGAATAGAGATCTTATTTGCATTGGTTCTTTCTCCTTTTTTGCCTTGAGGAGTTGTCTTCTAACCATCAAAGAGTCCCCAACTTCTGGAGCAACAACTACATTTGGAGAATTCACACTTTCACAATCATCTTCATGCACTATTTGAGCCCTCCTTTCACTTATTCTCTCACCACCACTTGATGCCTTGCTTTTTCAGGGAACTTGTATGTTGGATGTCCAAACTCATTACAATTATAGCACCTACCTGAAAACATGTTTGAACTCCTACCACCCCCAAATCTTCCCCTAGAGCCTCTAAATCCACCACGTTGATCAGCAAATTGTTCTTGATCTTTATGTGCATCTCCTTGGCTTTCATTGGATTGTCTTGAAGTAGAATATGGTCCCCTTCCTCTTCATGTGTTGCCTCTACCTCTAGTTGTCTTTTCTCATCTTCTTTTCACTTTTTCTTCTACCCTTATAGCCATTTGGTAGCATTCTTCAATCGTCCTTGGATTGTGCAAACTCAATTCATCCTGGATGTTAAATATTAGTCCACTAAGATACTTAGCCACCTTTTCTACATCATCCACCATATGTCCTGCTCTTATGCTCAACTTATAAAACTCATTAGTGTAATTTTTCACATCCATTTCCCTTTTTTAAAATCTTGAAGCCTTTTAGACATTTGAATAGCATAATCACTTGGCAAAAACTTACCTATTAATTTGGCTACCATCCTATCCCATGAAATTATTTTAGACTTACCGTTTCTTCTCCTTTCAACTTGTTCATAGTCCCACCAAACTAATGCATGCCCCTTCAATTTGGTTTTTGCTAGCTTCACCTTTTCTTCATTAGGTACATCCTCACATTCAAAGAAGTTATCTAAAGCTTTAATCCAATCTAACAATGCTTCATCATCAAGATTACCATCATACATAGGAAAATCAACTTTTATCTTGTGTTTGTTTCCTTTTACTACCTTCAATAGCCTTGCCATCTTTTGCTCTTCAGGATCCAACTCTTCTTCCACATATTCATACTCTTCATCTTCTTCATCTTCAGTATCACTTTCATCACCTACAACCATTCCTCTCTTATGGCCTGATTCAACACTTTCCAATCTTGCAACCAACCTATTTTGCAACTCCTTTAGTTTCCTAATCTCTCTCTCATTCTTCTCTTCCATCCCTTGCATCTTTCTAACCATATTATTACCCTTTGGAGACATCTTGACACTTTGTCTTTTCAACTTCCAAGTTTCCTTTCTTCAATCAGCAAACTTCAACCCCAATAGATCACAAACCTATGCTCTGATACCAATTGATGCAGAGTAGGGAGGTCTCCAAACAAACCAAACACAAATTCACAAGCTTTTAATCCTTCAAACCCTATCCAGGGTGACTCTTCTCAAACTTCACTATTTTGTCTTGTAGGTGTGCAAACGCAGTTTTCCACTCACAACTTGCAATAGAAAACTCAAAGCCACAAACCAAATATCATTTCAGGAACCCATTAGGGAACTTTTAAACATATCACAAAATCACATGCACTTACTTTGGAATAGTACCACTTAAATTGACCTTGAACACTAGAAAGGGCTCCAATTAGCCCACTTTTACAAAGGAACTCCTCTTTAAACTTGTTTCCCACACAAAATTCCTTCAAACAGTCTTAGACCAAGTCTTAAAACATCATATTTCACCATTCCCAATGAGAGAAATGCTCACTATGACTCATTTATACCAAACCCTCCTTTTTCACAAGTTTGACAAGGGTTCAATGAAAATACACCTTCCCACACTTATCTCACTCAACCAACACCTCAAACACATCTATTTTTTCCTACACAAGCTTGATCAACTATCAAAAATTGTTGCCCCCAAATTTTTCACACATTTCCCTTCTTAAACCTCTAAAATTCACTCAAAATCCACCATTTTCAAACCTACGGCATCATGCCCAAAACCCCAAACAACTTTCCCTGCTCACAAAACTCCTCCTAACACCTAATCCTAACATTTTAGACTCATTCCACTAAGTTATAGGGAATACAATAGGTGGAATGATTCATAAATGCATTTTTATACCTTCAAACCCTTAAACTTGACTATTCAGACCTATGTACAGAAAATGGGCAATAAAATGCTTATTCTTTTATGAAATCACTCCACACCAAGTGAAAAATGTAGTTAATACATATTCCTAACCAAAACCCAAATCCTTCAAGCCAATATGGCTCAGTACGGACCCGTACACGATTGGAAACCATAGATTTTTTGTCAAAACATAGAATTATAATGAAATCAGGGGACTTTTATTGATTTTCTTTCACAAAAACATCAACCAACCTTCCATTCGAGTTCCTCAAGAATTTATAACTCGAAACCAACTAAAAAACCACCAAAACTAACTTTTGAACTACAAGTGACAGTTGGGATTACACCCTTGTGCATTTTTTACACTTTTACAACTTTTACAATCTTGTTTTGACATCGTTTGATAAAATGTGCAATATTTTCCAAATAAACCACAAATCACTTTGATTACATACAAATGGTCTCAAAGGAAATTATGCATGACCAAAAACTTAAAACACCCTAAGCACTAACACTTGACCCCTAATTGCAAAAACATGGCCTAGGTGCCCATGCACCACTTTCTCAAATACTTGATCCATTGTTGTTGGACCATGTACATCAACTTCTCCTCCTATCTACGCATTCAATCCTATGATGAATTTTCTAATTATGAACCTTTCATCCTTCTAGTATTGGGGTATGTACTTCAAAAGACGTGTAAACTTCTCCCAGTACTCAAGACAAGTCTCCTTGTCATATATTCTAAAAATTCGTAAGTTTCTAGTCAAAGAAAAGTTGAGGTAACCACCTATGCCTAAAGATGACTACAAATTGATCCCAAGTTAAGATTAAAGAACTTAACCCCAACTCCATCTTCTTATTCGTCCACCATGTGGAGGGTTCTCCTACCAGCTAGTAGGTACCCCAAAATTCCTTAGTCACTTCAAAGGAATTTATTATCTTGAAGTACATTTACATCTCTGTGATCCAAGCTTATGTAGCATCACCACTCACCAATCCATCGAACTTAGGTGGCATTATTGTTTTTATATCTCTTGAAAATTCAAGAGCTAACTGATTCTTCTTTTCATTATTTCTTGAATCAAAATTATTTTCCCCTCACCCATTTTGAGTGGTGAGATCATATCTTTTTTATCTTCCCCTTCCTGGGTTGCCTCATCTCTTTTCGGTTTACTTTGGCACCTAACTTCCTACTCCAAGGTACCAAGTCTTTCCTTTGTTTTATTCAACATGGTTAAAATTTAGTTGAATTAAGCCATTGGATTTTCAAAAGGGTTTGATACCTCCTAAATTCCTCCTAGGTTAATTCGAGTTCGCACCATGTTGGATTTCTACTTCACACCTGAAGTTCATTTTAAGTGTTTAATTAGATCCTCTAATTTTAGCATTGCACTCTAATGGTCTAAATAGTTTAAATATGTAGTTTTTTAAGGTTTTTTAATGTTAAATATTTTGAAAGGGAAAAGGCTCAAATAAGGTATATTTTGTCTAAAGGAGTCCTAGATTGTTAAGACTCTAAGAAGCTTGACTTGGTCAAAAGCATTTTGCATGAGTTTTGGAAGGAAGTTTGTTTTGGTTAAGTGTTTAAATCCTACTAAGACTAAGTTGATCCTTTAGGGTTTCCATCACTTTCGGTCTTTTAATGAACTTGCAAGAATCTAAGAGAAGCTAAGACTATTACAAATCATAATGAAGAGCAATGATGAAGGTTTGGCCCCTAATATTAGTCCCAATAAAGAAGCAAACCCAGCGTACTTCATAGTCCATGTTGTTCCCAATTTTCAACACCATAAAAGTAGGTTTTAGAGAAATTTTCATGAATAGATACCTCCATAGTAAACAAAAGGTGTGTTTGAGTTATTGCTTGGCCCTTGTAGATCATCATATTTCAACCATGCAAGAGCAGGTAGTCATAGGTATGTGGGCACTCATTTTTGAAGTAGGGCTTATTAATCTGTTGAAACCTTTATATCATCATTTTTATGAGGAACGTCATATACAATATGTTTTCATGTGATCTTACCTCGTGCTTGTTGGATAAGCCCATATTAAGGGTTTCATTAACTTTGCACAATGAAAGAATAGTATGGTTTATTGGAAAGCACATGTTTATTATGAAGATAACATTCCTATGAAACATTAACGGAGGATAGTTGACATGCATGAGGACATTTATGATTTTCAATAAAAATAATTAATTGGTTTTTGAAATCCCTTGACACTCCATTTGACAAGAAAATGCAAGCTACAATAATAGTATGATAGAGATGGTATATAATTCGGAAAGCAGATTAATCTTCATGAGATATCACGGTGATAGTGATACCTTTTAAAATAGCATTGTCAATGGAATTCATATATCTTTTAAGTTCTCAAAAGAGAGTATGATGACAACCTATAGGCCTATGTGTGGGAGAAACTCAAAGGATGGTCTGTGACCAAAAGGGAAGTGACAGTGCTTTCATCCATAGTCTTAAAGGGGGTATAAGACTATATGATCCTTAGAAGGCAGTCATAAGATCTTAAATGAGAAATGATAGTCTGTATAAGCTTTCAAATTATAATAGTTAGAAACATGAATTTAAAGACCAGAAGGGAGAGAAATGCATGCATAGTCATATTAATGTTTCCTTTTTGTTTTGGACAATTTGTGTCTTCACGGTCGCCTGGTCCAAACCACTTGCATAACATTCCTACCTTGTTTTGATTACTTTGGAATTCACTGGAAAAATAATCCCATTCACTATATTTACAATATTGTATCATGCATCATCCTTTGGCATCATATTGGATTCTACTTCTCACCCCACTATTATTATTGAATTGATTGTTGTTCCCTTTCTTATGACAATACCTGCTAAGTGATGCATTATTGTTGTTATTGTTTTATTGATTTGGTGGTGAATTTTGTGGGGTAGATTTTTCATCTTGTGTAAAGATCACTTATGTGCTTCTTATTTTTAAATTTTTTGGGCACTCCTTAATAGAATGTCCCAAAACTTGGTAGATGTCACAAAACAATTTCTTAGGGCAGTTTGTTTAGTATGACCCTCATTTTTATATTCAGTACACCATAGCTCCTTATTTTCTTTGGTGGCTTCTTTTTCCACCTTCAATTCCTTCATCATACTCATCATATCATTTCTCAGGGTTTGGACAGTTTTAGATTCATTATCACTACTTTCATATGAACTTCATCTTCTTATGTCTTTATCTTTCCCTGAGATGTTTTATCCTCACTCTCTATATCCATTGCTCAATTATAAGCATCAACATAGGAGGAGGGTGGCACAACTTGCATCTTTTTTAGTTTGTTAACAAGTTGGTTTTCCAATTTCACTAATTCTTTGAGCCTAAAATTGTAATCTATCACACTTTAATGCTTCCTTTGTTTTGTATTGTAGATTTCTACTACAATTTCATTTTCATATCAAATAAGTTTGAACTCTTATTTGAATTCATTTTTCAGCAAGGTCCATGTGGCTTTAGAGGTTGCTTCAAGATCTTTGTACCAGTCTATTCCTATACCCCTCAAGGTTGGTGGAATGCTCTTAACCAGTAGGTCCTATCATCATATTCATTGGTTTTCCATATTGTTGCACACATTTTAATATTTCATATAGGATCCTCCAATCCATTATCTATGAATTTTGAGAGTTTTTGCCTCTCAACATTCAGACTTGCTAGGGGATTCACCATCCTTCTTCCTTGATGCACCATTTGTGACTGGAACTTCAATGAAGAATTTTTATTTGTATGTTTGGTACTTTTCTTGCACCCTCGGCCATGTAAGAATCCTTTACTTGTTCTTCCTCATTGTTCCTCATGCTCAGGTTTCCCTTGAGATCTTTTCTATGTTCCCTTTGTCCTAGACATTTAGAGGCTTAGATCCTCCAACTCTTGGATCTTTTGTAAGTAATAGTTCTTCAATGCGATGTATATTGTTCTCATACTTTTCTTTCAGTGATTCCATACACTCTCCTTCCCCCTCCTCTTCATCCAATGTTGATTGTATAGATGATTTCTCAACTTGTTCAAGATAAGCATACACTTTGTCAAGGAGAGATAAATTCCTTTCAATATATCCTCCCACTCTCCCTTTCTGTATTCTCCTATCGTGAAAGTATTTTTCTCTTCTTGACTATGAATCCTACTAAAAATTTGGCTTCTACTTCATTCTCGAGAGGTAAGATCAAAAGGGTGTCGAACCCCTTACAAACAGGAGCCAATAGGGCCCAGCAAAATAGGCCAAATAGGCCACACACACAGTCCACACACAGAAATAGCTAACCAACAGCTATTGAACAATAGACGAGGACTAGACAACCCCAAAACCTAAGGGGACTAATCTAACTCCCTTAACCCTTGGCCACGAAGTAGCGAAATATTTAGGGAGTCCCTTCTTCTTTCTCTACATAACAGACTAGGAAGACTCGGAATCAAAGTCCACCAAGCAAGGCAAGAGGAGTGGATCCTCAACAGCCACCACGGGCAATGAGCCACCATGCAACAAGGGAGTCGGCAGCGCAAAAGAGGAGTCAGGAGCAATCAAAGGACCAACAGAGGCATTCAACGAGGGTCAGGCAGGCTCTACCTGAACAGCGACAGTAGTTTGAGGCAACAAAGGTTTCACGGATGGGATAGTCGGAAGAGGATCCTAGCAAGACACAGACTCCTTGGAAGAATTAGTAGGGTATCCCTCCTCGGATGAACCATCCAAAGAAGGAGAGCCCACCGTGAGATGGTCCATGAGAGCATCCTTCCACCAGGTAGCAACGCCCTTGCGGTGGGCATGAGGGCAACCAAAGGCCAAATGACCAATGGAGAAACATCTCCTACATCGAAAAGGGAGGCCCTCATAGTCCAGTAGTTGCGTCCATGGTCTGTCCTCCACCAACAAGACCACATCACCATGGAGTGGTTTGGAGATGTCCAAATCAACTAAAATATGAGCTACCATAGTATGCCCAAGCTCTTGAGTCGTAGAGTCCACCTTCAAAAAGTGTCCAATGGCATTGCCAATAGCTTCATAACATGAATCCTCCCAAAACTGGAGAGGGAGATTTGGTAGTCGAACCCAAACTAGTTTGGTATTCAGTGGCTACGTAAGAGGATTGAAAGAGCGAGACCAAGGCCTAATGGATAGCGAATGAATACCCCACATCCACCCCCTGTCCAACACACTGTCTTGCTTCGCAGACAAGGCAAAGGTTGCTAAGAAGAACCCCCTTGCGCTAGGATAGAGCTCAATCTGCCCAAAGACAATAGGCTTTCAGGAGATAGAAACCCAATCATGGAGATTGGGAAGGGAAGGCCACAAGCCGTTAAACCTGCAAACCACACCCTGTTTCAAATAGTAATCCTCATTTTTAGCAATCGCAGGTCCAAAAACCACAAGGGAAGCACAGGCACAAGGAAAAGGCCTAACCCTAGCCAAATCCAGAGTTTGAGCACCATCCTTTGAAACAGCCTCAGAAAAGGACTTTTGAAGGCAGCCCGAAGCGGCCCTAAAGCCAGCAAAAGGGATGCCACCAAAAAACAGAGCAGAAGGCGGCACCATAGAAGGTGCAAAGGGGTTAGAACGAACAGGACTGACCTTCCCCTACAAAGCCACGCCCAAACAATCTCGCACAACATCATCTTTCAAATCACTTTCCCGTTGAACATCACCTAAACGACTCCCACCCAGAGCCATTCTATCTACAAATTGATTTCTTTTGGATATTGTTATTTTATTTGTAGTTTTTTATTATACAAACACATAATATCATTCAATGAATGATTATGAAAATTATTTTAAATCATGTTCATATTGGATATATCCCATCACAAATCCACCATTAAGTTCATCTAATGAACATTGAGGATCACTTGAAGACCCTTGATTTGGGTTTACAGCTATCAAAAGCTACATGAATCTTTGGATTTCAAGACAACTTCTTCCTTCATGTTGCTATGTTCCATGGAACATATAGTATGTACATGAAGGAAAATAAGCATATACTACTTGCCTTGTTGGAGGAGTAGGTAGATGGGATCCATCATTGATATAATAGATGAAAGAGATTTTTTTCTTCAAGGAGATGGCAACTACTATAGTGTTTTAACATTCAAATGAATTTGATTCCTCATATTAGTCATTGTACTTTCTACTCTTAGTAAAAAGGGATTAATTGATGTTTGTATTAAGAGGCTTAATTGAATCTTTATGAGTTTCCTTGAAGTAATCATGTGATCATCCAACTCAATGGCATGTTCTTAAGTATCTTTCAATTATTGAGTAACATGATCTATCTTGGTAAAGAAAGCTATGTTTGGAGATGAACAATTTATGAAGTAACCCACAAGAATCTCAAAAGAAAGGTTTAGAATATTAACAATCCTTGTGACCAAACAACTGGAATCTTGTAACAAACTCCCCCATAGGTTTACTATCATATTTCTTAACATTTGAGAGTTGTGCAAATAAGATATGATTATCTTTTGTTGGTTTGTGCCACACTCAAAATTCTTTAGACGACGATGAAGGCTAAAATATGTCCATCAAAATGTTAGTTGTTATCACCATAGAACATTAAAAAAATTATGTGATCCATGAGGAAGCTCATGATGTTCTATCAATGCAAACAAACCAATTCAATTTTCCCATGGCAATAATGGAGGTGGGTGATTTTTGTTGATGTGGTTACCCTCTAGACTATCCATTGCTTGTATTGGTTTGTCTTCTAAGGTTAAAAATATAATTTCTATGAACTTTAGAACCTCAATGGCAAACTTAAATGCCACAATGGATAAAAAGGTAGTCTTATATCATATTTTTTAATAGTCATCAAAAATTATTGACATTTTCAATTCATACATTTTAGTGCAACACAAAATGGACCAAATGTGTGGTAGAACCACTCCTCAAATTAAAATGGGAGGCTTCATGTAAACAAGAAACTAACCAAATCTTGTTTATATAGATTGGATAAAAGCTAACCTAATCTAAACAATATGTAATATTATTTACAATTTGTAATGTGTTGCCTAAGTGATCCAAGGTCATGTTTTGGATTAGATGGTAAATATGTTTAATAGGCTCCTAAAACCTAGATACATCAAAACATCAAAATAAAGACAAGAAGCCAACAACAAACAACTAGACTAGGTTTTGAAAGTGTCTAGACCCTTGTACAACCCATCCAAATGACATAATGTCATTTCTCTTCCTTGCAATATGTATACCCTTAACCTAGGGATGGGTTTCTAACATATATTTAGGAAAACCTCTCTTCCTTTTTTGAAGAATAATCCAAGACAAACCATTTTCAAATCCCTCTAATCTTGAAGAGAAGAGAGAATCCTCAACCACCACCTCAACCGGAGGGTGATTCATACTCATGTTAAATATAAAACTAAGTTGTCTTTTTAATTGACCTAACGTAAAAAGATGGCATGCTCTTTAACACAAGGAAAAGATTTTTTATTTTTTATTAAAAGAAAACTCATGTGATTACTACACAATTATGTTGTTCAATTAAACATGGAGACTTAACAATGCAACTACACATCTAGATTTAATAAGTTTAAAATATAAAGACACAAACATTTTGCTAAATTAAATTAAGGAATCAATACAAAGCCACAATCTCCAACTTCAAGTAAACATGCAATACAAAGTTTGTGAACTTTCCAAAAATAATTTAATCTATTTTAGCACACAAACAATACAAAAAATCTCAATAGAAATTTAGAAACAAGATAGGCATTACTAAATTCTATTGAATTTAATAACAAATTATGGATTAACAATAACATTACAAAGTAATTTCACCAAGGCTCTTTATTTTCTCATACTCCAGTGGGCATAGATATCTCCAATGCTCTTCATAGAGACATTGTTTTGATGGTGGGTTATAGGCCTTGGACACAACTACTCGACTATGAGGGTTTCCTTTTCAAATGTAGACAATGTGTTACCATGAGTCACTTGGCTATAGATTGTTCACTCTCTTGGTGCAAAGCACAGCTACGTCAAAGCAATGTGCCCACAGCGATTACTTGGTTGCCAATGCTTCTGATGAGGAGTCTTCTCAAGATGTTGGGTTTTATCCTCTCATTCCCCCTTGGAACCATGCTTCTAAGTAGGTTTTTCTCAAGGTTGGCACAGTTATATTGACTCATCCTATTTCAACTCCTTTTGCCTCATATTGATGAGTCCCACCATGCTCATGATACTATTGCTCAACCTCTTGAAAATGTAAGTGCAAATAACACATATTTATAATTGTTTACAAAACTATTACATGAGAAATAACAAAAAGCTAACTACGATTTCTATTTTAAAAAAGATTGATTGCCTACAAAGCAAGTTTTATTACAAAATTCTATCAATTAATTCCAAAACTAAACTCTAACCATCTCTAGCTAAATTGTCAATAGAAATTACTACAAATTAACATTAGAAGTCTCATCTCTTGACTGATAAGAGATTCAAAAATAGACTCCTACAAATAGATGATTTAAAAATAACACATCAAGCTAAAATTAGTAATAGCTAAAATAGCACGAGCTATAAATAGTGAAAAATAAAAAGAGAATTTCAAAATATTTGTTTCTCCTTAAAACTAGTAACGGCTAAAATAGTGCAAATCATTTTTAATACAAGCTATAAATGAATTTTTAGATAGACAGCTTTAGATGATTTTGATAATGCATATTCTAATCATGATTGATACTTTGAAACTTTGACAATATGATGCTCAAATCTCAAACCTTTTCTATTGACTACTTTGCACAAAACCCTAACTCAACACACATCTAATACTCTACAAACTCTTCCCTTTCTTATGCCATGTCTTTATGTTGTTGCAATTCAGATATGATGATTTAGCTCTCTAAAAATCTAGTGTAAACAATTGTTGATATCAAGTGTCTTTGATGGAGTTTGATGAGAAATTTTTCCAAAATGTATTAGCCCAGCAAAAGACCTTGAAAGGTTGTAGGTGACTAATAACAATAAAAGCCCTTCAAAATACAATCACTTTTAACCTAGATTGGTAAAGAACTTACTATTAAAATCATTGTTGCTATGATAGATACCTTCTTGTGAAAAATTTATGAATGTTGAGATGATTATGGTTATGACATAATTCTTATTTGTATTATGTTTTTTTGAATTCTGGTATTTTCATGTTTTATTGTTATGTGTTTTGTTGTACTTTGAAATTATGTTGTGTAGCCTACTGATTTGAAATAGTTTGATTTCACTATTAGTATTATAATGATGAAAGTGAATGTTCTTAGACTTGCTTTTTCATAATTGATGCGCACCTCTATTCATAGGTGATTTATCCTCATTTTTAAACTAAGTTGAAGTGTTTTTTTTTTACAAACAAGAACTTTTTATCATTAGAAATGATCCTTAATATAGTAGTTGTTCATCACCTTGCACACACATCTATTATTTAACATTCAAGACTCCTTGTTTAGGTGCATCCTTATATATAGGTTTTCCACATTAAACTTCAATTATCATACTAAGTGAGGTGTACACCTATACATGGATGCCTATCTTTCATTTGAAATTGGATTTCTTTTGGTGAGGTGTATGCCAACACACTAGATTTGCACCTCAACACTATAAAATAATCTTTATAAATGTAAAATATTTTTTTTTCCTTATGAAGCCCACCTCTTGTCACCAAGCACATACATCAAAACATAAGGTAATTATTTTTTTTGAAAATTTGAAACCCCTTTATCAAGTGCACCTCTAATCATGTAGCCCTACTATTTGAATTTTGAATACATTTTTCCTTTTTGAGACGCATAGCTCTACCCCGCATGTGCACCTCTATACGCAAACAGCACTTTGATTTAAGTTATCAAGTTTCCTTTAATACAAGTGCACCCCTCATCACTAGTTGTGCACATAATGTGTTGAATTTTTGAAACTTGAAAGACACCTCCAAGTGCACCCCAATACAAAGGATTGAATTTGCATTTATTAGATGTGTACACTTGGAATGCAACTTTGAAAACTCCTCTATTAGGTGCACCCAAGACATATAACCTTGTACTTTGAAATTCACCCCTTTCAAGTGTGCACCTCAACACTAGATTGAGTGAATTCTACAATTTTGATTGTCTCCTTAGACAAGTGTGCACCTATCGACTATATTCTTGGCTTCAAAGTTGTAAATCAAATTCTCACAATATAATTTGCGAATCTACTTTTAAAAATTAATTTACTTCGTAAGTGTGCCCTTGTATATGTGATTTCACTATTAACCTTTGAGTTCTATTTTCTTCTTATTTTGCGTGGTTATTTTTCTTTTGTTTTTTTATTAAAGGATAAATAAATTTTAACGAGCCCCTAAAACTCAATTACAACAAAACATCAACAGAAAGAGAGTTGACCAACTAACAAGGCAAGAACCATAAACATGGGCAATGTGACGCCTACCAAAAGTTGTTCTACAACTCAATTGCAACCTAGTTGTCATTGGAAAACAACCAACCAAACTTCCACCAATATGGGATTCAAGTATTGATTTAAGAAGATCTATCTTCCTTCTTTGGACAATTCTACAAGTGACATCAATATCTAACTCTTCTAATCATGGAGACGGGAGGGAATCCTCAATTGGTGCCTCAATCAAAGTCACCTCACATGATGAGGAAGAATGTCTAACCATAGATGATGTATAAACTAAGCAAGAGCAAGAATCCTCCACAACCCATTGACTAGGCAATGGGATCAAACACAAGAGAAGCCTATATTGGTTCAAAAGGTGGAATCCTAACAAGGAGCAACAAAATTGCCTAACTTGCATCAACCCTAAGGGAAATCACCTCAAGAGGAGCCTCCAAGATAACCACAAGATCCACCAATGAAGGGGCAAGAAAATGCAATTTTCCCTTTGTTAGATGCAAACCTAACAACGCAATTTTGTCTTTGGAAAATCAAAGTCATTCTTCATTATATAAGTGCACACTTATCGAGGAATACATCATTATGACAAGTCAATTTAATGATATATTATCAACTATACACCTACCAGTGCAATTTTGACTTTTTTCTTTGAAACTTTCCTTCATACATGTGTGCCCCTAACCTAAGCATTAGCCATTTTTCTTAAACAAAAAACATCCTTCTTCTAGAAAAGAAGTGTTGTTCAGTTAGGTACTCAACACTAGGGTTGAGTTTCAACCTTGAAATTCAATGTCTTTCATTAACCTATGTTATTTGCCTTAGTAAACTTTTGTCATTTCTTCATTGATTGATCTTTCCGTTTTCCTTACATTAAGCCATAGAAAAGTAAGACAAAAAAAACATAGACCAATAAGGAAAGCATTGAGATATGACCGTTTGATTGGATAGATAGACAAATTTTTAGCTTTAAAACATGACCCAAAAAAAATTATTTGTAGGGTCTTCTTCTATCACAAACATCCTAATCTATCTCATAGTCCCTTATCGCTACCTTCTCTTCAGCAATTCAACAATGTCGAATTTGAATGGCATAGTCTAATAAACTCTTTACTTTTCTATTAATCTTCATCCAATCTTATGTCATCATACCCATGGGCTAGATGCACTTGCTCTCCAAAAACTAGCAAAAGCCTAATTCTCATATCAAATAAAGAGAAAAACAATGATAAACCTTGCAAAAGAAGCAATGATACTACAATTTTGCATTCAGTAGATATGAACGAAATAAATAAATAACACACAAAATAATAAATAACTTGCCATGGAAAACACTTTCAAGAAAACCCCATGCAAATACAATGTTCATTGTATTAACTCAACCATTCACAATACAATAAAATATTACACGTATGCTTAACTATAATATATGTGTGAAACATTAGACAGTATTATTGAACAATGACTACAAAATCATGCATTGAAAAGCCACCTATAAGGCCCTAAAAATGGGGGTATAGTCTATAACGACTATAAAGTATAAAAAAAGTATACAGGCTCATATCCAAAAACATAGAATCTAATGAACAAGGGAGTTAGGATCAACAACAAAAGAACTATTACTTCTTTAGGCGATTGTTTTCAAACCTGAATTTCCAGATCATAAAGACGTTTGAAGACCACAAAAAAAGCATATTTCTAAAATGATACTACAAGGGACAAAATAAGGATAAAATAGATTTTCTCACGAGAAATCTAGTCACTTATGCTGATGGTAGCTGGAACACCATGACCATCCTGAACCAATTACCAATTTTTTTTACTGTTCTCATAGCTATTGCAAGCTTTTTTTAATAATTATATATAATTCACTTGAACACCACAACCGAATGCTGTATACAGGGAAAGAACTTAACTATTCGTTTACTATTCAAGAATAAAGAAACCCTCCATATCTTGACTTTGTTTTAATCTAATTTTTAGAATGTACCTTTTGTAATCGTACTCTGACATTCATCATCCCTTGCACTAGTAACATGATCTCAATCAGACTGTTGAGAACCGAATTGGCCAATGCCTAGCAATCTAATTTTAGACCCAAACTATGACACTTAAAAACACTCAGCCTGTACTTGAATTTCTACGTAAGAATTGTTTTCAATGACTTTTTCTTATTCTTTTTAGTGTTTTTCTACTGCGGTTAGATTTGGCAAAGACTCGGCCATACTGCATTGACTTGTGACTCAGCAACTACTTACTAGTGCTTGCCGAATCTCAATACTATGATCTTAATAACACTTCAAACTTCTGAATTGTCATTGCCAAGTGATACTTTTCATGAAAACTGACGACCCTTCAAATAATAAGCCTTAATTGAAAGATTACGGATAGTGATACAACTCTTGAACAATGAAGAATAAAAGATACAATGATCAAACTGAAGCAAAAGTAAAATCAAAATGTACATTGTGAGTTTGTGATTCACAACCTGGTCGTTTTTGTACTCTTCAGCACGATTCTGGACAATCAACAGTTTCTTTGATGCTGGAGTGTGTGCAGGGTGGAATGGGACATCAGTGTGCAACTTTGGTTGACAAGATAATAGTTGAAGATACATTTTCTCACTTTGTGGCAAATTCACCAGTTTGCACAAGCAGCAAATGCAAAATTGCTGCAGCAATTTCAGTCTAGTGGAAGTGGCAATTTCATCGAAAAATGGACTGTATCTTTGGCATTCCAGATTTCAATTTTTTTAGTTTCCTATTCTTCCTTGCGTGGAAGTGGCAATTTCATCGAGCAATGGACTGTATCTTTGGCATTCCAGATTTCAATTGTTTTAGTTTCCTATTCTTCCTTGCTGACCATTTTAGCTTCAGAGGGTTTGAGCATCTATTAATATTGTATGAGTCGTCAAATTATGTATGTATGGAGTGAATTGAATCTTGTAACTCAAGTATCAAAAGCTATATTGAGAGTTCTGTTCTCTTATATATGACTTGCGTAACAGAGGGCAGGGAATTTGTTTGGAAAGTTTGTAATTGATCTTGGGAGAGTGTTTTGGAGTGTTGAGAGCTCTTGCGAAGGTCTATGGACTGAAAATCCGTTGTAATAGCCTTCAGGGAACTGAAGTGACTGGTTGCTCACAATTTCAGGAGTTTTTACCCACAAGAGATTTCTCCAGGGTATCTTGGTTCTCTTTTCATGGTTTTTGTGTCTCTGATTTCTCTTCCTTATTATATTTTTAATGTTGCTGCAAGTAATTCAGTCATTTGTTACTCTCCAATTCTACTTCTAACAAATTCCAAAAATTGGCAACCAGCCTATGGAATATACATCCTAGTTTATCGATCAGTTTGTAATAGTATGAGTACACATTTCCAAAAATTGAGTAAATGTCAAACTGTCTCATCAGCCAGTGAAATTGTAAATGAATCAAAAATGCTCTATCCGCATCAAAGATCCAAACACATTGCATGGATGCCTGTCCATGAGTAGATTCACAACTCGTTGTCAAGCAGGTAACAAGTTATTTTTTCATTTCTACCATCAACGCTTGTAACTCTACAAATACGTCTGCATGGTTATCCTCAAACCTAGAAAAAAATCAGTAAGAACTACCTAACCAGTTTAAAACTTTAAACTAATTGAGCAATTCAACCATGTCCAAACAAGGTGCAAGAGATATCATTTCTCCTCCACTATATCTTTAACTAAAAAAGAGCAAGATTGCTTTTAAGCAATTGTTCTTCACTTTCCTCATTGAAGTAAATGAACCATGATTTTGTAATGAGAAGTGCTCAATAATATGAACAGCAAACCCACACTTCATGAAAGCAAAATGGCTCAGGCTGCATTCTATTTTCTGTTTGTTTAAAAAGTTCATTAAATGATATGTCAAATATTTTCAATTCAATTTTACACTGGTTATTGCCAATATGGCAGGCACACATCTATTTCTCAAAACTGTGGAGTTATAGTAACTTCTAGAAGTCTTAAAATCAAACCAAGTCCTATCCTTTTTGTCCTACTCACTCCTCTTTTTATCAAGATACAGTGCAAGCATCAAAATAAGATTTGGGAAATAGGAGGTAAGCTGATCAAACAGGATTACCTTTTTTTCTTTTATCTACTCAACACTGAAAAATTGGACCATATCCAAAAGCAAAGGGGCAGTTGAATTAACAGGTATCCTAATAGCTTTTCTGGATTCTACCAATAATAAAATGTGAGTGAAAATGCAGTGGTTGTCAAGAATAGCTATAAAGTGGAAGCCAAAAAAGTAACGGCACTTTGTAGGGAGCCAAACTAAGCAAATGTATTGGAAACTAAGAATTAGAACAAGCTTCTTTTATACGACCATTTAATCCAGACTTTGTGAGTTCACAGTATATCCAGAATTTGAAGACACGACATATTAATCGACTATAATGAAACTACAGAGTAATAAATAAATCAGAATTTGGCTTCAAATGATCATTAGCACAGCTGCCAAATTGGCAATGTCAAAGGAAATCACATTGTTTAGTTCAGTAGTTCACTCTAATAAAGAATACATGCTTCTCTTGCAAGTATTCTCAACCTTCCTGGTGTCTACTTAAGACATGAACTGACTACTTTAAGGAAGTTTAATTCAATTAGCATTGTTTCTCACTGATAGAGAATGCACACTTCTCTTACAAGCATTCTCAAGTTCAAAATTCCTGGTGTTTGCTCAAGACAAGAACTGAAAACTTCAAGGCAATTCACCACAGTCAGCAATCACACACGGCTTTTTTGGTCGATCTGTTCGGTCTGTTTCTTGACTTTCCAGCTTTTTGACAGTATCCATGCCCTCAATAACATGACCGAAGACAACATGTTTATTGTCCAACCATGGTGTCTGAATCAATTGATTGAGATAATTGTCAAAACGTATATCAAATCATTGTCATTAAAATTGTAGAACATAATACATGCATTAGGTGAATGCAAAAAGGCAAATCGAATTATATCATTAAATTATTAGATATCTACAAATTTCTTTAAGGAAAAAGTGTAATCATTTACCTTGACAGTACAAATAAAAAACTGGCTTCCATTTGTGTTTGGACCAGCATTGGCCATACTTAGAACACCAGGTCCAACATGAGTTACTGAAAATATCAAAAAAAAAAATTAAATGAAAAGAAGCCTTGTAGTAAAGGGGAAATTCTACTTCATGTTTAAATCTCTCAAATTGAATTCAGAAGAGTTGAAAAGTCAGCTTAAAAAGGATGAACTCAAGATGTCCTCAAATACTTTAACATTGATAACAACTGGAAACAAGACCAGGCAGGCATTTACTAAAACTTACATTTGAAATTCTCATCATTAAAATTCCGGCCATAAATACTCTTTCCTCCAGTTCCCTGAATTATTGTTCACAAGAAAGTTATATTGTCAGCAGCGGCATGAATAGAGTCAAACTGCACATCAATTCTTTTAAAATTCTTGATGCATAATTACAAACTGTTTAGAGTCTTTATATGGATACCAGCTATATCTTGAGTCATTATATCTAATTAATAATGTAATCATTAACTTTTGTTTCTGCCATTACTAAGAAACCCTACTTGTGATGCCAGTTGTAATCAACAATGTATCTTCCAGGAATATGTTCTTTATTTCAATCAATTTATGGGTAAAATTCTCCAGAAAATGTTAACAAAGCTAGCTTCTGAGGCCAGGTGACACTTTGCATTGAAAACACTGCCACTGTTTGTAACCATCTAACTACTATTTATCTTAATCAATTTTGTTGAGTTTTTATGGCTCTATGAGCTGTAAGAACATTGTCTTAGTGTGTAACAGGGGGATATTGATGTTAAACTGACACTTTGTAATCTTGATCTGCTGTATGTTGTGATCCAAAATAAATCAGCTGAAACAAATGACTTCAATTATGATTCAATTTTATGGTTTGTACTTTGTATGATCAAGAAGACACTCAAACAAGACTGAAAACTTGCACTCACCCTTCAAAAGATGAAGGCCAAAGACTCAAAACATGAGGAAAAGAATCATTCATACAGGGAATCAGAGTTGGAGGAAGTTGATGGTGGCTCTAAAACCCTCAAAATCCCCTCTGACATTGAAAAACAGTGATATGAGGCACATTTGTCAGCTGAGAAATCTGCCATGCAGAATTGATAGCTGCGGGATGTGTCAAACAGATTTGACAAGTGCCAAATGTGCAAACAAATATATCCCCCACATTATCTGCCCAATCACACTAAATAGGAAGACCAACAGCATAGAACATAAGTTGTGGTATTCCACCTCCCAACAGTGATGATGATATGGCAAATTGAGTATTCTGTGTTGTCTCTGTAACACAACTTAAACTAAGTATGTCGACTGGGCTCTTGTGATGGCATCTAGAGTTGAATCTCAAGTAGCAACAGAAATTCCAGATTAGTGTAGGAAATTCATTGACAATGTTAACTAAGCTACAGAGCAGGGAAAGAACGAAGCAGCAATGTAGAGGTTTGAAATAAAGCCCCATTGCTCTTGATATCTGCTAGGAGGGCATTCACTTGTAAGTTGTAACATTGCTGGTTTCAGTTTACTTATGTGGGTATAGCACTAAATTACGGGAGATTTCTCCAAGATAATTTATTAATTTGTGTTCTTGTTGTGTGATGATGTCTTTGTGTTCTGTAATTGCTTATTAGTTCAACTTCATTTCTTTTGTGCTGATTTCATTTTTAGCAGACATTCTGATTCTATGTCAAGCTGATTTCAAAGATTGCTCTTGGTTTATAGTAACAATTAGAAGTATCAGTCGCATGCCTTTAGAGAATTAACATACCTCTCTTACACAATCGAATCATTAATGGAAAATCATTCATTGGTAGTAGCAAATAAGGGTATGAAAACGGGTGTTTAGCAGTGATGGCATAAATTTCTGCATGTACACACCACAATTAACATAAAGGATGTCGATGGCAGTCCATAGTTGTGGCACACAACAATGCATGTTGGTTTTAGTCGCAATTTGCATGGATCAACACAAGCAAATTTAAATCGCTGTTGAAGAATTTTACAGTGAAATATCCAAGTCAATTATGGATCCTATTGCCATACCTATTATAACAACCTTTACATATTTTAACAATTAAAATTATGGATTTTACATTTTTTTTTTAATCTTTTTTTTGTCATGTGGAGTGTGTTCAAGTGGTGGACCAATTGGTACTCATGTTGGAGATGAAGGTTCAAATCCCCCCAAGGACACCTTAGCGCTGAAAGGTGTGCTGAAAGAATATCTTAGCGTTTGTTTCACGAGGTGGTTTGCAACTAGGGAGTGCTAGAAGAAGATGTGGCAAGAAGGCAGCCAGATGCTGCTGGATGCGCAGCAGGTAGAGCTGGAAGGATGCAGCAAGAAGGTAGCCAGATGTTGCAGTTGCACAACAGGTTGTTTGTGGCAACAATAGTTGCTTTGGTTTCATGTACAAGGGTTCAGGCCCTTTCAAAAACCCATATCTATCCAGTTCATAGCTCTGGTCACTGTTTACCAATAATCTAAAAATATATGATTTTTTAACAGTTTTGCCTTCTATGTCTAGCTTATAAACCTAGCAGTGCTATGATACAAATATTTTAGTTTCTAGCAAAGCAGCAATTTTTATTCCAAACTTGCAATTTTTAGGATTTTGATAAGGCTGCATACACTTAACCAAAAAAATGTAAAACAAACTTCTGAAGTCTACTTTTTTAAACATTGAAAATTTACATAACATTGAATGATAAAAAATTTTGACTTTAAATCAGTTAATGACAAAAAATTTCTTTTCTAACTACACTTTTTTAAGGCTTTTATATCTTTATTTCCTTTTCTTTTGCATTTCTGTTCCCTCTTTTTTACTTTTGTGGGCTCATTGATGCCCAAAACAGCCCTCCAAAAAGCACCATTTTCTGACAACATGGAAAGTGGTTTCTGGGCACCAAAAACACTACAGAGGGCAATGAAACAAATGTCAACCGCACATTGGTCTCAGGCCATTGGAAGCAGAAATGGTACCTACCCAAGGTGTTTCTCATTACATGGGAATCAAAGATTAACCAATACTGACATAAGCATGTCAGAAGGTAGAAGTATATAGAGTAAATACAGTGTTATCGCATTATGCAAAGCTTGTTTCAATGAAAAAGACCAAGTTGCAAGCAAAATGGAATATCCATATAAGCAACTGTTGATGTACTGCATTAAGGAATCTGGATATCTTTAAGAAAGAACCCACTGGGCATTGGAGACTGTCTAACATGATCCAAAAATGAAATGATTTTCTTTCTTTATACTAACAAAAATGGTAAAATAATTTTAAAATGAGCGATGTGAGATAAGTGACTAACTGAATCCATTGAATAAAATAAAATCAATAACAACAATGAAAAGGTACTTTAACAAAATGATGTTGCTTGAATTAAAGCAACAAGAGATTATTATAATCAGCAAGAAATTTCCGTATAAAAGCTGAAACTAATAGTAAGACATGCAATTATGGCTGCAATAAAGTTAAGGATGTAGATCAATTATAACAGCTCACTTACATTGCCCCTGTCAAAATCTCCACCCTGTAACATAAAATTTTGTATAATCCGGTGAAAAGCAGATCCTTTGAATCCAAAACCTTTCTCTCCTACACATTCCAGCAGTAAACATCTTTATTATAAAAAAGCTTCCTATCTACTTCACAAAATGGATTATCCCAAGAAGAAATATAATTATACTGGTAATACCAATATGTAAACAGTGCTTGGACACACATAAGTCCCTACAAAAGACCAAAATAGAAATATCGAGTCTATTATTTGAAGCTATATAAATCAAGAATACAATTTATTATAGTGGCATGCAAACATACCTGTACATAATGCACGGAAATTTTCCACTGTTTGTGGAACATCATCACCAAACAACCCCAGAACAATCCTCCCCGCAGGTTCCCCTCCAATTGTAATGTCAAAAAAACATTTTGTTGTCACTGTGGACTGCAATGCCACATCCTGCAAGCACAGAAGCAAAGGAATTAGTTCACGAATCGTCAACAAGAGAAATAAAGCTCAAATTCAATTCACATAAGAAAATTTCATGAACGCCTTAATCTTCCCTTCCAATACTTTGGTAAAACAGCATATGAATCCAGAGTAGCTCTGAGACAATCTTATCAAAACAAGGTAATGTATGGTAGCAACTCTGAAAGAGAACAAGTACATATAATATAACAAAGTAACAGGGACCAGTCCCCCTCCAAAATCCCCACATTTCCAGGACACAAACGTCTCCGATATGCTCAACTTGGAGGGGATGTCCCCCCACCATCCCTCCACTACCTCTCAAGACTTGTGGACATTTCCACGACACCCCCTGGTTTGGGGATAGCTCAGGGACTCTAGGATGTCCCAGAGACATCTAAGGGACTCCAAGGAGACTCCCATCCGTCCCAAGGACTTTCAAGCGTCCCTCATGGCAGTAAAATAAAAAAATCAATAATTTTTAAAAATCAAAAAGTGTTTTCGATTTGTGTGCCACAAACCCTAACCCTAATGGTCTATGGGCTCCATCCAAACCCTAAGCACTCACCAAAAACTTATAAATAGGCATCTAACTTCTAAGCCTCATTTTAAATCACTTCTAATTTTCAGAATAGTAAGGACTTGGTGTTGCAAACAATAAGTGATAGAATTATGAAAATGACATTCACCAGGATGGTTTGTGTGGTTTTGAAGGCCTTCATTTGTGCTTGGTGGCAGGGGCTTTACCCCTGAACCCCACAAGGGGCACTGCCCCTAGACCCTATTGGGTGCTCTATCCCCAAATCCCCACAAGAGTGCACTATCCCTTGACCCCGCCAGGGGCTTTGTCCCCAAACCCTTGTGAAGGGCACTACCCTTTGACCCTACTAGGGAATTTGCTCTCAAACCTCCACCCACCATTGTTTATGTTCAATATAATCATTGCCATGTTTTAAATGATTAGTAGTTTAAACTTTACTTAGTATACCAAAGTTTCATTTGTAATTCTTATACTTATTCCCTACACATCTTTTTATAACTAATTTTTCAAGCATTCTATGTATTTGCACCACCACCCCCACGCCACTGTCCCCCCGTTGTCCCCAAACTTAGACCCTTGGTCCCCCAATCCCTAAAACTCATCCCCCATCACCCCATCAGAAAACTCCATGGAACTATTAAAGTACCAGAGATCTCCTAGCATTCAAGATTATGTAGAGGCCTGTAATTGACACAAGCTTATCTAGTTTGAAACTATGTCAAAGCATAATATTGTGCCCACTCTAGAGCCAAATAGGTTTAAGAAATAATTAAAATAATATCTCAAAAAATATTTAACAAGCTCTAAAAGTTTTGAAAATGTGTGCATGCATTAGGTCTTTGAACATAAATGACATAACCTGTCTATTCAATGATTTTTGGGCAACTAAAGTCAACTTATTATTAAGGCACGGAAACTAATTTTACATTTGCTTCGAGGACACATTTCATGATAGAAAATATATACTAGATCCAGACAAAATTGTAGACATCATTTATTCCGCATGAGTCTGAATCTAAACTATGCAAACCTAACAATCCCACAGACAAACCTCATCCAACAAACATATCAATCCCCCTCCTCTAAAGCTTATGTATCTGAAGCCTTATGGAGCCAATGGGACAGCTTGAATGGATGTCAACAACTATAATTAGATCATTAGTGTCTAAGATCAAAAAGGACTCAAGGAAATAGAACAACATGCTAATATGAATGCAAGCTTGTATAATGCCAAATTTTGTACAATGATTCAAGAAATCAGATGTTCAGCCAAATATATCTCCTATTTGATGCTTATTCAAATAATATCTATTACATTTACAAACATGAGAGGGCATGACAGTTCCAAGAAACCCTATCACTCAAATGCCACCAGTTTGTATTCCATATTTTGTTGTTTTCTTCATGTGCTACAAAACAGTTGTTCCCAATAGTGCTGACACTGTCAGATGTGCATCATTGAATACGAGGAGTTAGGACTTCACAGTATGAATATGTCTGCTTGGGATTATTATAAAGTTGGTGGTGATGACAAAATATGGTGTGGAAAACTGTTGGTGTAATAAAAAATATTTGAAGTATCTGAGACGCTTGAATTAGTCACCCCTCCTTAAGAAAAAATAGTCCATGTGATAGCAAGTTTAGAGAGATGTGGAAAGTGTTTTTTGTATTTTGCCATTTGAGTTCTGGTGAGATTTTCTCCTTGGAAAGGAGCTTGACACACCTCAACAATTCAGAAGATTGGAATTTCTTGAGTCCTTATGTGTTCCTTGTGTGTTTTCCTTAGAGTTAATGACTTGATTTGCTTCAATCAGCATCTGCAATCAGGATTTATCTCTAGTCACTGGAGTTATTCTGCATTAACTAGGGTGTCCAATGAAGTTGGAATATACTGATGCACGAGTCTACAATGATAATTTGACGTAGACTAAGATAAGCTCAAAGATTGGGCTCAAAAACATTATTTCCATTCTTAATAATTTTGTATAGGCCATACCAAAGAGGGAGGATCTTGACATGAGGTCCTGTGGATCTTTCCTTTTGCAAATGAACCCATATTTTATCACCTATATTGAACTGATTATGACATTGCTTGAACTCAGCATTGGACCTTTGCAAAATGGTTTGCACTTACTACTAAATGTGCTGGTTGTGTTTAATGAATTTGGTGGCTTTGTCTATTGGTTTTGTCTAAATGTGTTGGATGTGTTTAATGAATTTGTGTTGTACAAGTTTTGCACACACGCCCCGCCGTAGGCAGGGACCCCCTTTTTTTTGCTCCTGACACGCTGCTTTGCTCCTGTCTTGTTTTGTGTGCCCCATTTTCCAAGCCCAAATTGGTCATGTGCCTTCAAACGATCAAATTCCCCTGACCAAATTCACCTACTTAGGGTATTCAAATCCGCGGAGAAATAAAGTCACCTGTCACATTTTTGCCTTTTGTCTTGTTCCTCCTGTTTTGGAAACGTCTGTGGACCCCCGTCGGTCCGGTTTCCACATTTTTTACTTTGGGGGCAACTTTTTGGTGAATCTGGGATGTGTTTGGGGTGCTTAAATGAACTGCCAAAGTTTTGTCAACGTTCTGTTAAGTTTCGGTGGTTTCGGAACTTTCCTCCAGAATTCCCTTCCTCTTTGGCTGTTTGGAAACATCCGTGGACCCCCAACATCCATGGACCCCTGTCGGGCGGTTTCCACATTTTTTACTTTGGGGGCAACTTTTTGGTGGATCTGGGATGTGTTTGAAGTGCTTAAATGAACTGCCAAAGTTTCATCAACGTTCGTTAAGTTTCTGGTTTCGGAACTTTCCCTCCGAAATTCCTTTCCTCTTTGGTTGTTTGAAACATCCGTGGACCCCGTCCTCCGGTTTCCACATTTTTGACTTTGGGGGCAACTTTTTGGTGGATTTGGGATGTATTTGGGGTAGCCTAAATGAAGCCAAAGTTTCGTCAACGTTCAGTTAAGTTTTGATGGTTTCGAAACTTTCCCTCAGAAATTCCCTTCCTCTTTAGCTGTTTGGAAACATCAGTGGACCCCTGTCGCTCCGGTTTCCACATTTTTGACTTTGGGGGCAACTTTTGGTGGATTTGGGATGTGTTTGGAGTGCTTAATGAACTGCCAAGGTTTAGATCAACATTCGTTAAGTTTGGTGGTTCGAGGAGCTCCATCCCTCTTTGGCTATTTTTGGAAACATCCATTTGACCCTAGATTTCCTCATTTTTGACTTTGGGGCCAACTTTTTGGTGGATCTAAGATGTGTTTGTGGTGCCTAAGTGAACTGCCAAGGTTTGATCAACATTCCATTAAGTTTTGTGGTTTGGAGCTTCATCTCTCTTTGGCTGTTTTGGAAACATCATGGACCCTGTCCGAGTCCGGTTTCCACATTTTTGACTTTAGGGCCAACTTTTTGGGTGAATCAGGATGTGTTTGTAGTGCCTAAGTGAACTGCCAAGGTTTTGATCAACGCGTTAAGTTTAATGGTTTAATTTTAGAGCTTCCCTCCCTCTTTGGCTGTTTTGGAAACATCCATGGACCCCTGTCGGTCCGGTTTCCACATTTTTGACTTTGGGCCAACTTTTGGTGGATTGGGATGTGTTTGTGGTGCCTAAGTGAACTGCAAAGGTTTCGTCAACATTACGTTAAGTTTTGGTGGTTCCGGGCCGTCCCCACTTTATTTGTTTTGGAATGTCCGTGGAGCCCTAGCGGCCCAGATTAATGTTTATGGTCCAAATGAGCTCCAAATATGAATATTATGATCTTTTGATAATGCATGGATGGATCTAACAAGGATTTTGCAAGATTTGACTAATGTTTTCCTTGATTTGTGTATGAAAGCACTTACGACACTTCATGTACGCAGGATTCAAGGAGCCTACTGTAGGTCTGTCAGGAGACCCATCGAGAAAACTGAACAAGGAATACTCATAGCTCCTCTCACCATTCATTTCATGATCGCCTCCCCCGCTAGCACCCACCAACAAGGTTGGCGTTAGAAGAAGGCTTGTGCCAAGAAAGTCAAGGACAAAAATGCAAGGGGGTGGCCTTGAAGAAAGCATAAGAGAGTTGTCAGGCCGAATCAGAGGCAACCAATCTATTGATGTCAATCGTTGACGGGCTCGTTTGATCCAAGGAAGAGCACTGCAAACACATCAAGTAAGAAGGCAGCTTTCAAGCAGTTTCAACTACAATCAGCTAAATAACAAAACTGCTACAGCACTTGAGCACTAGATGACAAAACAGGGAAAAGACAAAGATGTTTTTTAAATTGCTGAATATTGTGGGGTAGGTGAAACCCTAATGTAATTGAATCTGGGCCACTCATTGTGAATTAATCCTAGCCATTGATTTGGGCTTTGGAAAACTATAAATAAGGGCTTGCCCCTCATTTGTAAGGGTTGAAGAGCTGTTGTAAAAAGCATTTGCAGCAATAGAAGTCAACATTGCATGATTTTATGGATGTTTTCTTTGATTTTGCTTATCTTGCATGCATGGTTTTGCCTTCCATATTAGTTTTAGTATTAGTTTCTTGAATGGCTGTCATGATGGTGTTGCTGTTATAGTATTTGATGAGCTTCCAGCCCATACTTTTAGCACTTGTTGATGACAAGCGGCTGTGCAAAGTTAGTTTGGGCTTCTTTCTGTCATTGATGCAACCTAGTTCAATTGCATGTTCATGATGTGTATGTGTAATTTGAAAATTAGCAAACCTTAGAAGATTGCACTGGTTTTGTGTAGCTGTAGGTTTCCCTTGGTCAAACAAAACTCAGTTTAGGAAGCCTGTCTACTATAGCAGCCACCATTGTTACTGTTCATTCGTAGCTTAGGATTAGAACAGCTTTCCTAACCCTTCTTCTTTTGCTATTTCTTTCAATCCTTGGTTAAAGTAGGATCCAAAGCATCACCATGAAGCTAAATCAGATGAACTTGATGAGTTTCAGCTTGCTGTTTTGAGTGGACAGTCACTGTTCATTCACTTCCAGCACTTTGAAACTGCATTTGCAAACCCAACTTCCCATGCTTTGTAACTCATTCGTAAGACCGCCTTGTGATTCCAGCAAATCACATCAAACAACTGAGACATTCCAAGCACTGTCAAGACCTGACATTAGAGACCTTGGGATAGTGTTCTGCAATTTGATTGTGGAAGATTGTCTTTCAAGAGAGGTAGTGCACTTACGCACTACCTGTGTTGAGAAGTGCATAAAAAACACATCAACAATTTGGTTGCTTTGCCTATTGGCTTTGTCTAAATGTACTGGAGTTCTTCTGCATCATCTAGTCACAGTGTGTCCAACAACATTGGAAAATAATGATGCAAGAATCTACATTGATAATTTGATGTAGACTAAGATAAGCTCAAAGATTGAGGTCAAAAGCGTTATTTTCATTATTCTTGATAATTGTGATGGACCATACCAAAGAGGGGAGATCTTGTTATGAAATCTTGTGGATCTTTCCTTTTGCAAATGAACCCATATTTTACCACCTATATTGAACTCCTGGCATGTGATGCTGTTAATGACATTGCTTGAACTTAGCATTGGTACTTTCCACAATGGTTTGCACTTAATACTAAATGTGCCGGATATGTTTAATGAATTTTGAGCTTAAGGAACTGTCGCAGTTGATGGCGACATAGGATAAGCTATAACAATGGGAATCAATGGTTAGAAACCCAAAAAAACTTGAAAAAGTTGTGTTCAGTAGAGTTCAAAGAGCTGTGATATATATATGTTGAATGAAAAGAAGTATTTAATCCTTGTGAAATGAGTAGTATATTCTGAGAATATGCACGAAGGCTCCCCACTTTTTTTTCATACCTTGGAATGGAATAAAGTAGACTAAGTTTGCTTTGTGTCCGTCATCGACCAAAGGGCTTTCTATAAATTGCTTAAGAACTTGAATTCTGTATCAGATATGATGAAGGTATTCCAAAATGAAACCATACATTCAGAAAGTACAGTTGAACTTGTTCTTGAGCTGAGATCATCTTTGTACAAGGCAAAAGAATTTCCATCTTTGACAACTTATCTACTACAACATACCTTTGTTGCCCTGCTTAGTAGAATGAAATCAATGGAAACAAATTCTAAAGTTTGTTCACTACTAGAAAAAGAAATGTGCAATCCTTGCTTCTCGTTGGCCTGCTTTGCTATAGCACAAGTAGTCCATGATGTGATTTATTTTGCAACCTCTAAACCACAATGCAGCCAAATGAGACACTTCTTCTATGCTGTGAGACTCTTTTAAACTCTGAGAAATCCTAAAAAGAAAATTCTTTACTCCCAAAAATTAAAAACCTAAGTTACTGGTTCGTTTTTGGGTTCAGGTAACTCTTTTAAACTCTGAGAAATCCTAAAAAGAAAATTCTTTACTCCCGAAAATTAAAAACCTAAGTTACCGGTTAGTTTTTGGGTTCAGGTACGGGTACAAGATTCCGGTACGCAGACTCGGTCAAAAAAAAATTTGGGGTTGGGTTCGTTTTGGGTACGTTAATACAAAAACATATAAAATCAGAAATATATACATATTTGCAAAAGTAATTAAGTTCAAAATACACCACCATATTAATAGTCAAATAACATAGCAAAAATACACCACTACTTTCATATTCAATTTAATAATACAATACAAGGGCCTTCATACTCCCAATCTGATGTAAAGCCAGTACATTTTTACTCAATCCTCATGCTATGGTTCAATGTTGTGAATCAGTAGAAAGGAGAAATAGGAAAGCAACCTGTTTCTCATGAAGACCAAACACAATGCCATCTCAATATCGTAAACCATCACTTACAACAGAGATCTGGTTTCTATGGTGCTTAGAACATTCTATATTACTAGTACCACCATCAGAACATCTTTCCGAAGAGATGTGCAAGGATAGTGGCATAGTTCACACCTTACTTCCACTGAGAACATCAGAATCTGCACTCAAAAGTTTAGGGAAGTCAAATGGACTATGGTCATATGTCCTCCCAAACAGTGATATCTTCCAAGTCCCAATTATAAATTCTAACAAAGCAATGAATAAACAGAGCTGCCCTTAACATCACCATAACACAAGATGCAAAGTTTACAAAGAGCACAAAACAATCCCATAAAGGAATATAATACAGTTTCTGATGTTGAATCTCCAACATTTTACTCATGCCTAATTTGACTCAGCTGCTCTTCATCAAATATCTCAGCCATCCTAAAGATATCAAAAATATTTGACACTTGAGAAACCCTAAAAAATAATCTGTTTTGTTGAAGAAAAATGTGAGCAAAGTTGAAATGAGAAAAAAATCACAATTTACAGCCTTTGAAGGGAAAAAATCAGATAATATCCAAAAAAGTTTATGTGGATTCTGTCCAGGCTAGAACTGGAAATGAAATTCCGTACCCACTGTCACACTTTCGTTTCCTGGTCATTTCCACAGGCAGAAAATCGTTTCCTGGATGTTTTTGAACCATTTTCGTATTGTATCCGAGGTCAT
Source organism: Sequoia sempervirens (assembly GCA_007258455.2). Classification (NCBI taxonomy): domain Eukaryota; kingdom Viridiplantae; phylum Streptophyta; class Pinopsida; order Cupressales; family Cupressaceae; genus Sequoia; species Sequoia sempervirens. Next base: position 731,896,853 of record VDFB02000003.1, read on the forward strand.
TTTTGGGCGTACCAGTAACTTAGTTAAAAACCCTAAATGTACCTCAATTTGCATTATGAGTAAGAACCTCAATTTGTTTCAAACGAGAACCATGACAAGACATCAAATAAGAATAATAGTAACGCAAGGAAGGAGCAAGAGGAGTAATATATGGATTCTGATGCAAATAAGAATAACAGGCACTCTTTCCTCATCAACAGGCAAGAGGCACACTGGATCTATTAGTGTTTAGTGTTTGTGAGAGCTAGTTTTAGTGCAAGCAAGCAACGTACATTGTGGCATTCCACTATTATGTTTGCACTTCACTGGGTGGATAGTTGACCAGGAGAGAACTTTGATTTGCCAAGCACTTTGATGGAGCAAACCCCTATGGTTAATAATTAATATTATATAAAAGTTTTAAAATTTAAAATATTATACACTATATTGGTATTACTATATATTAATAATTATATAATAAAATTATAAATTAAAAAACATAAAATTTATAAATTAAACTACATATTAATAATTATATAATAAAATTAAAAATTAAAATATTATAAAATTCATAATGTAACATTTATTTTTACATATATTTTTTTATTTATAATTACTATATTTAAGGTTTTTATATTTTTTTGTATGGACATACCCAAACATAACCAATCCCCAAAAAAAATTTTGCCATACCAGAATACCATACCCACATACCCAATTCCAATTCCGATTCAGCAACTTAGTACTAAATTATATACAATGATTTGAAAGATCAAGTGTTCATCCAAAGGCAAAGGCAACTCCTATATAATGCTTATTCAAAGAATAGCTATAATAAATTATTATTAACCTAAAGGAGAGAGAAACAGAAAGACAAAACAAGAGATGCAACTACTTGCCAAATGCTATTTTGTATTCAATGTTTTTCCTTTATTTTGCATGTGCTACAAAACACCTATGCAAACAGGTCTGAAACTGTAGAATTTGTGTGGCAAAAAATATGAGTTTAGATTGTGTTGGGCGTAAAATAGATCTCAATAATATGATGATCCTTTAAATAGGAAAAAGGTAGAACACCATTCTAGATCCAACACAAGTCAATGTCGGTTCACAAAGCAATCTGAAGCTGTAATCAAGAGATGTTTGTAAGAGGGCGGTGCCACTAGGTAGTAAGAAAAAGCCATAGAGACTAGAATGCCATTAGGCGGTAAACAATACCATGCTATCTAATGCATGAAACATACAACATTCACAATGTAAATCAAATTACCAAAAGTAAGAGGTTAGAGTTAGGAATACTTTCCTTTGGTTGACTTGTTCACACATTAATCTCCCTTTGGCTCAAATCACTTTGTGAGAGATGATTGTAGGTGAAGTCAAGATGGATAGAAGGAGACCTAAGTAGACGACTGTTGGGGACTTCAAAGACTTTGTAAGCCTCATTGGTACAGCTTCTATTCTTGAACCTTCCTCATCGGTACAGCTCCTATTCTTGAATCTTCTAGACCTTTACATCGACTTGTCTTCCTCAATGTGAGCTCCTCTAATCCTAAATCATTTTCTTCTTGTTAAGGTGGATGGATATATGTGCGGAAGTAGAGAAAATGATGTGTCTTCTTCTAGACCTTTACATTGACTTGTCTTCCTCAATGTGAGCTCCTCTAATCCTAAATCATTTTCTTCTTGTTAAGGTGGATGGATGTATGTGTGGAAGTAGAGAAAATGATGTGTCTTCTTCTTGAACAATGACTAGAGGGGAACAGATAAAAATGGATTGGAACCCTAAAAGCCAAATCTCAATTTCAGCTGACAACATTGGCTTGGCAAATGATATACAGAAACTTTCAAAGAAACTTGTGTGTCATCCGTCAGACCAATGATATAGAAAGAATTCCAATGAAAACTATACTTCATTGGTCAGGTCAATTATGTACAAAGAATTCAAAGGGATACAGTACTCCATCCACTAGGCCAATGATGTTACTACATGTAAGAAAAAAGGAAAAAGCCAGTGAGAGCAAGAATCAGAGAGCTAGGAAGGCAAACGTGCTGATATAAAAGTGATATGAAGGTATGATAGCTACACATCTCTCACAAAGTATTGCAAGCCAGCCCACCCAATCCCAGCATATGCATTAACATATGCTCAGGGGGATTAGCGTGCAGACAAGTCCTGCACAACAAAAGTGTCAGTAAGGATTTTGTGTTATTACCACATGTCCTTGGGAAAATTCTGAAGCCCGAGTTGAAGATGCCTTGTAGCACATACTACCAAAGTTGTACATGAAATTATCAAATTGTGAGATCCTATTAGATCATTATGATTTAAGTCTTCTTTATTATTTGTCTACACTGTGCGGCTATCATTCAGAGGGGGATAGGGTATATACACCTCTTTGAACAATTGAGGTAAATAGAAAACAACATCCTGAGACAATAAGGGGGGCCCCCTCTTGGTGATCACCTAAAAGGTCATTTACCATCCTGAAACAGTTGCTCATTGCACATTTTCTGCTCGTCTTTCATAAAATTAAACTAGTGAACTGATGCTAAAACGCCTTTCCTCTACAATTCAGTTTCACTCTAACTTTGATTTTCATCAAGCAGGTTTCTTGACCCTTATTTCATTTGGGAATCACTAATACAGGATCAAGGTGCCGAGTGGAAAGGCTAAACAACTAAAATATATCAAGTGACACAAGTAAAGGGGTAAAGGGGAAGAGAAACAAGAAACCATCACAAATACGAGAGCAGCCCAAGATAATTACCCTTCACCGATTCAAGCATTATATTTTATGAGATTAGTCTTTGCTTAGCAAGTAGACCGTGGCCTGCTGACCCATTTCCGTTTTGGGGTCCTCCTAAATTCTTCAAGATTGAAAGGTTTTTCTAAAATTACTCTTCAAAATTAATAGATAAGTCCTTTAAATATAGTTGCTCATAAACACTAACACGACCAAAAGGACAGGGCAGTTTCCCTTAATAACTGCCTTCCATTGTGCACAAAAGCCATCATCATAAAACAAAATTATTAATCCAAAAAAATAGGAATAGCTATAAAATGACTTCCATTGATACATCGGCACTGTATGGCCAATACCTTAAAATTTCCATAATTTAACAATGCTAGATACCCACTAATTCAATATGAACTTCCCCATATCAATGTCTTTCATTCAGGATTTACAGAACTAGTTTCTATATTTCTGACAAACTCATTACACGTTTCTAAAAGAATGAGCATAAGTTAACACATAAGTAAAGGCTTCCATCACCTGCAACTGAGCTCGAGGTGTGCTTATTCGCCGTATTGTTTGCTTAGAAGAAATGGCAAGCGAGGGGAATGGCGTGCACAATGGATTCGATGAAGTCCCCAGAGCGAAAGATTTCTTTAGGCCGAGAGTGAGAGTCTTGTTGGACGAAGAGTGAGGGCTGAGAAGGGTGTTGGAAGCAGCACAAGCAGTCAAAGTCCTGTGCACCTGCTACCAAAGAAAATATGTGAATGCCTATAAAGCCCAATACCCACAAAACAAGAGGTGTTTGTTGTGCCTTTACTTACCAAACTCGTCCGCAGCGTCGCCATGGATGCAATACAAGCGGCTCCTGCGAGTCCTGTACCCCTTTACAACCTATATTTCCGTTTTCTACAATGCCCAGAGAGTGCTCATAGATTTTTGTTAATTTTTTTCGTTTTTCTTATCCGTCAATATAACCTTTTGTTTCGACTCGGGTACGATGAATCCAACAACTATATTTGCACAACTGTCCACGCGGCATCCTTTTAGCATATACTTCTTGGGGTTTCCTCGACAATTTTTTTTTTTAATGTTTGCAATGGGGAAGACTACACATTCCTTCATAATATGCACATAAATATTTATAGCTTGTTACATGTGTAATTGGTTTATGACCAAATTCAAAGACAAGTTTTGAGCTGGATTAATCCATTTTTTTTTATGGCTGGTCGCATTCAGATTGTCAATAAAATCCTCTTAGCTAGTCATGTTTACATCTCATCCTGTTGGCTACCATCTAAAAAAATTTACAATCAGCGAACACAACTTATTAGGAGTTTTGTTTGGGTCAAATGGGGAAACAAAAAAAGGTTATCCTTCCACGTCTTGGCTACATTGCATTCAACCAAAAGACAAAGGCAGTTTGGGGATTATTGATCCTTACACTCATGGCATTTGCCTTGCCACTAAGTGGATTGTGTGTGTTTTGGATGGAGAGGCCCCTTGGAAGTATTTGGTTTGATTTTGCATTCAATCTGTTGTTGTTAGCCATGCTTGGGAAACAGTCAAGTGGAATGATAAGTTGTTGGCTCCCTATTTTAAAACCTTTGGGTCTACGCCATTCAACTCTATTTGGAAAGCTTGGTAAATCACTTATAAGAAGTTGGGTTGGTATGATCAATCCTTTAGACATAGTCTCAACTTTGCAACTTCCTCCATATGGTGGAATTGTCTAATTCAACAAGATGGTAAACCCCTAGGTGTTATTAAAAGTTTTAAAGGAAAGCATCTTTCTAAAAAGGGAATTCAAGTGTTTTATGATGTGTGGGATCCAATCAACTTCAACTGGAAATCATGGTAGCAACTTCAAGCCTAGTTCAACCTGTCCTCTTCCACTAAACAACCTCTTCTCCAAATCCAACAAGTAGTCCCCCTAGACCTTTTTTGCTTGTTGTCCTCTCTTTTCCATTCTAACTTTTTGAAAGATTGGAGATGGCCTAATAATCATTGTACCTATTTTTTTCCTCTCAAAACCACTTATAGGCAACTCCTCCCTTCAATTTTGCTCTCACCTCATCTTAATATCAAATGGAACTACAAATTCAGTTGAACAAAGTGGAATGAGAAGTTAGCCTTCAAATTTGGAAATATAAATCAGATGCTCAATCCCAACTTTTGGCTTGGAAGATTCTTCATGCTAAGTTACCCATTGGAAACCGTCTCAAATTTCTCCACCCACCATTATCATGTCCTTTTTGCAACAATTCTAAATCCATTAAACATTCCTTTTAGTTCTGCTCTCATGCTCGAAACCTTTGGCATTCCCTTTTCACCCTGCTTCTTGCCCTCTTCAACCATACTTGGTCATGGAAAACTGTGTTGCTTGGTGTTTCTCCTTGTCACAATTTTCTAACACAACTATCTAGGAAAGTCATCCTCAAGTTCATTTGGAAGTTTTGTTATTTTGCAATGTTTTCTGGCACTTCTTTACCTCTTCAACTTGAAATCCAAATGATTTGTCAAAACCTTTTTCTACATATTATTAATTTTTCTATGGCACTTCAAGATTATTTGCAAACTAACAATGATCTCAAAATAGATATTACCAATCTCCTAGTTGAAGGATAGTCAAATTGGATATTGAAATGGCTTTTGTGGTATATGGATCGATGGAATTTTGTGATACTTGGCTACTCCAAATCTTATGAACATCTATATTCTACTTTAGTTTGGCAGCCCATGTTTTGTTCATACCCAATGGTTCATGGTCACTTTCCTCAATCTGATGGAGTTTTTATGACTATTTTGTTATAGTTGATGATCATGTTGTTGTTGTTGATGTAGCTGGTATATACTATTGTTGTTGTTTATTCTATTAATGTTGTTGTTGTATTTTGTTGTTGTTTATTCTATTAATGTTGTTGTTGTATACCGTTGTTCTATTATTGCTATAGTTGTGACCTCCTAACATTTTTTTTTGTTGGACAGATCAGCCTTTGTGTTGTTGTTAGGTTTTTGTTATCTTTGATGTAAATTTTCTTCTTCTTATTCCAATAAAAAAAAGTATTTTATAGAATGATTCTACAAAAACATAAATATATAACTTTACACATAAAGGAGTATAAATACTTGTGCATGTTCTAACACAAATTTTATGTGGTGACATGTTTATGCAGATAACTTCACATAAGAATATGTTCTTAAAACTTAAAGTAAGCATTTTCTTCATATCCAAAGGGGTTGCCTCCCAACATTAGCATTATCTAGTCACTTAGTGTCTCCTTCACATGATTGCTACATAGAAAAGGCTATAATTTATATGAAGAAAAGGCCTCTTAATGAAGAGAATATCAAAGTGTGGGAATCATGCAAGGGCATCTAAGTCTCCAAGCTATCTTGGATCACCAAGAACATTATTTTTTTATGTTTTTAGTTTTCCTACTTTAGTTTTGTGTGTTTGTAGTGTAATGTTCTTTAATAGCTTGCTTTCTCAATGAATACTAAAAAAAGGATGTAAATTTGTTTTATGTTGTAAACCTTTTTATGCTATGTTATAGGCTATCTTCATGTTGCTACGAGGCTATGAATCAAGCTATTATAAGACAATATTTGGTGTATTTAGACTGTTAAAAAAATATGTGAGATGTAAAATCCCACCCTTATTTTTTCACAATTTTTTCAGCCGTTAGCATTAGATGAAAGCAAAGATAAGCAACTAAATAACAAACCTCCACTTTCTGATCACCCAAATCCCAAAGTGGGCAAGTTGAGAGCATACAATGTAAGGGGATCTTTGCAAATACTAAAGTAACAATGCTAACTGAAATAACACCTCTCACTTTTTTATCACCCAGATTTCAGTATGGACAAGGAGAGAGCATACGATGGTTGGATTATAATATTGAGATTTCTATAAACTACCACTTCTTCAATGGGTTAAGTAGTAAATAATAGTGCATGAAATTAAATAAGGGATGCTCTTGGTGGCAAGCTAGCCACTTCCATTTTTCAATGGGTAACAAGGAAAGTAATGCACTTGGTGGCAAACCCGACCACTTCCACTTTTCAATGGGCAACAAGAAATAAATATGGAGACTCAACCACTTATTTAGCGGGAGTGTGAAGTACATGAAGCAAAAGGCTCAACCACTTTTCAACAAGAGCAACCACTTATGTAGTGGGGTAAGTATCCAAATAACATGAAAGCAAAGAGTTGATTGGTACTACCAAATCTGTGTTACAACATGACGTCTAGTACATGAAAATATGAGAAATACAAATCAATATGATTGCCCAATGATATAGTAAGCAATCTCTACAAAAAAAAGAGTGATTAGGCAACATAAATCATGAAAGGACAAGGTTATATCAGGTTTGATATAACTATAGCAGTAGACTGATATACCATAGCAACGAACTGGAAACCATAATCAACCCTCAAGAAATTATCATAACTCCATGGAATGAACTCAAACCACAAGCAAGTGAAAGAGCGGGCCTAGGCATCCAATCCCAAGTGTCAAGCCACCACAAACAAGTACAAACAGCATTGGCATGCATTCCATATGCACCCCTATCCAAGATGTATGGCCCCCAAGGGAATCGACCTACTTTTAAAAATTAAAAACTCCACCTAAAATCACCAAAATTGACAAGGCTCACCTTAGCATGAGAAAATCATTAAGCCAACACCCACAAAATAATTCCAACTCCTCTAGACAATGTGAGCATAAATGTAGGTCAACTAGGCGGAAACCAACAACATGAAAAGTCTGATATCACACACTAAAAACCTCCAAACAACAAACTAACACACCAAAATATCACTAGAAGACATCAAATCTAATCAAAACTGAAGTAAATAAGAAATTCATCACCATTGTTCGCTCTATTGCAACCCTTGAGATGAAGCTATAACACTATTCAACTAGAAGGTATCTCTCAACCTCGAAATTGAAGATAGCTTGGAGGGATTTTATCCTGAAAGTGTTACACCCCAATTGTGTAATTACTATTTACTATTACTATGTAGGGTAAATATGAATGTAATGTGAATTTTGGAGATGAGTAAATTGTGCTTGTACTTTGTTATCAATGCATATATGTGAATGGATGGTTATTGAATTGATATTCTAACTTTGGAAATGTTTTATGTATACCGCATATGTTATGAACAATTGGTTGTCATGCACATGTGTTAGTGGTTGCAGGTATATGTTCAATTCCTCCAGGCAGAGGGGAAGTATCACTCAAGAGAAGATCTTGGTCGGGTAACCGGTAACAAAACTATCTAAGCATATACACGCACCACAGTAGAATAATTGAGTAGAGTCTGTTGGAAGAATGAAGAAGAACATCTCATTTTGTTGTTTTGTGTTGTCATTGATGTCAACATGTTATATGAGTTGCAACTGCAAGATTAAGTCTAAATTTGATTTGGTATTCTGGACCAGTATCTGAACCGGTATGAAGCTTACATCCTCTGATATTTTGGTTTGCATTTGTTTGTTGTTGATTATGGTTGTTTGCGGTTTTGGAAGTTGATGCATGGATGTTGGGAGCACGTACTTTTAGAATCTCACGTATTCAAATGCTTGTATGGTGTATTGGAATTATTCTATTAATTGCAATTTTGTTATTAGGTCTATCTTTGGCTGACCTAATGGATAGATGATGTAATGGTGAATTAACTTTATTTTGTGAATATATGTGTGACCTATCTTAGGTCCATGATAACATGATGTAGCATGTTGAGCATTTGAATTGTTTTTGAAATATTTTGTGAAATCCTAAAGCCAACAGTTGGTATTTTTTATGAATAAGAGTTGCATCTAATTAGGCTGACCTAATTGATGCTTGTGAATGGATCAAGTATATATATTGGACATTTTTTGAAGACTGAGTAATAGATGATAGAGTTGTGAATGTGAATGTAAAGAAGTGTGAATATGATGAAGTGTGTCAAGTCACTTTACTGAGCTTCATTGGAACTGAATCAACATTTGCTAGGTGTACATTATCAGTTCATTTTTCTAGTTGTAAGCCATTTTGTCATTGTAATTTTGTAGGTAGTGAGCCTCTAATTTTGGACAGTGAGTCCTAGCAATGATCCACCACATTTTGTAATATCTTATAACTAGTTATACTGTAGTGTGAGCTAACACTCACCATGGTTTTTCCCATTTTGGGTTTTCCACGTAAAAATCTTGGTGTTCATGTGCTTTGTGATTTCACGTTCTATTAATGCTCTTATTTATCTTTGCTATTGTATGCATCAAAATAATTGGATGGTATTTGTTTAGAAAGTTTAAGAAGATATTGATTCACCCACCTCTCAATATCTTGGATATTCAACAATTGGTATCAGAGCTTGGTTCCTCCGAAGAATCCTAATAGCTTGAGGGAGATCTTGAAGATGGAAGAAATGAATGATAAAGAAGAGCTTTGGGCTGCACTTGAGGATCTTGACAAAGTTGAAAGTGAAAATAGAGATCTAAAAGAAAATCTTGAAAATGCAAATGAATGTGTTCGGAAATTAAAAGAGCAATTGAAGAAGTTCAAAGAAAGGCATAGGGAAGTAACTGATCAATTGAAGTAGGATAATGAAGAAATTATCGATATAAAGGTGCCAGTAGAAGAAAAGAAAAGAATTGAAGAATGTCTAAATAAAATGGTACAAAGCAAGTCTAATGGATGCACTAAGCTTGAACGAGAAGTGGTGAATCTGAAAGTAGATCTGGACAAACTGAAACTCTGTGAAAATAATTTCAAATCTAGCTCAGACAAGCTTGATGAATTGATTTCAGGGCAAAAAATGAGTAAACACAAAGGTGGCTTGGGAATGGAAGGAGGTGAAAACTCTAAGAATAACCAAAAGACTTAGAATAAAGGAAAGAAGAAAGGAAATTCAAGGAACTTTGCTAGGAGACCACCTGTGAGACAACCTAAAGCACAAAGGTATCCATCCTTCAATGGTATTTTTTTTCATGTAACAAATTTGGTCACAGGGCAACAAAATGTAGGAGTAGGATGAATCAGTTTCCTGGTTCCTTCTCTAGTCAATGTTTTGCATGCAAAATAATCGAACATAGGGAATATGAATGCATAACCCAGATGATGAATCGGTTTAATGGAGGAAGAGTAAATCAATCCTTTAAGGGCTATTGTTATACTCGCAACAAGTATGGACATAAAGCTAATTAGTGCAGAACAAGAGTCAGTGGAAATCAAACTAATCAGAGATGTGTTGTTTGCTACAATTGCAACAAACCAAGACATATCTCAAGAGTTTGTAGAAGTAAAAAGGGTAAGTAGACCAATATGGTAGAAAAGAATGAACCTGTGAAGAAATTTGACAAGAATGATATTAAGTAAGAAATGAACAAGATTTGGAGGAAGAAAGAAGAGGCTGAGATGATAGATGTGTTTGTGCCCTCATTCGGTACAAATAATTCCTCCGCGAATTAGACCTAGCAGGGTCTTAGAGGGAGTTGTAACAAAAAAATTGTTTGAACCCCCTGATTTTTTGTGTGTCAGTATTTGGCACGAAGATATGTGGTAATAAATGGTTAGCTAAAGGCTATGCAAGTGGAACCAAAAGAAAATATGAAGGCATGATCATTTGCGGAGCAAATTAGGGTTTTTTCTAAGCAAAGAAGAAGAGTTTTTAACATATTTTTGAAATCTACCACATTTAATGCGAATTAGGGTAGATTGTTGTTTTATAAAGTAAATGTGTAAGGCATTTTAATCACTTGTGCATTTGAAGAAATTGAAGATCTTTTTGGAGAGTTCTTGATGTGATTTGGAGTTTGAGTTGTATAAACCCTAGTTCTGGTTTATGCGTGAAGAAAAAGGTGTATACACTTAAAAATGGTCTAATTAATTAAATACATTTATTTGATTAATTAATCTGTTATTCCTCTACTATTAAATAAATAAAAATTATTTATTTATATAGTTCATATTTATTTCTTCTAAATTCTTCTATTATTCTAATTTTAATTAAATAAGCAAAATTAAATACTTTGTTTTATTTAATTATTATTATCATCAATTTCTCCTATTTTCTATTTTAAATACATTATTCTACTTTAATTAATTAAATAAAGATTACATACTTTGTTTAAATTAATTAATCATTCCACATTTAATTTAATAAATAAGCTACTATAGTTTATTTGTTTAAATTAATATCTCATTTCTCTCATATTTTGAATAAATTAAATAAAATATTTAAAATATTCTCAAATCCTCCACCTCATCAAATCTTAACAATAAAATTGAACTATTCAGTTTTATTAAATATTTCAACAACCAACTCCCGTGCATTCATGGGAATGGCTGTGAAAGGCTGTCACAGGAAAGCCTTTTTCTTCTCTCCTTCTCCTATCCTCTGGCTTGATGTTTTTGTGGGGAGGAACAATCTCCATGGAAATCTCAAGAATCTCCATCTCTCACCACACAATTCACTAGAAGAAATCCCAGCCTTTTATCATGTGCCCCTTCACAAATGTGTGTCAATAAATCTATAAATACAGGTTTCTAGCTACAGGAAAGGGATCCTAATTTATGTAATCTTACTTCGCAAGTATTCTAGGTGATCAAGCATTCAAGCAATCCAGTTTTAGGATCAATCCATCAAGCATTCATCAAGCATTCAACATTTACAGTCATGACTGCCATTATAGTATATTTGCATATTTAAAATCATATAGAAATAGAATTAGCTTAATTCTCATTCTCTAAGTGTCATTTTAACAATTAATTAGCTTCTAAAATCTGAGAGCAAGTTGATTAAATAAATCTTTAGAGTTAGAGAGCAATAGGACAGCTTCAGAGGTTCCTGCATTTAAATTAATTTAAATTCTCTTGAATCTTTGCTATTATGTCTTATTTAGAAGTGTAGATGCATATTTGTTTGTTTTCCTCATCTTTACTTTCAAAGGTATTTTACTTTTCTGTGCAATTGTGGGTTTGTGTGAATCATCTTTTTGAATTAGTTGAGTTTGAAATTATGAAGAATGGAAACCCCTGTAGTTGTTAAAGTGTCAAAAAGACCTAGACCATTGTATAGAAAATATTCTATGAAGGTCTTTGAAGAGGAACCTATGAGCACCTTCTCATCAATCCCTCATGGGGTTATGCCGACTAAGGACACAAGAATGTACATCTAAGTAAAAACAAATGAATTCAATCACAACAAATTGATTGATATTTGGCAGAATGAGCTCACTGGAGATAATTTCTTGGTGAAACCTGAATACTTGAACCTGATTGTGAAGGGATTGGATGGATGGAACTACTTTCCCAATTTCAGTTCCTTGGTTGATGATAGATATGTGAAACCTATTCTCAGAAGAATACATGATAAATTATTGTGGACTGATCGACCTCACCTGATAACTAAGGAGGCGATTAGGGTTGTTACTGGACTTTGTGACACTGGATCATTACTTGTGTTGAAAGTCATGAAAAATGAAGTGGTGATAGAACTCGCTAGTGCTGAATATGACAAGAGAGCTCTCATAATGAAGTCGATCACTAATCTGGTTGTGAAGTACATCGCTATCATGATTGGTCATAAAATTTACTTCACCAACAGAGAGAACTGTGTTTCAACCACAACTATTTATACTAGTTTTGATATGGTAGTCAATAGTGCAGACTATGACTTGTGTGAATTTCTTTGACAACAGCTACTTGAAAATTTAAAGTCAACCAAAGAAAAGAAGTATGCATTTAAATTTGGTTCTTTGATTATGTGTCTGTTATTCTACTTTTTGCAAAGACTTCCTAGAAGGGATGATATGGTATTCTGGGATACATCCAGACCTGTGGCACATCAGATTTTTTATCACTTACACAATCTGAGTGATTTGAAGAACAGAGATAATGCTCTAACAACATTCTTTGTTGTATTTAAGAGCAACATGAATGAGAGAGTGAGGATTCCGAAGAAAATTGTTGAGAAATATAAAAATGACATCATATTTCATGTTTCGTCTAATGAACACATGATTGAAGCAGTCAAATCTCAAACCATATGGATTCAACCATTTGGATATGAAATTACAAAAGATGAAGCTAAGGGTTATGTACAAATGTTGTTGAAAAGTCCAAAGGATCCCAGTGAACCCAGAATTGGCACTTATGCAAAAATATATGGAGGTCCACATGGAGCACAAGAAGCCAATAATAAGAAAGAATGTGGAAAAAGAGCTTAGAAAAGTTGGATTCACTAATGAGCAGATTACGCTTGGAAAGGCTAAGAGAGAAGAGTTGGAGGGAGAATCATTAGGTCTAAGGAGATCTGCCAGGACTACTCCTAAACCCTCTGTAGCTCCTATAGTAAAAGTTGAACCCAGTACTACTGATAAAGGTAAAGGCCCAGTTTCCTTCAGACCTACTACTAGATTTGGGAAAAGGAAAGAAACTCCTCCAGTGGCACCTGGGAAAAGAGGAAAGAAAGAAAAATCTACAAGGGAGAAAAACCTTAGTGTCACAGATGATCAAGATGAAGAAGAAGAGGATCTCACTGCAAAATTGGTAAGGAAAAGAAGATGAAGTTTATCCTCTGGTGAAGGTGCTTCTAAGGAAGTTGGTATTGGTTCTAAGAGAGTGCATATTTTGTCATCTTTTGATGAAGCGGAAGAATAGGAGTTTGGTGTTCATGTACACACCAAACTGGAGTCAAAGAAAACCAAGGTGTCTAAAGAAGCCTCCCCAAACCAGGGAGAACAAAAGGACATTCTGGTAAGTCCTAGCCCCCATTTCAAATTAGAGGCAACTCTCAATACTTTATTACATTTCAAAAATATGATGAAGCCTACAATAGAATATTATGATAATGTTGGAAAAGAGGATAAGAAAACATTAATTTTAGTTATCATTCAATATGTTATCATCTTGGAAGTTAAGTGGGATGATGTGAAGAAAGATGTACCTGAGAATATGTGGGTAGCCTTGATGAAAAGGAGATCATAGGCTATTGAAATTGAAGAGAAAATCAAGAATAATGCATTTGATAAAATTGGGTCTTCTCTGACCCCAGATGATCTGGAAACTCTAAAAAAGATATGTGCAGATATGTTCTAGATGAAGAAAAGGGTTAATATTATGATGACTAGGGATAAAAAGCAAATAAAGAAGATTAAGGAAACTACAGAAGTGATTTGCGATACAATAGATAAATATGGCATGCTTAAGACCGATGAAGATGTTTCTGCTGAAAATGTTGAGGAAGGTGTTCCTCCTGGTATAGGTGAAGTAGGTATTTATGAAGACATTGATGTTGAGAATGATGCAGGTGTGGAAAATGATCCTCCAAAAATGGAGAAGCATAATGAAGGTGAAGTTGAGCTTGAAAAGCATGATGATGCTCCTCTGGAGCACACTAAAGGTGAAAAGGATAATGATGGAAATAATAATGATGAGGAAGAGAAAGATAAAGGTGAAAACAAAGGAAATGATAATCAAGGTAACATGGATGAAGACAAGGATGAAGATAAAAAGGGAAAATAAGAAAAGGAAGAAGAGAAAAATGAGGAATCTAGGAAGAATGAAGAAAGTCTAAAGCAAGTTGTAGAATCTTAGAGATCTCTTAGAGAATCCTCCTTCGGTGATGATGTGTTGAAGGGCTTGCTATCCAAGCAAATTAGATTTCAGCTGGTGATTCCTTTAGAGCTTTTACAACTTCCTATGATTCAAGGCTATGTGGACTTAGATAAAATTTCTCCTATGGATAAGATGGTATTAGGAGATGCAATGAGTGCATTTGGTAGAAGGGAGATTCTGGAGACACATCAGAAAGGAACATAAATGATTGAAGATTCTTTTAACATGTTGTAGGAGACAACACTCGGTACATCAATTGATACATCTCTCACTCCAATGGAAAATATGAGATTGTTATTGGACTCCTTTAAGGAGTATGCCTCAAATCTTGGAGAGAAAACTAAAAAAGAGGTTGAGGAGAAGCGGGAAGAGAAAAGGCTATTGGAATTGCATGACAAGTGTGCTTTGGCACACACTAATGTTGAGAAAAATTTAAAATATGTGCAAATCTATGAGACTGAAGCTAATGTTGTTTTTGCTTTTTTTGTTGAAGTGGTCAAATGCCACTAAGAGCATTAAAAATGTTATGGAATCCATTGAGTCCCAGTTGACTATTGTCTCTGGTACCTACAACGCATCCAAGGATAAAGACAAATCAACTTGGAATGCTATCTCGACTCATAGAAATAAATTATTTGTTTTATAGAAGCAAAAGGAAGAAATCACCAGGAAATTTTGTCAGCTATGTGATCTTGTGAGAATGGAGTACACTTCGGTTGTTAGTGCCTTGGCAAGTACAGAGAAACTTGGAAAGATAAATCTGACTCCTAGTACTTTGAATGAAGCAGAAGAAAGTATGATGGATTTGGAATCCCTGAATAGAATGTTGATTGTTGCAAAGAAAAGTTGGGAGAATGGTAAATCTGCATGGAAAGGTATTCTTAAGGAGCTTCAAGGCTCACCATCCTTTGGTTAATGGTTGTTTTCTCTTGTTTTCATGTTTTTTGTTGTGCCACCCTTTGTCCTTGATATCAAAAGGGGAGTGAATAA
>VDFB02000003.1:731912272-732077465 GCA_007258455.2 Sequoia sempervirens
TCATCCTTATCTCTTTATCTCTCTACCTCTCTCTATCTCTTTGTCTCCCTTTCTATTTGTATGTTTCTCATTATCTCCCTCTCTCTCTATATTTTCTTCCCTATATTTATCTTTGTCTCCTTAAGTGTGCAATGGGTACATTAAAGAGGTCTTAAAGGAGAATTATCATATCTTTTTAATCAAATGGCATGCTACCTTGAGCATAATTCCCCAAGGACATAGCCATCCTTTTTGGATTTTGTTGACAGAAACAACCAATCAAAATTTAGTTTCTCTTCCTCATATAAATATATATATTACTATTATATTAAATATATATTATATTAATTATATTTTGTATTATATAAAAATATACCTTATTATTAATTATAATAATTTTATAATGTATTTAATACTCATAAATAATATAATATACAATTATAATAAGTTGAATAATTATTATTTATTATGTAAAAATATAGCTAATATATAAATTTAACTATATTGTAGAATATCATTAAAACTTAGCAAATTGGCACCCAAAAATTTTGAACTTAATTAACATACTGTAAAACCTAACGAAACCAGGTTGTAGCTCGTCAAATTGGAGAAGTGAAAGGTCAATACCAGCGCCGAGGAAGAGTTTGGAGTAGTGAAAACAAGGTCAATACCAGTGCCGAGGAAGAGTTTGGAGTAGTGAAAACAAGGTCAATGCCAACGTAGAGGAAGAGTTTGGAGTATTGAAAACAAGGTTAATGCCAGCGTCGAAGAAGAGTTTGGAGTTAAAAGAAGGTCAATACCAACATTGAAGAAGATTTTGGAGGAGTGAAAACAAGGTCAATATCAGTGCTGAGGAAGAGTTTGGAGGAGTGAAAACAAGGTCAATACCAACACTGAGGAAGAGTTTGGAGTTAAAACAAGGTCAATACTAGCGCAGATGAAGAGTTTGGAGGAGTGAAAACAAGGTCAATATTAGTGTCGAGGAAGTGTTTGCAGGAGTGAAAATAAGGTCAATACCAGTGCCGAGGATGAGGTTGAGAGCACTCAGGGAAAATTGATGACCAAGGGGCAATGAGTTGTGTAAGTTTGGAACCCCCATTCTCTTTAACCTTCAATTTTCATGCCTAGTTTCCAAAGATCTTCTCGTACATTGGCACCCCCATTATCGTAAAATGGTATAAGATAAGACAAAAAAAATAAAATAGCTTAGTCTTTCACATTTTTATCCACCAGCCTCAGGTCTTGGAAAAACTCCCATAATCTACCTACATCTTGGTTGAGGTCTAGGATTTCATCACACATAGCCTTCATCGCATGAGTATGAAGCAATTGTAGAATTAGCCCAAGTATATACTAGGCTAAGGTAGATCTAATGAATGGAAATAGAGGCATACAATTCTTCTTTAATACCTCCACCACAAACATATGCAAGGTGTTGGTTGTTTTTACGGTAAGCAAGTTGATCTTCTAATCTACCTATGGAATTGCCAATTCCAATAAAAGGAAACTCTTAGGACCTGGACCAACTGACGAGGATTTGAAAGACCTCCTACACTTTGGGCTTTGCAAGACCCGGGAGGGTGATCCCTTAATGCGTTTACAACCTCTGCACCATCATCATAAACAACATTAACAAAAATAGATAATCTCATTTAATAGCTCAACATAATAAGATAATACCAAATAGAATTGGCTGTTTATCAATAATATCGACTATTTGGAGCATGAGATAACTACAACAACATTTCACAGTAGAAGATAGTCATTGATTTGCAATTTGTAGCAAACTCTAGGTAAAGGAAAAAAAATACTAAACCATACAAATAAGTACAACTTAGATCAGTGCCATATATCCATTGGAGGAGTCAAATTTATAAGCATCTAAGGGTTTATGATAGATTTAACACATAACATATACAATCCCATTAACATTGTTTCTACAATCTCAATTTTAATATGTGTATTCTAACCCAATACTACTTATCAAATCCTATACATAACATATCCACCTACAATCCCATTCAAGCATTTTAATTAATTCCTTTGAATTAAACCTAAAACAAGAATCATACACACCATAACAAGGTTGAGATGAACGAACAACCCTTGATGATTTTATTATATTCAAAATTTAGATATGCTTTGTACAATGGGCAGACATGAGTTCAAATTAATCATATCAATTTTGGGTAATCGCTTATAAAACATCAAATCCCCATGAATTCAAAACCTACTACAGAATACTCAAAACCTAAATTGCATTTTCCCTAAAACCATCAGACTTTACAATTTGCTCTGCAACTTCATCTAGACTCAACCAAAAATATCTAACTTGCTAACCCATACTTATGGCCTTGAAATCCTTCTTATAGAAAAAGAAGGAGCAAACAAGCATTGGGCCATAAAGCACGTGTCACCAGCCAATTGGACCGCCTTGTGATATTCCAAAAAATTGTTACAACAACAATCTCCCCAGAGAATCTTCTTGTTCATCATGCATGCTGAGAATGGTTGATGCAACAACAAAAAACTTCAAGAATTCTGTGCCTAGAATATCACCAAAAAACAAAATTGGAATCTGTTGTAACTACAATAGCTGATTTGTCAACCGTTAGCAACCTACTTCTTTTCACTCTTCCTCAGTTAAATATACATTTACCCATTTCTGGTACTCTTCATCAGTTGGCCAATCAAAATTGATCACCTCATTCACCTTGACACTATAAGGTTTGTACTTAACTACCACCTGATTTTCTTGTCTTTCAAAAGACTCAAAGAATGAGTTGGTGCTAATTATTTTGTCCATACAGCTCACCAACAAATCATAATCTGAGTTACCCTATTTTTGAGGGTTTTGTAGTCCAAATATGATATAAAGGGGCTCTTACACTTTTTGTGATTACTGTAGCTTGTGTAAGAGGCCCCATGGATATTGTTGTAATTGTAGGATGCATGAATAGGGCGTAGGATGAGAAATAAAGAAGGTATAACTACTGTCCTCAATAGTTTTGTGAAGAAAAGCATGTGAAATGAGAGGTTGAAGCCTAGGTTTCAACAAAACATGTATGGGAGATCTGATTTTATGAATTTTTATCCATGTGCAGACCTAATGGGTTGTTTCTGAACACTAAATATAAATGATATAAATACACACACACACATGCACATATATATGTGTGTGTGTGTGTGTGTGTGTGTATGTATGCATATGTATTTTTAAATGTAAATGTAAATGCAATTACTGGATGCTCTCCTAGAATAATAAATGCAACATATAATTAAAGAAATCTATATCTATGTATATAAATGTGTATTTCTAAATGCAAGTGTAAATGCAAAGAGCATATGATTTTGTAGTGTTATAGATACAACATATCCATAAATTAATGTAATTGAAATTCTAAAGTCTTCAACACATATAATATGAAATTGATCAAACTATTAAACTACATGAGAAATAAATAAAAACAGTAAATGCATATGTATGTGTATTTGTAAATGTAAGTGTAAAATAAATAAGAATAATGAAAATTATAAAAGAATACAAGGAAAGGTCTCCTCCCTTCTTGGTAGTGATAACCACCTCCACACACAACCCTTAAAAATTATGAATAGAGGAATATAATCTTTGAAGAACTCAAAGTTGATTCTCTCCTACATGATGCAATTAATCATTTTATCCTTACAAACATTTATAGTTATTACTAGAGGAACATAGATCAATTATTCATAATAGAAGAATTTGATCATGCTTTTCCAATGATGGCATTATGAGGAAACCTTAGGTTAAATGAATAATTCCTAGCTAAGTTCTTTAAATCATGTCCAATTGTATAAGAGAAGACCACTGCTATGTGTACTTGGATACCATGGAGAAAGGCTAGTCTTTGGGCTCTTTCATCAATCATCTTACCTTAAAACATACCAAAAGTCTCCTAGCAATTAGACATAGGAAGATTTAATATGACTTAAAAAAAATTTATTGCCAAAGCGTAAACTTATGACGACTTAACCAAGCCTAGTACACACTCCCTCCCCGTTAACCACTTAGACATATGGAAATTAAATGTAAATTTTCTACTATTTTTAGTCATGTAGGTGTCCAATAAACCACTTGGTGATGTTTCCCTTCAAGTTTATTTACTTGAATGAAGAGAAAAATTCCTTTGATTACAACTAGAGAATACATTTGAGGCCTTGGTTATGTAACTGGTGGACCATAGTCACATTTAACACTTGTTACAAAGTTTGGGAGTTAAAACATTAAGGTGATGGACACATTTGGATGGTAGTAACAATAGCTTGCAATCTATCAAGACTTGATTACCTTATAACCTGTGAAATTCTAGTGATGAAATGATAGATTAATCATAATGTCACCTTGGGATCACATCACCATGAAATAACTTCATCCAACATCCTTATGAGTGCAGGGTACCACCAAATAGGTATTTGTTAGATCTATCTTCCTCAGTGAGGGAAATTCAGGAAAGGAGAAGAGGAAAGCGAGACATGTAGTATGTCTAAAAGAGGGAGATCAACTAGAGATCAAAGGAATTAGAAGAAAGTGCGTAAACACATAGAATTTTTTCTTCTTTGAAAGAGAGTCATGTTCTTATGATGATGAGAGCATAGAAGCGTCGAGAATTGCTGCAGTGCAACATCTATGGAAACAGTAGATTTGCTTGAACTTCCTCCAATAAACTACTAATTTTTGTGTCAGGGATATATCATAGCACCATCTGATATTACATGGTTTGGGCCTATTTTGCATGGACTGCATAAAGGTCTGTTACGACAAAGTTACTGAATTGATGGAGTATGTCGGACCCTGTTACAATTATAAAGATTGGATGCAATTGGTTCGATATACACAAAGTATGCGTAGGTATACACTGTCAGCAAATTATATACAACTAAAAGATATGGATCAAAATAAGGGAGTGGCTATGTACATTGACGAAAGGACAAAAGCATCATGGAATTTTGTAGGGTTTACTCCACAGTAGTACCACGACACAGGTGAAAAATAAAAGCAACCCAATTGCATATTCAAACTGCATAAAGTGTGATAGTAATGCGATAAAATCTCAATAACTTCTGAGGGAAGAGTTGCTAATGGAGTTACAATTTGGATAAGCTTAGTTACAAACCACGGTGATTACTGGGGTGAGTGCATTACTATGTACCAGTTTTACCCAACCTACAATTAATGACTCAATATACCATTTTGTCTTATGTTTTATTAAGTCCTATTGGTTTCATTGACAATATTTTTTATATTTAATTTTGTCCCACTTGGGGGACATTGATCGTACAGAGAAGGCTCTAGCCCAAAGCATAGATCACGATGTATCTTTAGGCGCTTCTACCCGATAGGTTTACCTCATTGTAATTGTACAAATTAGATACGAGCAAAATGTTTTATTATTATGTTGTTTTGATAAGTTTATTGGGTTAATTTTAATAATGTTTTTAATATTCTTGTTGCAGTCGACTGATCGGGGAAGGCTCCAGCAGTAGAGGAGAGCATCCATAGTGAGGTGCAGTCAATATTTTATGATGATGACATTGTTTATTCAGCAAACCCTCTCGATACGATAAAGAAGATCCAAAAAAAATGCAATGAAGAAATGGTTAAGTTGATATTCATAGTGCCTCAAATAGATGAGATAAGAGAGAGGGTTAAAATATTGACTAAGAGATTACAAAACTTGCAAGTAAGTTGTCATGAGGTCTTTAAATATAACATAAGTTCATTTATGGTTTTATATTTTTTACCCTTTTATATCATGAACTAAAATATGTGTTGTTTTTACAGGGTTATTTGCCTCCTCATGATGCTCCTAGCCATGATCAGGGTATTGCAAGTGCTGCATGAGGAGTAGGGATTGGTACAAGTGTCCATCTTGATCTTCCTATGCATACATCACATCATATGACCCCATCATCCGTGCCTATATTTTCATCTGAAATGTTGGCAACACATACCATGCAGGCATCTGTTAATGCATCCTCTGGTAGCGAACACATGCCAGAACATGCGTCAGGACATGTACCTAGGGATGCAAAGGCCACTAGTATTGGTGATGTTTTAGCAGTATTTCTTGGATCTTCTCATATTACAAGTACAAGAACATTTCCAGTCACACTTGTGGTGACCGAGGATTTCATTCCCATAAAGATAGAGAAGGTCCCAGGTACTTTAAAATGTTTTAATTATTATTATATATAATCCAATTGAAATTTACTTTTGATCGCTCTTTTTAGACTATTGATCCCATGATAATTTTGTAGGAAATGATGTTTTTATAAACATCTAAGTGATATTACATTGGAGCTCTTTGGGCCCACCATACGTACACGGTGGAATGTCGAAAATCAAAATTTAAAAGATGATCTCATTAACCGTTTAGTTGTGTTGTTTGGTGATAAAACATTCAACCAAACCAAGGTCCTTAATAAAGCTGGTACCTATCTAAAATATGCAAGGGACCAATATAGGTCACATTTAGAGAAGAACAAAAAGTACGAGCATCCCCCCATGATTCCAGAGAGGGAGTGGAAGGACTTGGTGTCAGATGGAAAGGAGAAGGCTGAAAAGAAAAAAGGAAAGACACCACCAAGCCAAGAAAGGTATGTGATACTATCAACAATGTAATTATATACTGATTACTCTTTCTTTTTACATAGTCTAATGTATTTCAAACTTTTCATAGGCTGCTCGACACATCAAAAGCAACAAAGGAAAGACTAGAAAAACATGGGCAACACGAACTTGGATCTGGTGGTTATATGAAATTAGCTGCATAAATTGTAAGTATCAATAAATGAAATATAGTATCCAAATAATAAATTGAAAACAATTTTGGTTTTATCACACCATAGAAGCAAAATTCATGATCTTATGAAAAAATGTAGGGCTTTGAATTAAAAAGAGTTCCCACAGAAGATGACCTGAAGATTTCCTTCCAGCAAGGCTATGGAGTCATGGTTGAATGCCTAAGAGTCTTGACTGGGAAAACATAACCTTCCACTACATCTGACATGCAGGTAAATAGACTCAATAAAGTTTATTTAAAATTGAATACTTGTGCAATCTATTCAATATTAATTTCCAGCATAAAGTAATTACATGCTTATTTGTTTTAAACATTCAAGCAATGATAATACTGCACATGACATTGTAATGTAGCCTGGTGAGGGTGGAGCACAACTTGCAGATGAAGGTCATGGTGTGCATCCCGGTACTTTAGAGCATGTAAAGCGTGATCAACATGTTGAGCATGATCAGGCTAGAGAAGATCAGGAACATGATGTGGCCCCATCAGGTAAAGAGGACCACTCTAAAGTTTCTTTTAAACATATTTAGTGCAATTGGTGTATTAATTAATGTAACCTTTCATGTTCAACTTTAGAGCATGTAGAGCGTGATCAACGTGTTGAGCATGATCAGGCTAGAGAAGATTAGGAACATGATGTGGCCCCATCAGGTAAAGAGGACCACCCTCATGTTCTCTTAAACATATTTAATTTCAATTGATGTATTAATTAATGTAACCTTTCATGTTTCAACTGTAGATCAGGATTTAGAGTTCAACATGTTGAGCATGAGTCTATAACAAAAGTTAAGGAACATGATGTGGACCCATCAGGTAAAAAGAACCACTCTAATGTTCTTTTAATTAATGAAATACTTATAACAATAATAATAAAACATATTAGTTTAGCATTTCTTTCTTATTGCAGTAGATCCCCCCTTGCAGCGGCGTCTGCATCATGAGCAGACAACTAGGCGTACATTAAAATCATGAGCAGAGGGAAGAACAACTAAAGGGGGGACATATATTGATTTAGAAAATGATACTCCACTTCAACTTTATGTAGCTTTCAAAAAGAAACAAAAAAAGTGATTGTAATCATATCATGACAACCATATTTTTGATAATATATAAAAACTGAAAGAATGAATATTATATGTTAATGAATGAATGTGAATATGTTAATTAATGAATGTTATATGTTAATGAATGAATGTTATATGTTATTAATGGATGAATGAATGAATGTTATATGTTATTAATGGATGAATCAATGATTAATGGTATATGATTGGGTATGGGGAATTGAGAGTGATGTGAGGGGGGGCGGGGGAGGGCCAAATGAGCTTCCACCGTCACGTGGTTGGCCCTGTTAAGTAGAGAATATTAAACTATTCTTGAAACAAAGAGAAGCTCAATAAGGTAATGCGCTTTTCAATATAAAAATGCATCATTTGAAGCATCAAACCAATATGCAGTCTGTATGTATGATCAGTCGTTAGTCTCTACAATGATACATTTCCACAATTTTTTTTTTTAAAAAATTGATGCTTCGTTGCTATTTCGACGAAACCTACCGATGAATCAACGAAAAGGTTCGACGAAGTTGCTATAGCTGTGACGAAGGTTTCGTCGTAACTCCTTGCCCATTTCGTTGCACTTTTGATGAACTTCTGGTGTTGTTTCCATGCTACTACTTCCCATTTCGTCGCACTTTCAATGAACTTTTGGTGTTCTTCTGACGCTACTCCTTGCTCTTTCCGTCGCAAGTTTGAAAAACTCTTGGTGTTGTTTCAACGCTACTACTTGCCTATTTCGTCGCACATTCGACAAACTTTTGGTGTTGTTTCAACGCTACTCCTTTCCCATTTTGTCGAAATGGCGATGAATGTCTGGTGTTTTTTCGACGCTACTCCTTGCCCATTTCGTCGAACTGGCAATGAACTTCTAGTGTAATTTGTCGATGGATACACGAAGAGTTCATCGATATTTTGATGAAAGTCTGAGGCATTTGATGATGCCGATGACCGACGATTCTTCGCCGTTATTTCAATGTTTAATTCGTCATCGGCCTTTCGACAAAAAAATGACACAAATATTTTTGCCATTTCGTCGCTTGTCCGACAAAGATTTGTCGAATAGCCATTGGAAAATGGTGTCAAATTCAGTAGTGCATGAATCTTGCTAGAAGGATGCTAACTTACCATCCCTCAACTCCCAAGTCACATGCTTTGTGATTATATCCCTACATTCCATCAAATAGTTCCAAATGGATGAGCCTTGAGGATGGTTTGCAGTTCTAAGGATTCAGGTTGGAGAATCTGAGTCCAACTATTTTCTCCTCAGGATCCTGACCCATCTTTGATCTCCTTTTGCATACATTTCCTATACTAGTTTTGCACCTACTGCCATGTTCATTAGTGTTAATTGTCTACGACTTGCTCCACTAGCCTCTTTAAGGGTGCAAACATTTTTCCAGGCCACAAGTGGAAATTTTTGATGATCTCCTATACCAATCCAGAAAAAATTCCTAAATATTTGATTGACCTTTTCTTCCACTACTGTTAGAATTTTTAGTCATGCCATTGAGTAAATTGGTATTGCTGAAAGAACTACCTTCACCATCAATAATCTTCCTGTTTCTGAAAGCCATTTCCCCTTCCATGTCCCCAACTTGTTCTTGCAACTGTTGATTAGGTATTCCCAATAGCATTTTTTGTTGATGCCTACAAAAAGGGGGGTGCCCAAAAATCTACTTGGAAAGTTTGCCACTCTCAATCCCAAAATTCTTGCTAGATCTCTTTGAAGGCTTGGTTGAGTATTAGGAAAAAATACCTCATATTTGTGCTAGTTTATGCTTTGTCTTGGTGCTTGGCAATATTCATCCAAAAAAAATTTAATGGTTCTTGCTTCTCTTCTGCTTGCCATTCTGAATAGAGTTGTTTCATCAGCAAATTGTTGATATGTTGAATTTTCAACACCATTGGCAACTTGCACTCCTTTCCATTTTCCTTCCTGCCTTAATGTTGTTATCCCCCGTCCCATAACTTCTACCATTATGACAAATAAGAAGGGGGAGAGGGGA
Source organism: Sequoia sempervirens (assembly GCA_007258455.2). Lineage (NCBI taxonomy): Eukaryota > Viridiplantae > Streptophyta > Pinopsida > Cupressales > Cupressaceae > Sequoia > Sequoia sempervirens. The sequence goes on from VDFB02000003.1 coordinate 731,922,158, forward strand.
TCTCCCTACCTTATCCCTCTCGAAGATGTGAAAAAATCCCAAGCTGTCCCATTAACCAGTACTGAGAATTTTGCCGTGGAGATACAACTTTTAATCCATTTAACCTAATCCTCTTGGAAGCCAAACTTCATGAGTACCTCCAGTAGGAATTCTCTATCCACCATATCATATGCTTTAAGAATATCCAACTTGATAACCATACATGGATCTCTTACCTTTTTGGCCGAGTGCAGGGTTTCATGAGTTGATATTATGCCTTCCACAATTGATCTGCCCAGGCTGAAACTACTTTGTTCCTCCGAAATAATGCTATCTAGAACTCCCTTCATTCTATTTGATATTATTTTCATGATCACTTTATATACTGTATTGCACAAAGCAATTGGCCTATAGTCTCCCATCCTCACAAGGTCCTTTTTCTTCAGGATCAATGCCAGGAATGTGTGGTTTGTTTCTCCCAACATGGTCATCTTTTTTCTTGATTCTTCTGCTACTAGGTATAGATCTTCTCCTACTATTTCCCAAAATTTCTAAAAAAACAAGTAGGAAATCCATCTAGCCCTGGCAATTTAGCTAGCATTTTGTTCTTGACTTATGAAAGTATTTTGTGTTGTGGTCTCCTTCCTTGATCCATTTTTCCCTAGATTTTTTCCTCCAAAAGCATTCTTCTCTTTTCAAGATCTCTAACAATTCTTCTTTGAGAGATTTTTCTGACTCAAAGTCCACCCCATCCATTCCTTTGTCTATGATATGTTCATTGAGAGTGCATAGTTCTTTGTTCACCTTATCTTTCTCTTGAAAGATATTTTTGAAGTGATCTCTATTCCACTCCTTTAGTTTATTTTTCACATAGTTCAATTTTCTATTCCAAATATATAAATGAGAATGGTTCCCTAGTTGGGGTTCCTTCCACCATTTCTTAATCACTTCTGGAAGCTTTTCATCTCTGAGCCACATTTTCTCAAACTTGAATGGGTAGCCAGCAAGGGCTGTGTCTGGTTGTATTAGTAGTTGCATTGGAAAATGATCTGAGCCCACATAGGGTAAGATAGTGGTTTCATATGTTTGGTTGCTTCTTCCACATTCTCCAAACAAAAGAAATCTATCCAGCCTCTCATCTATGTTTGTAAATCCTTTCCTTTTGTTTGTCTATGTAAAGGTGCCATTTTTTGTTGTAATATCCATCAGATGATTATTATCTACAAACTCTTGGAAGTCATGTTGGACTCTTGTAGTTCTCCCTATCCCACCTCTCTTTTCTTCATAGTTTAGGGTTGCATTGAAGTCCCCTACTATGATTCCTTTTTCTCCTCCATGGATCGAAATGGCCTAAGTGATTTGTTGCCAAACTTCTCTTTTCTCTCCTATTTGGGTGGGGCCATAAGTATTGATTAGTGTGAATTGCTCATTTCTTTGTAACACCCTACATTTTATTGCTAACCCATTCTTATTTTCCTCCAACAGTTCTCCTAATATTGTGAGTGGGTTTTAGATAACACCTAGCCCTCCTGAAGCTCCTTCCGCCCTTAAATAGCAACCATCCCCATGTTTCCACCATTTCATTATTTTTTTTATCTCTTTTGAGTCCCACTTAGTTTCTTGTAGTATGAATATATTCGCTTTTGATTGGTCAATTTGGCACTTGACCATGCACCATTTGTTAGGGGAGTTTAAGCCCATAACATTCCATGTTATGATTCTCATTGTGGTTGGGGAAGGAGAGCCTCCTTCCCTTTCCAAATTTTTGTTTTCCTACCGCATTGGCTGCTATTTCTAGTTTGGCTTTATTGGTTTTAGGGCCTCTCCTCCCCTTCCCTTTTTATATTTGGTTTATTTAGTTTGGATTGGATATGTTCCAACATTCTTTCCTCCCAAAACTCCCCTTCATCTTCCTTCACATTCTCTTCATCTGATACCCAATCTTCGTTTGATTCATAATCTGATTGGGTTTTTTCTTCCTCCTCCTTTTCCTCCTAATGATACTCTTGAGATGCATTGCCTTCTTTGAAACCTGTCTCCTCCTTTTCCTTTGATTCCTCTACTTCTCTTCCTTGAGCATACCTGGGATCCAAACTTGTGGTTTTTGAGTTCTTTCTATTGCTAAAGACTTCTCCTATTTGTGATGAAATGACTTTTTCCAAATCTTTGGTGTGCTTCAGGAGAGTGCTCAAATCCTTTTGATCCTACAAGGTTACTTCTTCAACATTTGACATGTCTTGGCTTAAGATTATATTTGTTTTCCATTCAAGGTCTCCCAATTTTCTTTTTTTGGGGCTCTTTCTAGACAATTGTTCTAGGCCAACATCCGTTGTTTCCAGCTTTCCTCCATTTCCACCAGAATTCACTAATGGACCTATTTTGGTATTTTTCTTACTACCAGTGGGCTTATCCTCTTCTGCTATGCCAGAGCTTCTATTCTTGATATCTTCTCTAGAAAGACACTTCCCTATCTTGTTGACATCACTCTTGGCTACTTTCTAAATCCAACTCCCAAACTCCGAAATGATTTCCAGGCTCTTGTAGATCCCTACACCTTCCTCAATTTCTACTAGGATGTTTGCCTCTGCATCTTCTTTCCCATTTATAAAATCTTCATCTATTCCCAAGCAAACCCCTAAGGAGTCACCAATCTTGGTCATAGCCTCCACACTCCAATATTCTGATGGGAGGTCAATCAGTTTTAACCATGTTGGGGTTTGTTTGATCTTGTAATGTCATGGGTCAAAGTTGGATTCCTAGTTTTTGCAATGAAAGTTATGGCCATTAAAGAATAGGGGTTTTCCAAACACTATTTTCTATTTTAGATTCCAATCTATACATTCTATCAAGTAAAAGGCATTAGGAATGGGGTTAATACTCACCCGGTCTTTAAAGTTTTGCTGCCACCAGTTCATGATTTCTTCTTTCAGATCACCTGGGCTGCACCATTTTGCGAAGAGGGTGTGATCACACAGTCTCTCCACTCTTCCCTTTATGATTTCCATTGGCATTGTGAAAAGCTTACTACCCCAAGGCTTAACGTTTATTTCTGATCCACTTTTATTCCTTCTTATGCCACCAAAGAGGCCTCCCCTTTTCCAATTTCATTTGGGGTTATGTTGATTCGAGCCTCTTGGTGGTCCCTTGTTATTCCATTGGGCTCCATAGTACTGGGAATTATCCCTATGAATGTGATCTTCTCCCGGGCGATAATCTTGGGGGTTCTTATTGTTATTGTTATTCTTTCTTTGCCATGAATATTCTTTACTGAGGTTATTATTATGGCCATAATTTCTATCTCTAGAGGTGTTCCAGTGTCTTGCCCTCAGTGCCCTAGGGTTTCCATTTTTCTCGAACTGCCCACTCCTGGAATCGCCAGTGTTTAAGTTTTCCTTTTGAATCCATCTGCCCAAATTTTTCTTACGCCAACTTCCTTTCTAATGATCACTATGAAAGTCATTCCTCCAATTGTTTCAATTTTGTTTATTTCCATAGTCATCTTCTCGATGCTTATACCAAGGATTGCATTTATCAATCCATCTTCCATTTGAAAACACCCATTCAGGAATGTGGGTTGCATGTTTGTCCTTGGCTGATTCAGAACTTGTTTTTCTTGGAAGTTGTTCCTTTGGTTCATCACCCCATCTCCTTTTCTCCTGTCCAGTTGCATCCTGGCGCGTTTCGCCTTCTACAAAATTTCACTCCGATGCTCCACCTTGCACCATCCTCTCCCTGCTTAAAGTTATTCTAGCTTTACGACAAAGAATTTACACCCTTTCTTCTTAGCCCTTAATAGTAGCATTGTCGTGATTTGTTGAATTATGAACTCTCTAGGTATCCCTTGAAATTTTACTTGATTTCCAAAATCATCTAGGCATTCTATAGTTTTAGCATGGAAATCTTCCTTAGTCCAATGTCTCCACAACCAATTCATACCTAGGATAATGTTATATGATCCTAGAGGCGTGACATATAGGTTTACTTCCGTAGAAAAACTGGGTAGTTCTATCCTAGCCTTGAATAGACATTGATCCACCTTTGCTCTTGTCTAGTTTGCATACTCTACATCTCAAGACATTGCCATGTATCCAACCTTCCTAGATAATTGCTCAACTACTCTAGGTGAAATGAAATTATCAATTGCACCAATATCAATAAGAATAGAAATAGGTAAGCCAAACAAAATACATGGCATTTCAACTGGAGTTACTTTGTACTTTGACTAACGATCATCCCCGATTGCATGAATCTTTTGTTGAAACATTAATTGTTGGGTGGGTAATGGATTACCATATGGTTGTGATCCATAAGATTTATTGGGACACTTGTTAGCATCGTGGTCCCCTCTACATATAAAACATCCCGTAGTAAGTCCTCTTTTCCCTACGGGTTCTCTAGTCTTTTCAACATTTTCATTAGCTTTGTTGGTATTACCAATGTTGGAGCCATTCCTCTTATGCTCTCTTCTAGAATCCTTTCCATCATTGTGGAAATTTTTTCCCTTTTTCCTTAGAACATTTTACACAGATTCCACCTTCTTTGGAACTAGCTTGTCAGGAAATTCCACAACCTTCTTATGCTCTCTACTTTCTTGATGAGCATAGTTAGCCTTGAGGTTTTGCTCTTGTTTAATTGCTTTCTCATATACAAGATCCATTATTGTTGGACCATGCATATCCACTTCTCCTCCAATCTGACTATTAAGTCCCATAATAAACTTTCTAATGTAGAAGCAATCATCCTTGTGATATATGGGAACATAACACAAAAGTTGGGTAAAGTTCTCCCAATACTCGTTGACCGTCATATTACCTTGTTTCAAACCTTGAAAATTTGAGAGTTTTTGGTCATAGTAGAGTTGTGGCAACCATCTCTTACGAAAAATATCCACAAATTTTTCCCATGTCAGCTTCCATGAGTTAATATTAAGTTCCAACTTTTTGTTCATCCACCAGTTAGAGGCTTCTCTTACAAATTGATATGCACCCCAAGCAGCTTTAGTAAACTCATCATAGTTTTGTATTTCGAAATAATTTTCCATTTGGACAAGCCACACCTCAAACTCATCTCTGCCAACACTTCCATCAAACTTGGGCGGGATAATCTTCTTCATGTCCTTAGAAAGTTTGGAAGCCATAAGCTTCTTATTCCTTTCTTCAAATGTCGTAGGTGATTTTTCCCTCTCATGATCATGGGTATCAGCATTCCCATGAGAAGAGTTTTCTCCCTCATGCTCATTAATGGGAACTTCATTCTCTACCCTATCCTTAATTCTTTCCCACTCAAGGTTAGCCAACCTTTCCAATATTTGATCAAGTTTAGCCTCAACTCCAGTGGGTCCTTACCCAACCTCTTGGCTTCTGCCAAGATTAGTTTGTGTCCTCACCATCTTTACGAGATCGATTTTTACCTGAATTTTTATCCATGTTAGAATAAATCATGTTCTCAACTATCTTATGGAAAACATTAAAAAATGGCATTCATATGCACATAAAGAATTCCACAGAAGATTAAGCATACACTTTTTTTTATAAACAAATAATTTTATTTATTTACAAGGATTTCAATATCCTTTTGATTACATGGAGTGACTATTCAAATAGTCAAGTGGAGAGTATCCCTTAGATTCACTCTCTGACACATAACTTAATGGAGTATAACCTATAGATTGAGACTATTTCTCATCTATATCTTTTTGTTCATCCCTCATTTGTTCATACCTATCCCAAAAAGGATAATTGCCTTCAGATTTGTCATTTGATACATAGTTACGAGTTGCAATGTCAATATGGTGTTCATCGACAATATAGTCTACCCTTTTCACAAACATTTGTTCATGAGACCATTTCACATCTAGATGATCTTGAGGTACATATCCCTCATATTTGTTACTTGAGGAAATTATAATTACTTCTGCCAATGGAAGAACTCTAGGGTCCCTAAAGATAATTATTGGACTGACACTTTCTTTTGAGGGAATATCCCTAGAAAGCGGTAATGACTCAAACTTCTTTGGTGAGATGGTCGATAGGTAGTTGTACATAGCCTCCATCTTCATCTTTCTCTTCACATCATTGATTTGAGAGAGAGTGTAACTAAAAGTTTCGATGTCACTCAACTAGATGGCATTGTTGTACTTGGTACCCGCAATTGTTCTAACAATAGCTTCTCTTTCCTTCTTGGCCTTGAGGTAGCACTCATTTTTTATTATTGAATTTCGAGCCGTTAATCTGAGATGTACCATCTCGACACAAGAATTCACAACATTAGATAACATTGGATGGAAATAATGATGAGCTCATAGGTTTTAGAGCTAAACCCGGTAGCTTTGATACCACATGTAACACACTAACCCTTCAATGAAGTAAAAATTCCTAAGTTTTCACCTTGCGAGTAAATAAACTATGTAACAAGCCATTGCAAAAAAAAAATCTTTTCTTTATTGAGAATATATGAACAAGATGCGTAACATAATACAATAAGGATTTCATTTCATTACAATCATTTCACAAGTTATAATAATACAAGAATGCATACATTTACATACATAGCTCAATGAGCTTTGGAACAAATAGTTGTAAGATGGTCCAAGATCATTCCTTTCAAATCTTGGTTCTTCTTGTTATCACAGGGATTTGCACCCGCATGCAAGGCTAAAAGCTCTGCAATCCCATGTAACATTGGATCAAACTCAGGTTGTGGGTGACCTATAATGAGATTGAACCTCCGGATTCTAGGATGGCTTCCTATTTATTCTTCGGTTTAAATCAATGAAACTAGTTGGGAAAAGGGAAGAAGGTACTGAAATGGATGCAAGAACTAATTTATGTACTGACTATGCACTTAAATGATGATATTGCATGCAACTTGTTTCACAATTACTCTTCAATAATCCTATTCGCACAACTGAATCTAAAAAGTTTAACCACATAAATAATTCATATGAAGGCTTGACTGTATTACCATCTTTGAAGGAAAAGAACGTTTTCACAACTAAAATAGTAAAATAAGTTAGATGCACAACATATAACCTATGGAACTAAAAATTGCTTGCATACAAGCACATGTGAATGAGATAGGAAAATAAAGGTTTCTTGAAATTAAAACACGATAGATTCCTTATCAAATCATTCACACAACATGACACCTGAGATTTTGAAGGAAAACACTTTAGCGTACTGAAAGGTAAATGGAAAGCTCTACAAATTAATGAAACTTGATTAACCTGTAATAACCTGCTACTGTATTAATCTATAAATAAAGTTGAGTTACATGATAATTCACTTTGTAGAATGCAAAGGCTAAAAAATAAGAACTAGAGGAAAAAGGATAACTTTTTCCAATATATACAAAAGGCATGCACAAAGCAGCCAGTAATAGAACTGAATGAGAATTGAAGTGAAAAATTGCATCTCCAATGTGAAATCCAAGCAGAAGAGAAAACCCTAATAAAAATAGCCCAAAATCATGCGAAAATGAGTGTATGATGATCCAAACTCGAGGTCAACTCACATCTGAACTATAGAGTACTCAAACTACATTGAAAATCCCACAAAAAGTGGGTCCAAGCATGCAAAAATTATCTTGTTTTTGTCAATCTGCCCATGAGAATTGGAGCTCCATTCCTGTATCGTGCATGATTAATCTCCAGTTAAAAAATCCCTGATTCCTTAGCTCTATCTGCATCTTTCACATGATTTTCCTTAAAGAGGACTAAGTGATTAAATATCAAAAATAACCAATGTATGATTATTTTAATATTTAAATGGGCAAGGCACCTCCTTATTTTCATTTTAAATATTAATGAAGTCATACATTAATATCCAATTACAATAATAGCTTGAACAAAATCATGCAAATATGCATGAGTCTAAGTGTTTATCACTTATAGAAAGGAAAAATGACTTGGTCATTTTTAGTCTACTCCATCATGAATCATGCAAATATTAGGTTTTATTTGAATTTGGAAGTCATAAACCATAAGGAATAAATAAAACATAATGATTAATTAAAATTGTGATCCTAAGAATTTTATCCTACTCTAACGTGCAAAATAACTAAGAAATGCAAGTGATAAAAGATTAAGGACACCTCAAGATTAGCCTAAAGAGTGATAAAACAAGAAGGAAAATGGATAAAATAAGATACAAACGATTTCACCTTCCTTGCTATTGATGTCTCCTTGATTGGCCCTTGCTTGGGATGATTTTGTGTGCTCCTTAGATGATTTCTTGAGTGACTAAATGCAAGATTGAATGTGCAAAATGATTAGAATGGATAGCTAGATGATGATAAATGATTGAGAATGCAAATTGGCAGCATGTAGTTATCAAATGGCTAAGTCCTCCCAAAATGCCCTTGAGGAGGGGGTATTTATAGGATAATTTGAATTCTCTAGAGAATTCAATGGTCAAGATGCATCCAACAAGGCCAAGATGAAGGGCTATGGTGGGTTGAGAACCCACAAGCCTTCACATCTTGACATGTGGATGGTGAAGTGGCCAAGAGAAGATGAAGTGTAAGTGAGGTGTCAAAAAGGTACATGAGGTGGAGGAAGGACAAGCACCTTGGGGAGTGATAAGATTTCCACAAAAAGGGATTTCTTGTCCCCAAGTGGGAGTGAAAGGGACATTTGAGGAATTTTGGAATTCCTCAAAAATCTACATGGAAAAAGGAAAGGTGGTTGAAATCATAAATATGAATTAAAAATTCACATTCTTAGGAGAATCTAAAGGATAAAAGGTGGGCTCCAAAAAGGTGGGACTTGGTCACATGTGGAGATTGTGACAAGTCCAAGGTTCTAGAAGCCTTGGAAGGATAGAATGTGAATTAAAAATTCACATATAAAAGAGAGGAATCTAGGATAAATAAAAAGGAATTAAAAATTCCTTGGGGGGGAAGAGTTGACCAAGGTACTAATTAGGTTTGACTAATCAGTAATTAGAGGATAATTAGGGGTTAATTAGGATTAAAGGCCAACTTGCAAAAGTTGGAGGATGTGACACATCCTAATCAAGGATTAGGCATGTGCACATCCTTAATGAAGAGATTAGGAAATGGATTAGGATTAGATGAAAATGACATGTGAGGAATTAAATAAATGTAATATTTATTTAATTTATTTGATGAAAAGAGGATTAAGGAGGGTAAGGTATTTAATTATTAATTAAATACCTTAGGGATTTGGCAGAATTAAATATATTAATTAAATAATAGTAATATTACTTAATTAACTCGGATAGGAGGATGTTTAGACGAAAAGTGATAAATTTGGATAAATTAAGTGTCCAAATTTGGATGTCTACAAAAATCATTAGCAAAAACCAATCCCATGTCGACTTTAGGGCAGACAAAATCCTTCAAACCCTAATCACTTATCACCATTCTTCATTTTGCATTGTTTGGAGAGGAAAATTTTGTGCCGCCATGCACTATGGAGAAATAGGGCTTTGTTGAAGCTAACTAAGAGTTGAAGTTGATACTTTGTGGAGAAATCTAGAAGCAATAGCGAGATCTTTATGCAAAAAACTCAAACTATGGGTAAGTCACCTTTACAAAGGAAACTCTTGAATCATTGCTTTTAATTTGCAACTTGTTTGAAGTAATGAGTTTGTGTAAAAGAACAATGCAACTTATTTTGAAGTTGCGACCCTCATACTGTTATTTTCATGCATTTATTTCCATTTTCTGCAAGTAAAACAAGGAAAACCTTGAATTTTATGTTATGGATTTTATTGCTTCTGTATATAGATGTCGTGACTTCATTGTTTCTCCTCTTGAAAGAGTTTGTTTTAGGCTTTTAACTTCTCACATTCTATGTATTCTTCTTCTGCTAGCAGTGCAACACCCTTTTTAACCTATGGTTGCAGGCATTCTTCTCCATCATATGTTCAAGGGTTTCATTTGCTACATGCTCGATGGCCACCTTTGTTACTTTCTTTTATAGTTGTATATTACTCATGGCGGCCTCCATTTACTTCATTCTCATTCTTCACCTTGCAAAAGATTGGGTCTTTAGAAACCTAGGCCATTGAAACCTCGGGCTATGAATGCATGTTGTATTCCTTGGTTTTGCAATTCATTCCCTGGTTTCCATTTTTCTTTATGCTGAGGGTTTAGTTCTTAATGCAGGCTGCGTGCTTCTTCATGTTGTGTGGGTCTTTTTACTATCACATCTTGATAAGAGATTCATTTCCTTTCCTTCACCATGCTACTTGCTTGATTGTGTTTAGAATAAAGAATTTCTTTTTCTTTTGAGATCTTCACTTCGAAACTTTGCTTACTCTAGACATTCTTTTATCTTCTTGGCCACCACTGTAAATTTTGGTCTGTAAAGCTCTTGGTAGCCTAGGTGTTTTCATTGCTTTGAGATGCACCACTGTTTTATTTGAACCACTGCTCATGATCCTGCATTATGTTTTTTTTTGTAGCATACTTGAACTTTATGATGAAAGCTTTCTTATGCTTGGATATGAAAGGTTAAGAATTGAAACTATGCCACTGTTGGTGAGTCAATCTTCTCATGATTTCTAATTTGTAGACCCTGTACCTTTAATACTATCTTGGATAACATAAAGGGTCATTGTTTTGAAGACTTAACTATATTCTGGGTTGATGAACATGAAAGGTTTTTGTTGTTATCTTTGTGTTCTTGAAATTGTCTTAAAGCTGCAACCCTTTGACTGTGAGTGTATTGCTAATCTTTTCAACAGTGACAGTGTTTTTCCAATGCTCTGACGCTCTTCAAAAATGGTTATTATTCCTTAAACATTAGCAACCACTAATTTTTGGCTTATTATGACTGTCATTAGGTTACTCTTTAGGATGAATGAATGGATTGCACTATCAAATGATTAATAGATGCTAGAGCTTCTTGTACTCTTTATGCATTTTAACCTTTCCTTTCATAAGCCATTGAAACCAATTCAATGCATAGAAATCCTAAAGTATATGAGTTTTGACATAATGCTTGACAATGGAACATGTATGCATGTTCACTATCACTCATTTTTCACAATAAATACTTCTTGTTCTAATCAATATGAGCATTAAACTTTTTAATCTGCTTCCATTTGATATTGTTCAATGTTGTTCAAAATCTTTGTTGTTGTTTCACTCTATTTCAAGCTTCTCACTATCCTTTCTTACTATCCAACTGTGATTTGCAGTCATTATCTCAGATTATGCCAGTAATCTGTAGTATGCACCATGATGCTCTACTTTTACTAAATGTACACCTGTTTCTTTTGTGATCTAGTTACTATCATTTGGCACCTTGAAACATGTATGCCTATTCATTTTTACCATTTTGTAGCAGCAGTCTCATCAAAAACTTTTCCTTGATATGAAGCCCCCATTATCATGAATGCAATAGTTTACTTTGACCAGTGTTACAATGTTCACCTGTAGCTTTTGGCAATATGATGAATGTTCTTTATAAAATATAGATCTATAATATTTGCAATAATTCTCTCATACAGTCATATAGACTGCCATTTTGGTAACTATGTAGTCATTTCACTTTGATGATAATGCTCCATTTCAGTCTTCTGTGGATTGTAGCTTTTATGATCTACTTTGCTAAAATTTGTATTCAATTTGTAACTTAAAATCATGCACCTCTTGCACCATGTAATGCATAGGACTGTTTGTTGTGAATAACACTCCTACAACAGAAAAATTGTAGCAGAACTCAAGAATGATTTGAGATTGCATCTTTGTTAGCTATATTCAATGTTATTGAGAAAAGGAAGAATGTAGATCTACTCTGTTGAATTTCCACCATGATATGGCTTGAAAGCTGCTACCTTAAGTTTTCTTTGAATTTCTTTCATGATAGCAGTCTTATTTCATGACTGTAACTGATATAAAGCTCTCATATATGAGTAGATGAGAGGTATTTGCCTGATATGTCGGGCTCTACCCTTGTGGGAGCCTGTTTTTCTCCACATATCTGATGAAAATGATCATGAACATAATGAACCTGTTCCTAAACATTTAAACAAACAAGTTAGCAAAAATAATCGAAGCTAAAAGTTTCCATTGAATTCTTCGTGTTCCTTGATTGTTAGCTTTTGTAACTCAATCATCTGGTGAATGCCTGATTGAATGTATATTACATTCCTATTGGTAGCATAGACATGAATTAGAATGTAACTTATCATTGCTTAGAGTAAATATCTAACATCATTCTATTTACAATCTTGCAGGTTCATGGAGCATGGAATCGAGATTGCTACAGCTTGGAGATGCAACAACTAAAGACATCGAGTAAAAGCAGTTCATCATCATAGGAAATGATGAATTGCTTCCCTCCTTTATGTTTACATTATCTTCAGTAGTTTAGTATTACATCCCATTGTATATTCATTATTTGATTAAGACAATCAAATCCAGTTACTCTTGCGGCTTGTGCGGGATTTCAATTTTTTCAAAATGAATAAAAATCATTATTATGCAAATGTCCAATTTTTTGTTTCAAATACTTGCACAATAAAACTGTAATTCAAATGTAATTTGATCTTTATAATGAACAATGAATACTTTAGCAACAAAATTTGAAATTTTTTGTACCTATCAATGATGAATTCAATTCAGCTCTACCTATTTGAGCTCGTAGTGAAAAATAGGTAACACTTCTATCATCTGTTGTGGAGGATAAGCATCACTCAAGTGATTTTTTTCCAACCATAGACTCTTAATGTAGTCCCCCGCATATCTATCATTCGATATATGTACCTTCCCTTCGACGAAGAGATTGGTGGAGTAACCGAATAATGCCAACCAACTAAGCATAGTGTTATGTCCTACATAACTAGAAATTGTAATCCCACAATTTGGAACTAGAATGTAATATTGGATCACAACGAACTGATAGTGGAGCTAGAGGCAGTCACACTACTTTGGCCAAAGTGTTCTCAAATGGTAATCCAAACGAAGGTCATCTATCACATACACGACTCAAGGTCGATTTGACTTAAGGCCATCTTAAACTATGCATAGGTATTTCCTTCAATGGATAATCTATCACCCCAAAGATAACCTATCACCATTTTCAATACTTGGAATAAACCTACTTAACAAGTAAGTACACATGTTCCCTTCAATATTGGATAATCAATCCTAGGATTAAACTCAAGTTACTCTAGTTAAATCAATAACCTAACTAAGAGTAACTCATATGCCACTATAGTTCAATCATATCTAGTATATAATACCTATGATAAACACCAATCTCCTATTACGAAGTACATACAAGCACATCATTAAAAACAACATAAAAGCTTCTATTTCCTTTTCAAAGACATTCTAGATTCCCTAAATGCAAGTACTTGTAAAAGATAATTCAAGCATACATGGAGAACAATTCATTAATAAATAAAATAACAAGAATATCCCCATGCCTATTATCACTTATCCAATCAAATAACAACAATGCAACTTCTCCAAACAACAAGTTTGATAATAGCTTCACAATGAACCTCTAACACTCAATTTGATAGATTACTTCACACTCAAATCCACTCACTTCCAATATAACCAAACTCTCTCTCTCTCTCTCAAATAAAAAATAGTAAAATCTAAAAATAATGTAGAGTAAAAATGCTTGAGAGAATGTGTCCTCAACAAATGATCAAGCACCACTATTTATATAGCTATTTGGTAACTACTCAACCTATATTTTAGCCATGAATTCTAACAACAACAAGCATGCACAACAACACATATATCTCAACAAAAAGGTGGCAAGTATGTAAGCTCATACTCAACAAAACTATCTACAGATTGACCTTGCTTGATCGAAAACAAATAGATACTTATTCAAATTTGCACATGGATAATTCAAATTATCTCCAACAATGGACAGCTATAGGCACAAGGAATCAAAGGTGGCACCAAATCCTCCACACTATTCTCAAAGTTGGTGTTGTTTCCATTCAATTATAAATAGTCAATAACCAATTTGCGACACCATGCTTTCATCAACTTAGTATGGGTGTGAGTCGATTCAGATATTTATTCACTTTGAAAAAGTTGTCGACCAGTTGCTCACGTCTTAACAGATGTTGGTTCAAGCTCAAAGATATGGCACTTTAAGTTTTAAGTCCAAGATGTTCTTACAATAGGCATTGACTAAGTCTACACCATGCATTGACATAATGCAAAAAGCTATAATAAAATATATGTGTTCCATGAAGCGTGGCAGCAAGAGTAAAACTCGGCTTCTCAAAACAAAGTCATAAGCAACTTATAATTGATCTCTAATAATCAACCTCTATCATGGTAAATGATAGTTGATTCCCAAGCAATGGTTAATATATTAATACATAGATATAATACTACATATACATATATATTAATACCAATATATGTGTGTGTGTGTATATATATATATGTCAATATATATTCATATATATACCTTCTACCACCAAGCAAGTATACATTCGATATACAAATAAGTATAAGCAAGATAGTATTCACATAATAAACACAATATATCGACTGTGTGTGTATATATACCTCTATGTACACATATATGTATGTATACCTATATCGATACATTCATATGGGCATGTTCATTCACCAACGTATGCATGTATCAATACATATATAGATATGGATATGTGTATATACTATACATACATACATACATACATACATATATATATATATACATATATATATATATATATATACATATATATATATATATATATACATATGTGTTCACATTCGACTCACATATAGTTATTCACAATTACCAATGTATTGACAAACGTTTACGTGTGGTACATCTATACATGTGCATATACATGTCATTAGATCCCATTGACATATATGTGCATATATATACACATACTCCATGTACGTTCTTATCAACATCATTGTAATAGTACAAGAAATAACTCTAAACCTCAAATAGATAAACATCACCCAATAATGCATTTCAGTAGTATCAAGACTTTAACTTATGCAAACACATCAACTAAGGATGACTTACCCTCTTCCCAAAAATTGAATTTGTTGAATATCGAAGATACTAAGAGGGGGGGTGAATCAGTATCTTCTTAAACTTTCTAAACAAGTACCATCCAATTATTTTGATGCATACAATAACAAAGATAAATAAGAGCATTAACATAACATGAAATCACAAAGCACATGAACACCAAGATTTTTACGGGGAAAACCCAAAATGGGAAAAACCACGATGAGTGTTAGCTCACAATATAGTATAAATAATTATAAGATATTACAAAATGGGCTGGCTCACTACCAGGACTCACTGTCCAAAATTGGAGGCTCGCTACCTACAGAATTGCAATGACAAAATGGCTTACAACTAGAAAATGAACAGATAATGTACAACTAACAAGTGTTGATTTAGTTCCAATGAAGCTTAGTAAACTGACTTGACACACTTCATCACATTCACACTTCTTTACATTCACATTCACAACTCTATCATCTATTACTCAGTCTTCAAAAATTGTCCCATATATATACTTGATCCATCTGCAAGCATCAATTAGGTCGGCCTAATTAGATGCAACTCTTATTCATCAAAAATACCAACTATCAGCTTTAGGCTTTCACAAAATCTTTCAAAAACAATTCAAATGCTCAACACACTACATCATATTGGCATGGACCTAAGATAGGTCACACATATGTCCACAAAACAAAGTTAATTCACCATTACATCATCTATCTATTAGGTCGGCCAAAGATAGACCGAATAGCAAAATTGCAATTAATAGAATATTGTCGATACACCATACAAGTATTTGAATACGTGAGATTCTAAATGTATGTATCCCAACATCCATGCATCAACTTCCAAAACCGCAAGCAACCATAATCAACAACAAACAAATGCAGACCAAGATATCAGAGGATGTAAGCTTCATACCGATTCAGATACCAGATCAAATTCAGACTTAATCTTGTAGTTGCAACTCATATAACATGGTGACATCAATGACAACACAAAACAACAAATGAGATGTTCTTCTTCATTCTTCCAACAATCTCCCCCTTTGTCATTGATGGCAACATGTGGCCAAAAGGAAAATTTACAAAACCTCTTGTGTACAACACTTCTCCCCCTATCACCAGTATTACATGTCATTATTCACTTCCCTTTTGATATCAAAGACAAAGGGTGGCACAACCAAAAAAATTAAAACAAGAGAAAACAACCATTAACCAGAGGATGGCGAGCCTTGAAGCTCCTTAAGAATACCTTGCCATGTAGATTTACCATTCTCCCAACTTTTCTTTGCAATAATCAACATTCTATTCAGGGATTCCAAATCCATCATACTTTCTTTTGCTTCATTCGAAGTACTAGGAGTCAGATTTATCTTTCTAAGTTTCTCTGTACTTGCCAAGGCATTGACAACTGAAGTGTACTCCATTCTCACAAGATCACATAGCTGACAAAATTTCTAGTGATTTCTTCCTTTTGCTTCTATAAAACAAATAATTTATTTCTATGAGTCGAGATAGCATTCCAAGTTGATTTGTCTTTATCCTTGGATGCGTTGTAGGTACCAGAGACAATAGTCAACTGGGACTCAATGGATTCCATAACATTTTTAATGCTCCTAGTGGCATCTGACCACTTCAACAAAAAAAGCAAAAACAACATTAGCTTCAGTCTCATAGATTTGCACATATTTTAAATTTTTCTCAACATTAGTGTGTGCCAAAGCACACTTGTCATGCAATGCCAATAGCCTTTTCTCTTCCAGCTTCTCCTCAACCTCTTTTTTAGTTTTCTCTCCAAGATTTGAGGCATACTCCTTAAAGGAGTCCAATAACAATCTCGTATTTTCCATTGGAGTGAGAGATGTATCAATTGGCGTACCGAGTGTTGTCTCCTACAACATGTTAAAAGCATCTTCAATCATTTATGTTCCTTTCTGGTGTGTCTCCAGAATCTCCCTTCTACCAAATGCACTCATTGCATCTCCTAATACCAGCTTATCCATAGGAGAAATTTTATCTAAGTCCACATAGCCTTGAATCATAGGAAGTTGTAAAAGCTCTAAAGGAATCACCGGCTGAAATCTAATTTGCTTGGATAGCAAGCCCTTCAACACATCATCACTAAAGGAGGATTCTCTGAGAGATCTCTAAGATTCTACAACTTGCTTTAGACTTTCTTCATTCTTCCTAGATTCCTCATTTTTCTCTTCTTCCTTTTATTCTTTTCCCTTTTTATCTTCATCCATGTTACCTTCATTATAATTTCCTTTGTTTTCACCTTTATCTTTCTCTTCCTCATCATTATTATTTCCATCATTATCCTTTTCAACTTTAGTGTGCTTCAGAGGAGCATCATCATGCTTTTCAAGCTCAACTTCACCTTCATTTTGCTTCTCCATTTTTGGAGGATCATTTTCCACACCTGCATCATTCTCAACATCAATGTCTTCATAAATACCTACTTCACCTATACCAGGAGGAACACCTTCCTCAACATTTTCAGCAGAAACATCTTCATCGGTCTTAAGCATGCCATATTTATCTGTTGTATCGCAAATCACTTCTGTAGTTTCCTTAATCTTCTTTATTTGCTTTTTATCCCGTCATCAGAATATTAACCCTTTTCTTCATCCAGAACATATCTACACATATCTTTTTTAGAGTTTCCATATCATCTGGGGTCAGAGAAGACCTAATTTTATCAAATGCATTATTCTTGATTTTCTCTTCAATTTCAAGAGCCTTTGATCTCCTTTTCATCAAGACTACCCACATATTCTTAGGTACATCTTTCTTCACATCATCCCACTTAACTTCCAAGATGATAACATATTGAATGATAACTAAAATTAATGTTTTCTTATCCTCTTTTCCAACATTATCATAATATTCTATTGTAGGCTTCATCATATTTTTGAAATGTAATAAAGTATTGAGAGTTGCCTCTAATTTGAAATGGGGGCTAGGACTTACCAGAATGTCCTTTTGTTCTCCCTGGTTTGGGGAGGCTTCTTTAGACACCTTGGTTTTCTTTGACTCCAGTTTGGTGTGTACATGAACACCAAACTCCTATTCTTCCGCTTCATCAAAAGATGACAAAATATGCACTCTCTTAGAACCAATACCAACTTCCTTAGAAGCACCTTCACCAGAGGATAAACTTCATCTTCTTTTCCTTACCAATTTTGCAGTGAGATCCTCTTCTTCTTCATCTTGATCATCTGTGACACTAAGGTTTTTCTCCCTTGTAGATTTTTCTTTCTTTCCTCTTTTCCCAGGTGCCACTGGAGGAGTTTCTTTCCTTTTCCCAAATCTAGTAGTAGGTTTGAAGGAAACTGGGCCTTTACCTTTATCAGTAGTACTGGGTTCAACTTTTACTATAGGAGCTACAGAGGGTTTAGGAGTAGTCCTGGCGGATCTCCTTAGACCTAATGATTCTCCCTCCAACTCTTCTCTCTTAGCCTTTCCAAGCGTAATCTGCTCATTAGTGAATCCAACTTTTCTAAGCTCTTTTTCCACATTCTTTCTTATTATTGGCTTCTTGTGCTCCATGTGGACCTCCATATATTTTTGCATAAGTGCCAATTCTGGGTTCACTGGGATCCTTTGGACTTTTCAACAACATTTGTACATAACCCTTAGCTTCATCTTTTGTAATTTCATATCCAAATGGTTGAATCCATATGGTTTGAGATTTGACTGCTTCAATCATGTGTTCATTAGACGAAACATGAAATATGATGTCATTTTTATATTTCTCAACAATTTTCTTCGGAATCCTCACTCTCTCATTCATGTTGCTCTTAAATACAACAAAGAATGTTGTTAGAGCATTATCTCTGTTCTTCAAATCACTCAGATTGTGTAAGTGATAAAAAATCTGATGTGCCACAGGTCTGGATGTATCCCAGAATACCATATCATCCCTTCTAGGAAGTCTTTGCAAAAAGTAGAATAACAGACACATAATCAAAGAACCAAATTTAAATGCATACTTCTTTTCTTTGGTTGACTTTAAATTTTCAAGTAGCTGTTGTCAAAGAAATTCACACAAGTCATAGTCTGCACTATTGACTACCATATCAAAACTAGTATAAATAGTTGTGGTTGAAACACAGTTCTCTCTGTTGGTGAAGTAAATTTTATGACCAATCATGATAGCGATGTACTTCACAACCAAATTAGTGATCGACTTCGTTGTGAGAGCTCTCTTGTCATATTCAGCACCAGTGAGTTCTATCACCACTTCATTTTTCATGACTTTCAACACAAGTAATGATCTAGTGTCACAAAGTCCAGTAACAACCCTAATCGCCTCCTTAGTTATCAAGTGAGGTCGATCAGTCCACAATAATTTATCATGTATTCTTTTGAGAATAGGTTTCACATATCTATCATCAACCAAGGAACTGAAATTGGGAAAGTAGTTCCATCCGTCCAATCCCTTCACAATCAGGTTCAAGTATTCAGGTTTCACCAAGAAATTATCTCCAGTGAGCTCATTCTGCCAAATATCAATCAATTTGTTGTGATTGAATTCATTTGTTTTTACTTAGATGTACATTCTTGTGTCCTTAGTCGGCATAACCCCATGAGGGATTGATGAGAAGGTGCTCATAGGTTCCTCTTCAAAGACCTTCATAGAATATTTTCTATACAATGGTCTAGGTCTTTTTGACACTTTAACAACTACAGGGGTTTCCATTCTTCATAATTTCAAACTCAACTAATTCAAAAAGATGATTCACACAAACCCACCATTGCACAGAAAAGTAAAATACCTTTTTCTTCACGCATAACCAGAACTAGGGTTTATACAACTCAAACTCCAAATCACATCAAGAACTCTCCAAAAAGATCTTCAATTTCTTCAAATGCACAAGTGATTAAAATGCCTTACACATTTACTTTATAAAACAACAATCTACCCTAATTCGCATTAAATGCGGTAGATTTCAAAAATATGTTAAAAACTCTTCTTCTTTGCTTAGAAAAAACCCTAATTTGCTCCGCAAATGATCATGCCTTCATATTTTCTTTTGGTTCCACTTGCATAGCCTTTAGCTAACCATTTATTACCACATATCTTCGTGCCAAATACTGACACACAAAAAATCAGGGGGTTCAAACAATTTTTTTGTTACAACTCCCTCTAAGACCCTGCTAGGTCTAATTCGCGGAGGAATTATTTGTACCGAATGAGGGCACAAACACATCTATCATCTCAGCCTCTTCTTTCTTCCTCCAAATCTTGTTCATTTCTTACTTAATATCATTCTTGTCAAATTTCTTCACAGGTTCATTCTTTTCTACCATATTGGTCTACTTACCCTTTTTACTTCTACAAACTCTTGAGATATGTCTTGGTTTGTTGCAATTGTAGCAAACAACACATCTCTGATTAGTTTGATTTCCACTGACTCTTGTTCTGCACTAATTAGCTTTATGTCCATACTTGTTGCGAGTATAACAATAGCCCTTAAAGGATTGATTTACTCTTCCTCCATTAAACCGATTCATCATCTGGGTTATGCATTCATATTCCCTATGTTCGATTATTTTGCATGCAAAACATTGACTAGAGAAGGAACCAGGAAACTGATTCATCCTACTCCTACATTTTGTTGCCCTGTGACCAAATTTGTTACATGAAAAAAAATACCATTGAAGGATGGATACCTTTGTGCTTTAGGTTGTCTCACAGGTGGTCTCCTAGCAAAGTTCCTTGAATTTCCTTTCTTCTTTCCTTTATTCTAAGTCTTTTGGTTATTCTTAGAGTTTTCACCTCCTTCCATTCCCAAGCCACCTTTGTGTTTACTCATTTTTTGCCCTGAAATCAATTCATCAAGCTTGTCTGAGCTAGATTTGAAATTATTTTCACAGAGTTTCAGTTTGTCCAGATCTACTTTCAGATTCACCACTTCTCGTTCAAGCTTAGTGCATCCATTAGACTTGCTTTGTACCATTTTATTTAGACATTCTTCAATTCTTTTCTTTTCTTCTACTGGCACCTTTATATCGATAATTTCTTCATTATCCTACTTCAATTGATCAGTTACTTCCCTATGCCTTTCTTTGAACTTCTTCAATTGCTCTTTTAATTTCCGAACACATTCATTTGCATTTTCAAGATTTTCTTTTAGATCTCTATTTTCACTTTCAACTTTGTCAAGATCCTCAAGTGCAGCCCAAAGCTCTTCTTTATCATTCATTTCTTCCATCTTCAAGATCTCCCTCAAGCTGTTAGGATTCTTCGGAGGAACCAAGCTCTGATACCAATTGTTGAATATCCAAGATATTGAGAGGTGGGTGAATCAGTATCTTCTTAAACTTTCTAAACAAATACCATCCAATTATTTTGATGCATACAATAGCAAAGATAAATAAGAGCATTAATAGAACGTGAAATCACAAAGCACATGAACACCAAGATTTTTATGTGGAAAACCCAAAATGGGAAAAACCATGGTGAGTGTTAGCTCACACTACAGTATAACCAGTTATAAGATATTACAAAATGTGGTGGATCATTGCTAGGACTCACTGTCCAAAATTAGAGGCTCACTACCTACAAAATTACAATGACAAAATGGCTTACAACTAGAAAAATGAACTGATAATGTACACCTAGCAAATGTTGATTCAGTTCCAATGAAGCTCAATAAAGTGACTTGACACACTTCATCATATTCACACTTCTTTACATTCACATTCACAACTCTATCATCTATTACTCAATCTTCAAAAAATGTCCAAAATATATACTTGATCCATTCACAAGCATCAATTAGGTCGACCTAATTAGATGCAACTCTTATTCATAAAAAATACCAACTGTTGGCTTCAGGCTTTCACAAAATATTTCAAAAACAATTCAAATGCTCAACATGCTACATCATGTTATCATGGACCTAAGATAGGTCACACATATATTCGTAAAATAAAGTTAATTCACCATTACATCATCTATCCATTAGGTCAGCCAAAGATAGACCTAATAGAAAAATTGCAATTAATAGAATAATTCCAATACACCATACAAGCATTTGAATACGTGAGATTCTAAAAGTACGTGCTCCCAACATCCATGCATCAACTTCCAAAACTGCAAGCAACCATAATCAACAACAAACAAATGCAAACCAAAATATCAGAGGATGTAAGCTTCATACCAGTTCAGATACCGGTCTAGAATACCAGATCAAATTTAGACTTAGTCTTGCAGTTGCAACTCATATAACATGTTGACATCAATGACAACACGAAACAACAAAATGAGATGTTCTTCTTCATTCTTCCAACAGACTCTACTCAATTATTCTACTGTGGTGTGTGTATATGCTTAGATAGTTTTGTTACCAGTTACTCAATCAAGATCTTCTCTTGAGTGATACTTCCCCTCTGCCTGGAGGAATTGGACATATACCTACAACCACTAACACATGTGCATGACAACCAATTGTTCATAACATATGCGGTATACATAAAACATCTCCAAAGTTAGAATATCAATTCAATAACCATCCATTCACATATATGCATTGATAACAAAGTACAAGCACAATTTACTCATCTCCAAAATTCACATTACATTCATATTTACCCTACATAGTAATAGTAAATAGTAATTACACAATTAGGGTGTAACACTTTCAAGATAAAATCCCTCCAAGCTATCTTCAATTTCGAGGTTGAGAGATACCTTCTAGTTGAATAGTGTTATAGCTTCATCTCAAGGGTTGCAGTAGAGCGAACAATGGTGATGAATTTCTTATTTACTTCAGTTTTGATTAGATTTGATGTCTTCTAGTGATATTTTGGTGTGTTAGTTTGTTGTTTGGAGGTTTTTAGTGTGTGATATCAGACTTTTCATGTTGTTGGTTTCCGCCTAATTGACCTACATTTATGCTCACATTGTCTAGAGGAGTTGGAATTATTTTGTGGGTGTTGGCTTAATGATTTTCTCATGCTAAGGTGACCCTTCTTGTCAAGTTTGGTGATTTTAGGTGGAGTTTTTAATTTTTAAAAGCAGGTCGACTCCCTTGGGGGCCATACATCTTGGATAGGGGTGCATATGGAATGCATGCCAATGCTGTTTGTACTTGTTTGTGGTGGCTTGACACTTGGGATTGGATGCCTAGGCCCACTCTTTCACTTGCTTGTGGTTTGAGTTCATTCCATGGAGTTATGATAATTTCTTGAGGGTTGATTATGGTTTCTAGTTCGTTGCTATGGTATATCAGTCTGCTGCTATAGTTATATCAAACTTGATATAACCTTGTCCTTTCATGATTTATGTTGCCTAATCACTCTTTTTTTTGTAGAGATTGCTTACTATATCATTGGGCAATCATATTGATTTGTATTTCTCATATTTTCATGTACTAGACGTCATGTTGTAACACAGATTTGGTAGTACCAATCAACTCTTTGCTTTCATGTTATTTGGATACTTACCCCACTACATAAGTGGTTGCTCTTGTTGAAAAGTGGTTGAGCCTTTTGCTTCATGTACTTCACACTCCCGCTAAATAAGTGGTTGAGTCTCCATATTTATTTCTTGTTGCCCATTGAAAAGTGGAAGTGGTCGGGTTTGCCACCAAGTGCATTACTTTCCTTGTTACCCATTGAAAAATGGAAGTGGCTAGCTTGCCACCAAGAGCATCCCTTATTTAATTTCATGCACTATTATTTACTACTTAACCCATTGAAGAAGTGGTAGTTTATAGAAATCTCAATATTATAATCCAACCATCGTATGCTCTCTCCTTGTCCATACTGAAATCTGGGTGATAAAAAAGTGAGAGGTGTTATTTCAGTTAGCATTGTTACTTTAGTATTTGCAAAGATCCCCTTACATTGTATGCTCTCAACTTGCCCACTTTGGGATTTGGGTGATCAGAAAGTGGAGGTTTGTTATTTAGTTGCTTATCTTTGCTTTCATCTAATGCTAACGGCTGAAAAAATTGTGAAAAAATAAGGGTGGGATTTTACATCTCACATATTTTTTTAACAGTCTAAATACACCAAATATTGTCTTATAATAGCTTGATTCATAGCCTCGTAGCAACATGAAGATAGCCTATAACATAGCATAAAAAGGTTTACAACATAAAACAAATTTACATCCTTTTTTTAGTATTCATTGAGAAAGCAAGCTATTAAAGAACATTACACTACAAACACACAAAACTAAAGTAGGAAAACTAAAAACATAAAAAAATAATGTTCTTGGTGATCCAAGATAGCTTGGAGACTTAGATGCCCTTGCATGATTCCCACACTTTGATATTCTCTTCATTAAGAGGCCTTTTCTTCATATAAATTATAGCCTTTTCTATGTAGCAATCATGTGAAGGAGACACTAAGTGACTAGATAATGCTAATGTTGGGAGGCAACCCCTTTGGATATGAAGAAAATGCTTACTTTAAGTTTTAAGAACATATTCTTATGTGAAGTTATCTGCATAAACATGTCACCACATAAAATTTGTGTTAGAACATGCACAAGTATTTATACTCCTTTATGTGTAAAGTTATATATTTATGTTTTTGTAGAATCATTCTATAAAATACTTTTTTTTATTGGAATAAGAAGAAGAAAATTTACATCAAAGATAACAAAAACCTAACAACAACACAAAGGCTGATCTGTCCAACAAAAAAAAATGTTAGGAGGTCACAACTATAGCAATAATAGAACAACGGTATACAACAACAACATTAATAGAATAAACAACAACAAAATACAACAACAACATTAATAGAATAAACAACAACAATAGTATATACCAGCTACATCAACAACAACAACATGATCATCAACTATAACAAAATAGTCATAAAAACTCCATCAGATTGAGGAAAGTGACCATGAACCATTGGGTATGAACAAAACATGGGCTGCCAAACTAAAGTAGAATATAGATGTTCATAAGATTTGGAGTAGCCAAGTATCACAAAATTCCATCGATCCATATACCACAAAAGCCATTTCAATATCCAATTTGACTATCCTTCAACTAGGAGATTGGTAATATCTATTTTGAGATCATTGTTAGTTTGCAAATAATCTTGAAGTGCCATAGAAAAATTAATAATATGTAGAAAAAGGTTTTGACAAATCATTTGGATTTCAAGTTGAAGAGGTAAAGAAGTGCCAGAAAACATTGCAAAATAACAAAACTTCCAAATGAACTTGAGGATGACTTTCCTAGATAGTTGTGTTAGAAAATTGTGACAAGGAGAAACACCAAGCAACACAGTTTTCCATGACCAAGTATGGTTGAAGAGGGCAAGAAGCAGGGTGAAAAGGGAATGCCAAAGGTTTCGAGCATGAGAGCAGAACTAAAAGGAATGTTTAATGGATTTAGAATTGTTGCAAAAAGGACATGATAATGGTGGGTGGAGAAATTTGAGATGGTTTCCAATGGGTAACTTAGCACGAAGAATCTTCCAAGCCAAACGTTGGGATTGAGCATCTGATTTATATTTCCAAATTTGAAGGCTAACTTCTCATTCCACTTTGTTCAACTGAATTTGTAGTTCCATTTGATATTAAGATGAGGTGAGAGCAAAATTGAAGGGAGGAGTTGCCTATAAGTGGTTTTGAGCGAAAAAAACACGTACAATGATTATTAGGCCATCTCCAATCT
This sequence comes from Sequoia sempervirens, assembly GCA_007258455.2. Taxonomy (NCBI): domain Eukaryota; kingdom Viridiplantae; phylum Streptophyta; class Pinopsida; order Cupressales; family Cupressaceae; genus Sequoia; species Sequoia sempervirens. The sequence goes on from VDFB02000003.1 coordinate 731,947,786, forward strand.
TTCAAAAAGTTAGAATGGCAAAGAGAGGACAACAAGAAAAAAAGGTCTGGGGGGACTACTTGTTGGATTTGGAGAAGAGGTTGTTTAGTGGAAGAGGACAGGTTGAACTAGGCTTGAAGTTGCTACCATGATTTCTAGTTGAAGTTGATTGGATCCCACACATCATAAAACACTTGAATTCCCTTTTTAGAAAGATGCTTGCCTTTAAAACTTTTAATAACACCTAGGGGTTTACCATCTTGTTGAATTAGACAATTCCACCATATGGAGGAAGTTGCAAAGTTGAGACTATGTCTAAAGGATTGATCATACCAACCCAACTTCTTATAAGTGATTGACCAAGCTTTCCAAATAGAGTTGAATGGCGTAGACCCAAAGGTTTTAAAATAGGGAGCCAACAACTTATCATTCCACTTGACTGTTTCCCAAGCATGGCTAACAACAACAGATTGAATGCAAAATCAAACCAAATACTTCCAAGGGGCCTCTCCATCCAAAACACACACAATCCACTTAGTGGCAAGGCAAATGCCATGAGTGTAAGGATCAATAATCCCCAAACTGCCTTTGTCTTTTGGTTGAATGCAATGTAGCCAAGACGTGGAAGGATAACCTTTTTTTGTTTCCCCATTTGACCCAAACAAAACTCCTAATAAGTTGTGTTCGCTGATTGTAAATTTTTTTAGATGGTAGCCAACAGGATGAGATGTAAACATGACTAGCTAAGAGGATTTTATTGACAATCTGAATGCGACCAGCCATAAAAAAAAATGGATTAATCCAGCTCAAAACTTGTCTTTGAATTTGGTCATAAACCAATTACACATGTAACAAGCTATAAATATTTATGTGCATATTATGAAGGAATGTGTAGTCTTCCCCATTGCAAACATTAAAAAAAAAAATTGTCGAGGAAACCCCAAGAAGTATATGCTAAAAGGATGCCGCGTGGACAGTTGTGCAAATATAGTTGTTGGATTCATCGTACCCGAGTCGAAACAAAAGGTTATATTGACGGATAAGAAAAACGAAAAAAATTAACAAAAATCTATGAGCACTCTCTGGGCATTGTAGAAAACGGAAATATAGGTTGTAAAGGGGTACAGGACTCGCAGGAGCCGCTTGTATTGCATCCATGGCGACGCTGCGGACGAGTTTGGTAAGTAAAGGCACAACAAACACCTCTTGTTTTGTGGGTATTGGGCTTTATAGGCATTCACATATTTTCTTTGGTAGCAGGTGCACAGGACTTTGACTGCTTGTGCTGCTTCCAACACCCTTCTCAGCCCTCACTCTTCGTCCAACAAGACTCTCACTCTCGGCCTAAAGAAATCTTTCGCTCTGGGGACTTCATCGAATCCATTGTGCACGCCATTCCCCTCGCTTGCCATTTCTTCTAAGCAAACAATACGGCGAATAAGCACACCTCGAGCTCAGTTGCAGGTGATGGAAGCCTTTACTTATGTGTTAACTTATGCTCATTCTTTTAGAAACGTGTAATGAGTTTGTCAGAAATATAGAAACTAGTTCTGTAAATCCTGAATGAAAGACATTGATATGGGGAAGTTCATATTGAATTAGTGGGTATCTAGCATTGTTAAATTATGGAAATTTTAAGGTATTGGCCATACAGTGCCGATGTATCAATGGAAGTCATTTTATAGCTATTCCTATTTTTTTGGATTAATAATTTTGTTTTATGATGATGGCTTTTGTGCACAATGGAAGGCAGTTATTAAGGGAAACTGCCCTGTCCTTTTGGTCGTGTTAGTGTTTATGAGCAACTATATTTAAAGGACTTATCTATTAATTTTGAAGAGTAATTTTAGAAAAACCTTTCAATCTTGAAGAATTTAGGAGGACCCCAAAACGGAAATGGGTCAGCAGGCCACGGTCTACTTGCTAAGCAAAGACTAATCTCATAAAATATAATGCTTGAATCGGTGAAGGGTAATTATCTTGGGCTGCTCTCGTATTTGTGATGGTTTCTTGTTTCTCTTCCCCTTTACCCCTTTACTTGTGTCACTTGATATATTTTAGTTGTTTAGCCTTTCCACTCGGCACCTTGATCCTGTATTAGTGATTCCCAAATGAAATAAGGGTCAAGAAACCTGCTTGATGAAAATCAAAGTTAGAGTGAAACTGAATTGTAGAGGAAAGGCGTTTTAGCATCAGTTCACTAGTTTAATTTTATGAAAGACGAGCAGAAAATGTGCAATGAGCAACTGTTTCAGGATGGTAAATGACCTTTTAGGTGATCACCAAGAGGGGGCCCCCCTTATTGTCTCAGGATGTTGTTTTCTATTTACCTCAATTGTTCAAAGAGGTGTATATACCCTATCCCCCTCTGAATGATAGCCGCACAGTGTAGACAAATAATAAAGAAGACTTAAATCATAATGATCTAATAGGATCTCACAATTTGATAATTTCATGTACAACTTTGGTAGTATGTGCTACAAGGCATCTTCAACTCAGGCTTCAGAATTTTCCCAAGGACATGTGGTAATAACACAAAATCCTTACTGACACTTTTGTTGTGCAGGACTTGTCTGCACGCTAATCCCCCTGAGCATATGTTAATGCATATGCTGGGATTGGGTGGGCTGGCTTGCAATACTTTGTGAGAGATGTTTAGCTATCATACCTTCATATCACTTTTATATCAGCAGGTTTGCCTTCCTAGCTCTCTGATTCTTGCTCTCACTGGCTTTTTCCTTTTTTCTTACATGTAGTAACATCATTGGCCTAGTGGATGGAGTACTGTATCCTTTTGAATTCTTTGTACATAATTGACCTGACCGAAGAAGTATAGTTTTCATTGGAATTCTTTCTATATCATTGGTCTGACCGATGACACACAAGTTTCTTTGAAAGTTTCTGTATATCATTTGCCAAGCCAATGTTGTCAGCTGAAATTGAGATTTGGCTTTTAGGGTTCCAATCCATTTTTATCTGTTCCCCTCTAGTCATTGTTCAAGAAGAAGACACATCATTTTCTCTACTTCCACACATATATCCATCCACCTTAACAAGAAGAAAATGATTTAGGATTAGAGGAGCTCACATTGAGGAAGACAAGTCAATGTAAAGGTCTAGAAGAAGACACATCATTTTCTCTACTTCCGCCAATGTTCCACGGAGTTTCGGGGACGGGGACAGGGGGACGGCGGGGGATGTGTTTCCGGGATGGGAGACGGGGAGCCTAAATTGGGGGACGTGAGGGGGACGGTGGGGGGAGGCGGCGGGGGGGTGGCGCTAAAATACATATAGTACTTGAAAATTAAAACTTAAAAGATTAATAATACTTAGGTTACAAAAAATTCATCAAATAAAGTATAATACTTAGGTTATAAAATATAAACTGATGTTTTTAACTTTTTAAATTTTTTAACATAATAAATTCCGGCGTTTCCATGGCGTTTCTTGTGCCAGAAACTCAGGGAAACGTCTCCCTTTAGGAGGAGACGGCGGGGGTACTTGGAGACGGCAGAGGGACGTTTCCCAGGCGTCTCCCCGTCTCGGAAACGCGTTGTTTTTCGGGGGGGACGCGTCCCCGTGGAACACTGACTTCCGCACATATATCCATCCACCTTAACAAGAAGAAAATGATTTAGGATTAGAGAAGCTCACATTGAGGAAGACAAGTCAATGTAAAGGTCTAGAAGATTCAAGAATAGGAGCTGTACCGATGAGGAAGGTTCAAGAATAGAAGCTGTACCAATGAGGCTTACAAAGTCTTTGAAGTCCCCAACAGTTGTCTACTTAGGTCTCCTTCTATCCATCTTGACTTCACCTACAATCATCTCTCACAAAGTGATTTGAGCCAAAGGGAGATTAATGTGTGAACAAGTCAACCAAAGGAAAGTATTCCTAACTCTAACCTCTTTCTTTTGGTAATTTGATTTACATTGTGAATGTTGTATGTTTCATGCATTAGATAGCATGGTATTGTTTACTGCCTAATGGCATTCTAGTCTCTATGGCTTTTTCTTACTACGTAGTGGCACCGCCCTCTTACAAACATCTCTTGATTACAGCTTCAGATTGCTTTGTGAACCGACATTGACTTGTGTTGGATCTAGAATGGTGTTCTACCTTTTTCCTATTTAAAGGATCATATTATTGAGATCTATTTTACGCCCAACACAATCCAAACTCATATTTTTTGCCACACAAATTCTACAGTTTCAGACCTGTTTGCATAGGTGTTTTGTAGCACATGCAAAATAAAGGAAAAACATTGAATACAAAATAGCATTTGGCAAGTAGTCGCATCTCTTGTTTCGTCTTTCTGTTTCTCTCTCCTTTAGGTTAATAATAATTTATTATAGCTATTCTTTGAATAAGCATTATATAGGAGTTGCCTTTGCCTTTGGATGAACACTTGATCTTTCAAATCATTGTATATAATTTAGTACTAAGTTGCTGAATCGGAATTGGAATCGTGTACGTGGGTATGGTATTCTGGTATGGCAAAATTTTTTTTGGTGATTAGTTATGTTTGGGTATGTCCATACAAAAAAATATAAAAACCATAAATATATTAATTATAAATAAAAAAATATATGTAAAAATAAATGTTACATTATGAATTTTATAATATTTTAATTTTTAATTTTATTATATAATTATTATTATTATTTTTTTAGACTGCAGGAATCAGGTAGCACGACCCCATATAAACTGTAGTGCGCCTGGTAAACTTTTTAACGTGACCGGCGGCGCGGGGGTGGGGGAGACTAGACCTCGTGACCAACCTCCTGCAACAGGAAAGATTTAGCCAACCGAGCTAGGGCCCCAACCCCTTATTATATAATTATTAATATGTAGTTAAATTTATAAATTTTATGTTTTTTAATTTATAATTTTATTATATAATTATTAATATATAGTAATACCAATATAGTGTATAATATTTTAAATTTTAAAACTTTTATATAATATTAATTATTAACCATAGGGGTTTGCTCCATCAAAGTGCTTGGCAAATCAAAGTTCTCTCCTGGTCAACTATCCACCCAGTGAAGTGCAAACATAATAGTGGAATGCCACAATGTACCTTGCTTGCTTGCACTAAAACTAGCTCTCACAAACACTAAACACTAATAGATCCAGTGTGCCTCTTGCCTGTTGATGAGGAAAGAGTGCCTGTTATTCTTATTTGCATCAGAATCCATATATTACTCCTCTTGCTCCTTCCTTGCGTTACTATTATTCTTATTTGATGTCTTGTCATAGTTCTCGTTTGAAACAAATTGAGGTTCTTACTCATAATGCAAATTGAGGTACATTTAGGGTTTTTAACTAAGTTACTGGTACACCCAAAAATGACCTCGGATACAATATGAAAATGGTTCAAAAACATCCAGGAAACGATTTTCTGCCTGTGGAAATGACCAGGAAACGAAAGTGTGACAGTGGGTACGGAATTTCATTTCCAGTTCTAGCCTGGACAGAATCCACATAAACTTTTTTGGATATTATCTGATTTTTTCCCTTCAAAGGCTGTAAATTGTGATTTTTTTCTCATTTCAACTTTGCTCACATTTTTCTTCAACAAAACAGATTATTTTTTAGGGTTTCTCAAGTGTCAAATATTTTTGATATCTTTAGGATGGCTGAGATATTTGATGAAGAGCAGCTGAGTCAAATTAGGCATGAGTAAAATGTTGGAGATTCAACATCAGAAACTGTATTATATTCCTTTATGGGATTGTTTTGTGCTCTTTGTAAACTTTGCATCTTGTGTTATGGTGATGTTAAGGGCAGCTCTGTTTATTCATTGCTTTGTTAGAATTTATAATTGGGACTTGGAAGATATCACTGTTTGGGAGGACATATGACCATAGTCCATTTGACTTCCCTAAACTTTTGAGTGCAGATTCTGATGTTCTCAGTGGAAGTAAGGTGTGAACTATGCCACTATCCTTGCACATCTCTTCGGAAAGATGTTCTGATGGTGGTACTAGTAATATAGAATGTTCTAAGCACCATAGAAACCAGATCTCTGTTGTAAGTGATGGTTTACGATATTGAGATGGCATTGTGTTTGGTCTTCATGAGAAACAGGTTGCTTTCCTATTTCTCCTTTCTACTGATTCACAACATTGAACCATAGCATGAGGATTGAGTAAAAATGTACTGGCTTTACATCAGATTGGGAGTATGAAGGCCCTTGTATTGTATTATTAAATTGAATATGAAAGTAGTGGTGTATTTTTGCTATGTTATTTGACTATTAATATGGTGGTGTATTTTGAACTTAATTACTTTTGCAAATATGTATATATTTCTGATTTTATATGTTTTTGTATTAACGTACCCAAAACGAACCCAACCCCAAATTTTTTTTTGACCGAGTCTGCGTACCGGAATCTTGTACCCGTACCTGAACCCAAAAACTAACCGGTAACTTAGGTTTTTAATTTTCGGGAGTAAAGAATTTTCTTTTTAGGATTTCTCAGAGTTTAAAAGAGTTACCTGAACCCAAAAACGAACCAGTAACTTAGGTTTTTAATTTTTGGGAGTAAAGAATTTTCTTTTTAGGATTTCTCAGAGTTTAAAAGAGTCTCACAGCATAGAAGAAGTGTCTCATTTGGCTGCATTGTGGTTTAGAGGTTGCAAAATAAATCACATCATGGACTACTTGTGCTATAGCAAAGCAGGCCAACGAGAAGCAAGGATTGCACATTTCTTTTTCTAGTAGTGAACAAACTTTAGAATTTGTTTCCATTGATTTCATTCTACTAAGCAGGGCAACAAAGGTATGTTGTAGTAGATAAGTTGTCAAAGATGGAAATTCTTTTGCCTTGTACAAAGATGATCTCAGCTCAAGAACAAGTTCAACTGTACTTTCTGAATGTATGGTTTCATTTTGGAATACCTTCATCATATCTGATACAGAATTCAAGTTCTTAAGCAATTTATAGAAAGCCCTTTGGTCGATGACGGACACAAAGCAAACTTAGTCTACTTTATTCCATTCCAAGGTATGAAAAAAAAGTGGGGAGCCTTCGTGCATATTCTCAGAATATACTACTCATTTCACAAGGATTAAATACTTCTTTTCATTCAACATATATATATCACAGCTCTTTGAACTCTACTGAACACAACTTTTTCAAGTTTTTTTGGGTTTCTAACCATTGATTCCCATTGTTATAGCTTATCCTATGTCGCCATCAACTGCGACAGTTCCTTAAGCTCAAAATTCATTAAACATATCCGGCACATTTAGTATTAAGTGCAAACCATTGTGGAAAGTACCAATGCTAAGTTCAAGCAATGTCATTAACAGCATCACATGCCAGGAGTTCAATATAGGTGGTAAAATATGGGTTCATTTGCAAAAGGAAAGATCCACAAGATTTCATAACAAGATCTCCCCTCTTTGGTATGGTCCATCACAATTATCAAGAATAATGAAAATAACGCTTTTGAGCTCAATCTTTGAGCTTATCTTTGTCTACATCAAATTATCAATGTAGATTCTTGCATCATTATTTTCCAATGTTGTTGGACACACTGTGACTAGATGATGCAGAAGAACTCCAGTACATTTAGACAAAGCCAATAGGCAAAGCAACCAAATTGTTGATGTGTTTTTTATGCACTTCTCAACACAGTTAGTGCGTAAGTGCACTACCTCTCGTGAAAGAAAGACAATCTTCCACAATCAAATTGCAGAACACTATCCCAAGGTCTCTAATGTCAGGTCTTGACAGTGCTTGGAATATCTCAGTTGTTTGATGTGATTTGCTAGAATCACAAGGTGGTCTTACGGATGAGTTACAAAGCATGGGAAGTTGGGTTTGCAAATGCAGTTTCAAAGTGCTGGAAGTGAATGAACAGTGGCTGTCCACTCAAAACAGCAAGTTGAAACTCATCAAGTTCATTTGATTTAGCTTCATGGTGATGCTTTGGATCCTACTCTAACCAAGGATTGAAATAAATAGCAAAAGAAGAAGGGTTAGGAAAGCTGTTCTAATCCTAAGCTACGAATGAACAGTAACAATGGTGGCTACTACAGTAGACAGGCTTCCTAAACTGAGTTTTGTTTGACCAAGGGAAACCTACAGCTACACAAAACCAGTGCAATCTTCTAAGGTTTGCTAATTTTCAAATTACACATACACATCATGAACATGCAATTGAACTAGGTTGCATCAATGACAGAAAGAAGCCCAAACTAACTTTGCACAGCCGCTTGTCATCAACAAGTGCTAAAAGTATGGGCTGGAAGCTCATCAAATACTATAACAGCAACACCATCATGACAGCCATTCAAGAAACTAATACTAAAACTAATATGGAAGGCAAAACCATGCATGCAAGATAAGCAAAATCAAAGAAAACATCCATAAAATCATGCAATGTTGACTTCTATTGCTGCAAATGCTTTTTACAACAGCTCTTCAACCCTTACAAATGAGGGGCAAGCCCTTATTTATAGTTTTCCAAAGCCCAAATCAATGGCTAGGATTAATTCACAATGAGTGGCCCAGATTCAATTACATTAGGGTTTCACCTACCCCACAATATTCAGCAATTTAAAAAACATCTTTGTCTTTTCCCTGTTTTGTCATCTAGTGCTCAAGTGCTGTAGCAGTTTTGTTATTTAGCTGATTGTAGTTGAAACTGCTTGAAAGCTGCCTTCTTACTTGATGTGTTTGCAGTGCTCTTCCTTGGATCAAACGAGCCCGTCAACGATTGACATCAATAGATTGGTTGCCTCTGATTCGGCCTGACAACTCTCTTATGCTTTCTTCAAGGCCACCCCCTTGCATTTTTGTCCTTGACTTTCTTGGCACAAGCCTTCTTCTAACGCCAACCTTGTTGGTGGGTGCTAGCGGGGGAGGCGATCATGAAATGAATGGTGAGAGGAGCCCGTCAACGATTGACATCAATAGATTGGTTGCCTCTGATTTGGCCTGACAACTCTCTTATGCTTTCTTTAAGGCCACCCCCTTGCATTTTTGTCCTTGACTTTCTTGGCACAAGCCTTCTTCTAACGCCAACCTTGTTGGTGGGTGCTAGCGGGGGAGGCGATCATGAAATGAATGGTGAGAGGAGCTATGAGTATTCCTTGTTCAGCTTTCTCGATGGGTCTCCTGACGGAACCTATAGTAGGCTCCTTGAATCCTACGTACATGAAGTGTCGTAAGTGCTTTCTTACACAAATCAAGGAAAACGTTAGTCAAATCTTGCAAAATCCTTGTTAGATCCATCCATGCATCATCAAAAGATCATAATATTCATATTTGGAGCTCATTTGGACCATACACATTAATTTGGGCCGCTAGGACTCCACGGACGTTCCAAAACAGCCAAAGAGGGACGAAGCTCCGGAACCACCGAAACTTAACGTAATGTTGACGAAACCTTTGTAGTTCACTTAGGCACCACAAACACATCCCAAATCCACCAAAAAGTTGGCCCCAAAGTCAAAAATGTGGAAACCGGACCGGCAGGGGTCCATGGATGTTTCCAAAACAGCCAAAGAGAGACTCCAAACCACCGAAACTTAACTAACGTTGAAACCTTGGCGATTCACTTAGGCACCACAAACACATCCCAAATCCACCAAAAAGTTGGCCCCAAAGTCAAAAATGGAAAACCGGACGACAGGGGTCCAGATGTTTCAAAACAGCCAAAGAGGAAACTGGAACCACGAAACTTGAAACCTTGTTCACTTAGGCACCAAACACATCCAGATCCACCAAAAGTTGGCCCCAAAGTCAAAAATTTGGAAATCGGTGATCATCCACGATGTTTCCAAAATAACAAGGGACGGAGCTCCGAAACCACCGAAACTTAACGGAACATTGACAAAACCTTGACAGTTCACTTAAGCACCCCAAACACATCCCAAATCCACCAAAAAGTTGCCCCCAAAGTCAAAAATGTGGAAACCGGAGCGACGGGGGTCCACAAATGTTTCCAAACAGCTAAAGAGGAAGGGAATTTCAGAGGGAAAGTTTCGAAACCATCAAAACTTAACAGAACGTTGACGAAACTTTGGCAGTTCATTTAAGCACCCCAAATACATCCCAAATCCACCAAAAAGTTGCCCCCAAAGTCAAAAATGTGGAAACCGGAGTGACGGAAGTCCACGGATGTTTCCAAACAACCAAAGAGGAAAGGAATTTCGGAGGGAAAGTTCCGAAACCACTGAAACTTAACAGAACGTTGACAAAACTTTGGCAGTTTATTTAAGCATCTCAAACACATCCTAGATCCACCAAAAAGTTGCCCCCAAAGTAAAAAATGTGGAAACCGCCCGACAGGGGTCCATGGATGTTGGGGGTCCACGGATGTTTCCAAACAGCCAAAGAGGAAGGGAATTCCGAAGAGAAAGTTCCGAAACCACCGAAACTTAACAGAACGTTGACAAAACTCTGGCAGTTCATTTAAGCACCCCAAACACATCCCAGATCCACCAAAAAGTTGCCCCCAAAGTAAAAAATGTGGAAACCGGACCGATGGGGGTCCACGAATGTTTCCAAAACAGGAGGAACAAGACAAAAGGCAAAAATGTGACGGGTGACTTTATTTCTCTGCGGATTTGAATACCCTAAGTAGGTGAATTTGGTCAGGGGAATTTGATTGTTTGAAGGCACATGACCAATTTGGGCTTGGAAAATTGGGCACACAAAACAAGACAGGAGCAAAGCAGTCTGTCAGGAGTAAAAAAAAGGGGGTCCCTGCCTACGGCGGGGCGTGTGTGCAAAACATTTACAACACAAATTCATTAAACACATCCAACACATTTAGACAAAACCAATAGACAAAGCCACCAAATTCATTAAACACAACCAGCACATTTAGTAGTAAGTGCAAACCATTTTGCAAAGGTCCAATGCTGAGTTCAAGCAATGTCATAATCAGTTCAATATAGGTGATAAAATATGGGTTCATTTGCAAAAGGAAAGATCCACAGGACCTCATGTCAAGATCCTCCCTCTTTGGTATGGCCTATACAAAATTATTAAGAATGGAAATAATGTTTTTGAGCCCAATCTTTGAGCTTATCTTAGTCTACGTCAAATTATCATTGTAGACTCGTGCATCATTATATTCCAACTTCATTGGACACCCTAGTTAATGCAGAATAACTCCAGTGACTAGAGATAAATCCTGATTGCAGATGCTGATTGAAGCAAATCAAGTCATTAACTCGAAGGAAAACACACAAGGAACACATAAGGACTCAAGAAATTCCAATCTTCTGAATTGTTGAGGTGTGTCAAGCTCCTTTCCAAGGAGAAAATCTCACCAGAACTCAAATGGCAAAATACAAAAAACACTTTCTACATCTCTCTAAACTTGCTATAACATGGACTATTGTTTCTTAAGGAGGGGTGACTAATTCAAGCGTCTCAGATACTTCAAATATTTTTTATTACACCAACAGTTTTCCACACCATATTTTGTCATCATCACCAACTTTATAATAATCCCAAGCAGACATATTCATACTGTGAAGTCCCAACTCCTCGTATTCAATGATGCACATCTGACAGTGTCAGCACCATTGGGAACAACTGTTTTGTAGCACATGAAGAAAACAACAAAATATGGAATGCAAACTGGTGGCATTTGAGTGATAGGGTTTCTTGGAACTGTCATGCCCTCTCATGTTTGTATATGTAATAGATATTATTTGAATAAGCATCAAATAGGAGATATATTTGGCTGAACATCTGATTTCTTGAATCATTGTACAAAATTTGGCATTATACAAGCTTGCATTCATATTAGCATGTTGTTCTATTTCCTTGAGTCCTTTTTGATCTTAGACACTAATGATCTAATTATAGTTGTTGACATCCATTCAAGCTGTCCCATTGGCTCCATAAGGCTTCAGATACATAAGCTTTAAAGGAGGGGGATTGATATGTTTGTTGGATGAGGTTTGTCTGTGGGATTGTTAGGTTTGCATAGTTTAGATTCAGACTCATGTGGAATAAATGGTGTCTACAATTTTGTCTGGATCTAGTGTATATTTTCTATCATGAAATGTGTCCTAGAAGCAAATGTAAAATTAGTTTCCGTGCCTTCATAATAAGTTGACTTTAGTTGCCCAAAAATCATTGAATAGACAGGTTATGTCATTTATGTTCAAAGACCTAATGCATGCACACATTTTCAAAACTTTTAGAGCTTGTTAAATATTTTTTGAGATATATTTTAATTATTTCTTAAACCTATTTGGCTCTAGAGTGGGCACAATATTATGCTTTGACATAGTTTCAAACTAGATAAGCTTGTGTCAATTACAGGCCTCTACATAATCTTGAATGCTAGGAGATCTCTGGTACTTTAATAGTTCAATGGAGTTTTCTGATGGGGTGATGGGGGATGAGTTTTAGGGATTGGGGGACCAAGGGTCTAAGTTTGGGGACAATGGGGGGACAGTGGTGTGGGGGTGGTGGGTTGGTGGTGCAAATACATAGAATGCTTGAAAAATTAGTTATAAAAAGATGTGTAGGGAATGAGTATAAGAATTACAAATGAAACTTTGGTATACTAAGTAAAGTTTAAACTACTAATCATTTAAAACATGGCAATGATTATATTGAACATAAACAATGGTGGGTGGAGGTTTGAGAGCAAATTCCCTAGTAGGGTCAAAGGGTAGTGCCCTTTCACAAGGGTTTGGGGATAAAGCCCCTGGCGGGGTCAAGGGATAGTGCACTCTTGTGGAGATTTGGGGATAGAGGACCCACTAGGGTCTAGGGGCAGTGCCCCTTGTGGGGTTCAGGGGTAAAGCCCCTGCCACCAAGCACAAATGAAGGCCTTCAAAACCACACAAACCTTCCTGGTGAATGTCATTTTCATAATTCTATCACTTATTGTTTGCAACACCAAGTCCTTACTATTCTGAAAATTAGGAGTGATTTGAAATCAGGCTTAGAAGTTAGATGCCTATTTATAAGTTTTTTGTGAGTGCTTGGGGTTTGGATGGAGCCCATAGACCGTTAGGGTTAGGGTTTGTGGCACACAAATTGAAAACACTTTTTGATTTTTAAAAAATATTGATTTTTTTATTTTACTGCCATGAGGGACGCTTGAAAGTCCTTTGGACGGATGGGAGTCTCCTTGGAGTCCCTTAGATGTCTCTGGGACATCCTAGAGTCCCTGAGCTATCCCCAAACCAGGGGGTGTTGTGGAAATGTCCACAAGTCTTGAGAGGTAGTGGAGGGATGGTGGGGGGACATCCCCTCCAAGTTGAGCATATCGGAGACGTTTGTGTCCTGGAAATGTGGGGATTTTGGAGGGGGACTGGTCCCTGTTACTTTGTTATATTATATGTACTTGTTCTCTTTCAGAGTTGCTACCATACATTACCTGGTTTTGATAAGATTGTCTCAGAGCTACTCTGGATTCATATGCTGTTTTACCAAAGTATTGGAAGGGAAGATTAAGGCGTTTATGAAATTTTCTTATGTGAATTGAATTTGAGCTTTATTTCTCTTGTTGACGATTCGTGAACTAATACCTTTGCTTCTGTGCTTGCAGGATGTGGCATTGCAGTCCACAGTGACAACAAAATGTTTTTTTGACATTACAATTGGAGGGGAACCTGCTGGGAGGATTGTTCTGGGGTTGTTTGGTGATGATGTTCCACAAACAGTGGAAAATTTCCGTGCATTATGTACAGGTATGTTTGCATGCCACTATAATAAATTGTATTCTTGATTTATATAGCTTCAAATAATAGACTCGATATTTCTATTTTGGTCTTTTGTAGGGACTTATGTGTGTCCAAGCACTGTTTACATATTGGTATTACCAGTATAATTATATTTCTTCTTGGGATAATCCATTTTGTGAAGTAGATAGGAAGCTTTTTTATAATAAAGATGTTTACTGCTGGAATGTGTAGGAGAGAAAGGTTTTGGATTCAAAGGATCTGCTTTTCACCGGATTATACAAAATTTTATGTTACAGGGTGGAGATTTTGACAGGGGCAATGTAAGTGAGCTGTTATAATTGATCTACATCCTTAACTTTATTGCAGCCATAATTGCATGTCTTACTATTAGTTTCAGCTTTTATACGGAAATTTCTTGCTGATTATAATAATCTCTTGTTGCTTTAATTCAAGCAACATCATTTTGTTAAAGTACCTTTTCATTGTTGTTATTGATTTTATTTTATTCAATGGATTCAGTTAGTCACTTATCTCACATCGCTCATTTTAAAATTATTTTACCATTTTTGTTAGTATAAAGAAAGAAAATCATTTCATTTTTGGATCATGTTAGACAGTCTCCAATGCCCAGTGGGTTCTTTCTTAAAGATATCCAGATTCCTTAATGCAGTACATCAACAGTTGCTTATATGGATATTCCATTTTGCTTGCAACTTGGTCTTTTTCATTGAAACAAGCTTTGCATAATGCGATAACACTGTATTTACTCTATATACTTCTACCTTCTGACATGCTTATGTCAGTATTGGTTAATCTTTGATTCCCATGTAATGAGAAACACCTTGGGTAGGTACCATTTCTGCTTCCAATGGCCTGAGACCAATGTGCGGTTGACATTTGTTTCATTGCCCTCTGTAGTGTTTTTGGTGCCCAGAAACCACTTTCCATGTTGTCAGAAAATGGTGCTTTTTGGAGGGCTGTTTTGGGCATCAATGAGCCCACAAAAGTAAAAAAGAGGGAACAGAAATGCAAAAGAAAAGGAAATAAAGATATAAAAGCCTTAAAAAAGTGTAGTTAGAAAAGAAATTTTTTGTCATTAACTGATTTAAAGTCAAAATTTTTTATCATTCAATGTTATGTAAATTTTCAATGTTTAAAAAAGTAGACTTCAGAAGTTTGTTTTACATTTTTTTGGTTAAGTGTATGCAGCCTTATCAAAATCCTAAAAATTGCAAGTTTGGAATAAAAATTGCTGCTTTGCTAGAAACTAAAATATTTGTATCATAGCACTGCTAGGTTTATAAGCTAGACATAGAAGGCAAAACTGTTAAAAAATCATATATTTTTAGATTATTGGTAAACAGTGACCAGAGCTATGAACTGGATAGATATGGGTTTTTGAAAGGGCCTGAACCCTTGTACATGAAACCAAAGCAACTATTGTTGCCACAAACAACCTGTTGTGCAACTGCAACATCTGGCTACCTTCTTGCTGCATCCTTCCAGCTCTACCTGCTGCGCATCCAGCAGCATCTGGCTGCCTTCTTGCCACATCTTCTTCTAGCACTCCCTAGTTGCAAACCACCTCGTGAAACAAACGCTAAGATATTCTTTCAGCACACCTTTCAGCGCTAAGGTGTCCTTGGGGGGATTTGAACCTTCATCTCCAACATGAGTACCAATTGGTCCACCACTTGAACACACTCCACATGACAAAAAAAAGATTAAAAAAAAAATGTAAAATCCATAATTTTAATTGTTAAAATATGTAAAGGTTGTTATAATAGGTATGGCAATAGGATCCATAATTGACTTGGATATTTCACTGTAAAATTCTTCAACAGCGATTTAAATTTGCTTGTGTTGATCCATGCAAATTGCGACTAAAACCAACATGCATTGTTGTGTGCCACAACTATGGACTGCCATCGACATCCTTTATGTTAATTGTGGTGTGTACATGCAGAAATTTATGCCATCACTGCTAAACACCCGTTTTCATACCCTTATTTGCTACTACCAATGAATGATTTTCCATTAATGATTCGATTGTGTAAGAGAGGTATGTTAATTCTCTAAAGGCATGCGACTGATACTTCTAATTGTTACTATAAACCAAGAGCAATCTTTGAAATCAGCTTGACATAGAATCAGAATGTCTGCTAAAAATGAAATCAGCACAAAAGAAATGAAGTTGAACTAATAAGCAATTACAGAACACAAAGACATCATCACACAACAAGAACACAAATTAATAAATTATCTTGGAGAAATCTCCCGTAATTTAGTGCTATACCCACATAAGTAAACTGAAACCAGCAATGTTACAACTTACAAGTGAATGCCCTCCTAGCAGATATCAAGAGCAATGGGGCTTTATTTCAAACCTCTACATTGCTGCTTCGTTCTTTCCCTGCTCTGTAGCTTAGTTAACATTGTCAATGAATTTCCTACACTAATCTGGAATTTCTGTTGCTACTTGAGATTCAACTCTAGATGCCATCACAAGAGCCCAGTCGACATACTTAGTTTAAGTTGTGTTACAGAGACAACACAGAATACTCAATTTGCCATATCATCATCACTGTTGGGAGGTGGAATACCACAACTTATGTTCTATGCTGTTGGTCTTCCTATTTAGTGTGATTGGGCGGATAATGTGGGGGATATATTTGTTTGCACATTTGGCACTTGACAAATCTGTTTGACACATCCCGCAGCTATCAATTCTGCATGGCAGATTTCTCAGCTGACAAATGTGCCTCATATCACTGTTTTTCAATGTCAGAGGGGATTTTGAGGGTTTTAGAGCCTCCATCAACTTCCTCCAACTCTGATTCCCTGTATGAATGATTCTTTTCCTCATGTTTTGAGTCTTTGGCCTTCATCTTTTGAAGGGTGAGTGCAAGTTTTCAGTCTTGTTTGAGTGTCTTCTTGATCATACAAAGTACAAACCATAAAATTGAATCATAATTGAAGTCATTTGTTTCAGCTGATTTATTTTGGATCACAACATACAGCAGATCAAGATTACAAAGTGTCAGTTTAACATCAATATCCCCCTGTTACACACTAAGACAATGTTCTTACAGCTCATAGAGCCATAAAAACTCAACAAAATTGATTAAGATAAATAGTAGTTAGATGGTTACAAACAGTGGCAGTGTTTTCAATGCAAAGTGTCACCTGGCCTCAGAAGCTAGCTTTGTTAACATTTTCTGGAGAATTTTACCCATAAATTGATTGAAATAAAGAACATATTCCTGGAAGATACATTGTTGATTACAACTGGCATCACAAGTAGGGTTTCTTAGTAATGGCAGAAACAAAAGTTAATGATTACATTATTAATTAGATATAATGACTCAAGATATAGCTGGTATCCATATAAAGACTCTAAACAGTTTGTAATTATGCATCAAGAATTTTAAAAGAATTGATGTGCAGTTTGACTCTATTCATGCCGCTGCTGACAATATAACTTTCTTGTGAACAATAATTCAGGGAACTGGAGGAAAGAGTATTTATGGCCGGAATTTTAATGATGAGAATTTCAAATGTAAGTTTTAGTAAATGCCTGCCTGGTCTTGTTTCCAGTTGTTATCAATGTTAAAGTATTTGAGGACATCTTGAGTTCATCCTTTTTAAGCTGACTTTTCAACTCTTCTGAATTCAATTTGAGAGATTTAAACATGAAGTAGAATTTCCCCTTTACTACAAGGCTTCTTTTCATTTAATTTTTTTTTTTGATATTTTCAGTAACTCATGTTGGACCTGGTGTTCTAAGTATGGCCAATGCTGGTCCAAACACAAATGGTAGCCAGTTTTTTATTTGTACTGTCAAGGTAAATGATTACACTTTTTCCTTAAAGAAATTTGTAGATATCTAATAATTTAATTGTATAATTCGATTTGCCTTTTTGCATTCACCTAATGCATGTATTATGTTCTACAATTTTAATGACAATGATTTGATATACGTTTTGACAATTATCTCAATCAATTGATTCAGACACCGTGGTTGGACAATAAACATGTTGTCTTCGGTCATGTTATTGAGGGCATGGATACTGTCAAAAAGCTGGAAAGTCAAGAAACAGACCGAACAGATCGACCAAAAAAGCCATGTGTGATTGCTGACTGTGGTGAATTGCCTTGAAGTTTTCAGTTCTTGTCTTGAGCAAACACCAGGAATTTTGAACTTGAGAATGCTTGTAAGAGAAGTGTGCATTCTCTATCAGTGAGAAACAATGCTAATTGAATTAAACTTCCTTAAAGTAGTCAGTTCATGTCTTAAGTTTACCAGGAAGGTTGAGAATACTTGCAAGAGAAGCATGTATTCTTTATTAGAGTGAACTACTGAACTAAACAATGTGATTTCCTTTGACATTGCCAATTTGGCGGCTGTGCTAATGATCATTTGAAGCCAAATTCTGATTTATTTATTACTCTGTAGTTTCATTATAGTCGATTAATATGTCGTGTCTTCAAATTCTGGATATACTGTGAACTCACAAAGTCTGGATTAAATGGTCGTATAAAAGAAGCTTGTTCTAATTCTTAGTTTCCAATACATTTGCTTAGTTTGGCTCCCTACAAAGTGCCGTTACTTTTTTGGCTTCCACTTTATAGCTATTCTTGACAACCACTGCATTTTCACTCACATTTTATTATTGGTAGAATCCAGAAAAGCTATTAGGATACCTGTTAATTCAACTGCCCCTTTGCTTTTGGATATGGTCCAATTTTTCAGTGTTGAGTAGATAAAAGAAAAAAAGGTAATCCTGTTTGATCAGCTTACCTCCTATTTCCCAAATCTTATTTTGATGCTTGCACTGTATCTTGATAAAAAGAGGAGTGAGTAGGACAAAAAGGATAGGACTTGGTTTGATTTTAAGACTTCTAGAAGTTACTATAACTCCACAGTTTTGAGAAATAGATGTGTGCCTGCCATATTGGCAATAACCAGTGTAAAATTGAATTGAAAATATTTGACATATCATTTAATGAACTTTTTAAACAAACAGAAAATAGAATGCAGCCTGAGCCATTTTGCTTTCATGAAGTGTGGGTTTGCTGTTCATATTATTGAGCACTTCTCATTACAAAATCATGGTTCATTTACTTCAACGAGGAAAGTGAAGAACAATTGCTTAAAAGCAATCTTGCTCTTTTTTAGTTGAAGATATAGTGGAGGAGAAATGATATCTCTTGCACCTTGTTTGGACATGGTTGAATTGCTCAATTAGTTTAAAGTTTTAAACTGGTTAGGTAGTTCTTACTGATTTTTTTCCAGGTTTGAGGATAACCATGCAGACGTATTTGTAGAGTTACAAGCGTTGATGGTAGAAATAAAAAAATAACTTGTTACCTGCTTGACAACGAGTTGTGAATCTACTCATGGACAGGCATCCATGCAATGTGTTTGGATCTTTGATGCGGATAGAGCATTTTTGATTCATTTACAATTTCACTGGCTGATGAGACAGTTTGACATTTACTCAATTTTTGGAAATGTGTACTCATACTATTACAAACTGATCGATAAACTAGGATGTATATTCCATAGGCTGGTTGCCAATTTTTGGAATTTGTTAGAAGTAGAATTGGAGAGTAACAAATGACTGAATTACTTGCAGCAACATTAAAAATATAATAAGGAAGAGAAATCAGAGACATAAAAACGATGAAAAGAGAACCAAGATACCCTGGAGAAATCTCTTGTGGGTAAAAACTCCTGAAATTGTGAGCAACCAGTCACTTAAGTTCCCTGAAGGCTATTACAATTGATTTTCAGTCCATAGACCTTCGCAAGAGCTCTCAACACTCCAAAACACTCTCCCAAGATCAATTACAAACTTTCCAAACAAATTCCCTGCCCTCTGTCACACAAGTCATATATAAGAGAACAGAACTCTCAATATAGCTTTTGATACTTGAGTTACAAGATTCAATTCACTCCATACATACATAATTTGACGACTCATATAATATTAATAGATGCTCAAACCCTCTGAAGCTAAAATGGTCAGCAAGGAAGAATAGGAAACTAAAACAATTGAAATCTGGAATGCCAAAGATACAGTCCATTGCTCGATGAAATTGCCACTTCCACGCAAGGAAGACTAGGAAACTAAAAAAATTGAAATCTGGAATGCCAAAGATACAGTCCATTGCTCTATGAAATTGCCACTTCCACTAGACTGAAATTGCTGCAGCAATTTTGCATTTGTTGCTTGTGCAAACTGGTGAATTTGCCACAAAGCGAGAAAATGTATCTTCAACTATTATCTTGTCAACCAAAGTTGCACACTGATGTCCCATTCCACCCTGCACATACTCCAGCATCAAAGAAACTGTTGATTGTCCAGAATCGTGCTGAAGAGTACAAAAACGACCAGGTTGTGAATCACAAACTCACAATGTACATTTTGATTTTACTTTTGCTTCAGTTTGATCATTGTATCTTTTATTCTTCATTGTTCAAGAGTTGTATCACTATCCGTAATCTTTCAATTAAGGCTTATTATTTTAAGGGTCGTCAGTTTTCATGAAAAGTATCACTTGGCAATGACAATTCAGAAGTTTGAAGTGTTATTAAGATCATAGTTTTGAGATTCGGCAAGCACTAGTAAGTAGTTGCTGAGTCACAAGTCAATGAAGTATGGCCGAGTCTTTGCCAAATCTAACCGCAGTAGAAAAACACTAAAAAGAATAAGAAAAAGTCATTGAAAACAATTCTTACGTAGAAATTTAAGTACAGGCTGAGTGTTTTTAAGTGTCATAGTTTGGGTCTAAAATTAGATTGCTAGGCATCGGCCAATTCGGTTCTCAACAGTGTGATTGAGATCATGTTACTAGTGCAAGGGATGATGAATGTCAGAGTACGATTACAAAAGGTACATCTAAAAATTAGATTAAAACAAAGTCAAGATATAGAGGGTTTCTTTATTCTTGAATAGTAAACGAATAGTTAAGTTCTTTCCCTGTATACAGCATTCGGTTGTGGTGTTCAAGTGAATTATATATAATTATTAAAAAAAGCTTGCAATAGCTATGAGAACAGTTAAAAAAATTGGTAATTGGTTCAGGATGGTCATGGTGTTCCAGCTACCATCAGCATAAGTGACTAGATTTCTCGTGAGAAAATCTATTTTATCCTTATTTTGTCCCTTGTAGTATCATTTTAGAAATATGCTTTTTTTGTGGTCTTCAAACGTCTTTATGATCTGGAAATTCAGGTTTGAAAACAATCGCCTAAAGAAGTAATAGTTCTTTTGTTGTTGATCCTAACTCCCTTGTTCATTAGATTCTATGTTTTTGGATATGAGCCTGTATACTTTTTTTATACTTTATAGTCGTTATAGACTATACCCCCATTTTTAGGGCCTTATAGGTGGCTTTTCAATGCATGATTTTGTAGTCATTGTTCAATAATACTGTCTAATGTTTCACACATATATTATAGTTAAGCATACGTGTAATATTTTATTGTATTGTGAATGGTTGAGTTAATACAATGAACATTGTATTTGCATGGGGTTTTCTTGAAAGTGTTTTCCATGGCAAGTTATTTATTATTTTGTGTGTTATTTATTTATTTCGTTCATATCTACTGAATGCAAAATTGTAGTATCATTGCTTCTTTTGCAAGGTTTATCATTGTTTTTCTCTTTATTTGATATGAGAATTAGGCTTTTGCTAGTTTTTGGAGAGCAAGTGCATCTAGCCCATGGGTATGATGACATAAGATTGGATGAAGATTAATAGAAAAGTAAAGAGTTTATTAGACTATGCCATTCAAATTCGACATTGTTGAATTGCTGAAGAGAAGGTAGCGATAAGGGACTATGAGATAGATTAGGATGTTTGTGATAGAAGAAGACCCTACAAATAATTTTTTTTGGGTCATGTTTTAAAGCTAAAAATTTGTCTATCTATCCAATCAAACGGTCATATCTCAATGCTTTCCTTATTGGTCTATATTTTTTTTGTCTTACTTTTCTACGGCTTAATGTAAGGAAAACAAAAAGATCAATCAATGAAGAAATGACAAAAGTTTACTAAGGCAAATAACATAGGTTAATGAAAGACATTGAATTTCAAGGTTGAAACTCAACCCTAGTGTTGAGTACCTAACTGAACAACACTTCTTTTCTAGAAGAAGGATGTTTTTTGTTTAAGAAAAATGGCTAATGCTTAGGTTAGGGGCACACACGTATGAAGGAAAGTTTCAAAGAAAAAAGTCAAAATTGCACTGGTAGGTGTATAGTTGATAATATATCATTAAATTGACTTGTCATAATGATGTATTCCTTGATAAGTGTGCACTTATATAATGAAGAACGACTTTGATTTTCCAAAGACAAAATTGTGTTGTTAGGTTTGCATCTAACAAAGGGAAAATTGCATTTTCTTGCCCCTTCATTCGTGGATCTTGTGGTTATCTTGGAGGCTCCTCTTGAGGTGATTTCCCTTCAGGTTGATGCAGGTTAGGCAATTTCGTTGCTCCTTGTTAGGATTCCACGTTTTGAACCAATATAGGCTTCTCTTGTGTTTGATCCCATTGCCCAGTCAATGGGTTGTGGAGGATTCTTGCTCTTGCTTAGTTTATACATCATCTATGGTTAGACATTCTTCCTCATCATGTGAGGTGACTTTGATTGAGGCACCAATTGAGGATTCCCTCTTGTCTCCATGATTAGAAGAGTTAGATATTGGTGTCACTTGTAGAATTGTCCAAAGAAGGAAGATAGATCTTCTTAAATCAATATTGGAATCCCATATTGGTGGAAGTTTGGTTGGTTGTTTTCCAATGACAACTAGGTTGCAATTGAGTTGTAGAACAACTTTTGGTAGTCGTCGCATTGCCCATGTTTATGGTTCTTGCCTTGTTAGCCGGTTTGTTGTTGGTCAACTCTCTTTCTGTTGACGTTTTGTTGTAATTGAGTTTTAGGGGCTCGTTAAAATTTATTTATCCTTTAATAAAAAAACAAAAGAAAAATAACCACGCAAAATAAGAAGAAAATAGAACTCAAAGGTTAATAGTGAAATCACATATACAAGGGCACACTTACGAAGTAAATTAGTTTTTAAAAGTAGATTCACAATTATATTGTGAGAATTTGATTTACAACTTTGAAGCCAAGAATATAGTCGATAGGTGCACACTTGCCTAAGGAGACAATCAAAATTGTAGAATTCACTCAATCTAGTGTTGAGGTGCACACTTGAAAGGGGTGAATTTCAAAGTATAAGGTTATATGTCTTGGGGTGCACATAATAGAGAAGTTTTCAAAGTTCCATTCCAAGTGTACACATCTAATAAATGCAAATTCAATCCTTTGTATTGGGGTGCACTTGGAGGTGTCTTTCAAGTTTCTAAAATTCAACACATTATCTGCACAACTAGTGATGAGGGGTGCACTTGTATTAAAGGAAACTTGATAACTTAAATCAAAGTGCTGTTTGCGTATAGAGGTGCACGTGCGGGGTAGAGCTATGCGTCTCAAAAAGGAAAAATGTATTCAAAATTCAAATAGTAGGGCTACATGATTAGAGGTGCACTTGATAAAGGGGTTTCAAATTTTCAAAAAAAATAATTACCTTATGTTTTGATGTATGTGCTTGGTGACGAGAGGTGGGCTTCATAAGGAAAAAAAAATATTTTACATTTATAAAGATTATTTTATAGTGTTGAGGTGCAAATCTAGTGTGTTGGCATACACCTCACCAAAAGAAATCCAATTTCAAATGAAAGATAGGCATCCATCTATAGGTGTACACCTCACTTAGTATGATAATTGAAGTTTAATGTGGAAAACCTATATATAAGGATGCACCTAAACAAGAAGTCTTGAATGTTAAATAATAGATGTGTGTGCAAGGTGATGAACAACGACTATATTAAGGATCATTTCTAATGATAAAAAGTTCCTTGTTTGTAAAAAAAAACACTTCAACTTAGTTTAAAAAGGAGGATAAATCACCTATGAATAGAAGTGCGCATCAATTATGAAAAAGCAAGTCTAAGAACATTCACTTTCAGCATTATAATACTAATAATGAAATCAAAGTATTTCAAATCAGTAGGCTACACAACATAATTTCGAAGTACAACAAAACACATAACAATAAAACATGAAAATACCAGAATTCAAAAAAACATAATACAAATAAGAATTATGTCACAACCATAATCATCTCAACATTCATAATTTTTTCATAACAAGGTATATATCATAGCAACAATGATTTTAATAGTGAGTTCTTTACCAATCTAGGTTAAAAGTGATTGTATTTTGAAGGGCTTTTATTGTTATCGGTCACCTACAACCTTTCAAGGTCTTTTGCTGGGCTAATACATTTTGGAAAAAATTCTCATCAAACTCCATCAAAGACACTTGATATCAACAATTGTTTACACTAGATTTTTAGAGAGCTAAATCATCATATCTGAATTGCAACAACATAAAGACATGGCATAAGAAAGGGAAGAGTTTGTAGAGTATTAGATGTGCGTTGAGTTAGGGTTTTGTGCAAAGTAGTCAATAGAAAAGGTTTGAGATTTGAGCATCATATTGTCAAAGTTTCAAAGTATCAATCATGATTAGAATATGCATTATCAGAATCATCTAAAGCTGTCTATCTAAAAATCCATTTATAGCTTGTATTAAAAATGATTTGCACTATTTTAGCCGTAACTACTTTTAAGGAGAAACAAATATTTTGAAATTCTCTTTTTATTTTGCACTATTTATAGCTCGTGCTATTTTAGCTATTACTAATTTTAGCTTGATGTGTTATTTTTAAATCATCTATTTGTAGGAGTCTACTTTTGAATCTCTTATCAGTCAAGAGATGAGACTTCTAATGTTAATTTGTAGTAATTTCTATTGACAATTTAGCTAGAGATGGTTAGAGTTTAGTTTTGGAATTAATTGATAGAATTTTGTAATAAAACTTGCATTGTAGGCAATCAATCTTTTCTAAAATAGAAATCGTAGTTAGCTTTTTATTATTTCTCATGCAATAGTTTTGTAAACAATTATAAATATGTGTTATTTGCAATTACATTTTCAAGAGGTTGAGCAATAGTATCATGAGCATGGTGGAACTCACCAATATGAGACAAAAGTTGTTGAAATAGGATGAGTCAACATAACTGTGCCAACCTTGAGAAAAACCTACTTAGAAGCATGGTTCCAAGGGGGAATGAGAGGATAAAACCCAACATCTTGAGAAGACTCCCCATCAGAAGCATTGGCAACCAAGTAATCATTGTGGGCACATTGCTTTGACGTAGCTGTGCATTTGCACCAAGAGAGTGAACATTCTATAGCCAAGCGACTCATGGTAACACATCGTCTACATTTGAAAAGGAGACCCTCATAGTCAAGTAGTTGTGTCCAAGGCCTATAACCCACCATCAAAACAATGTCTCTATGAAGAGCATTGGAGATATCTATGCCCATTGGAGTATGAGAAAATAAAGAGCCTTGGTGAAATTACTTTGTAATGTTATTGTTAATCCATAATTTGTTATTAAATTCAATAGAATTTAGTAATGCCTATCTTGTTTCTAAATTTTTATTGAGATTTTTTGTATTGTTTGTGTGCTAAAATAGATTAAATTATTTTTGGAAAGTTCACAAACTTTGTATTGCATGTTTACTTGAAGTTGGAGATTGTGGCTTTGTATTGATTCCTTAATTTAATTTAGCAAAATGTTTATGTCTTTATATTTTAAACTTATTAAATCTAGATGTGTAGTTGCATTGTTAAGTCTCCATGTTTAATTGAACGACATAATTGTGTAGTAATCACATGAGTTTTCTTTTAATAAAAAATAAAAAATCTTTTTCCTTGTGTTAAAGAGCATGCCATCTTTTTACGTTAGGTCAATTAAAAAGACAACTTAGTTTTATATTTAACATGAGTATGAATCACCCTCCGGTTGAGGTGGTGGTTGAGGATTCTTTGTTCTCTTCAAGATTAGAGGGATTTAAAAATGGTTTGTCTTGTCCAGATTATTCTTCAAAAAAGGAAGATAGGTTTTCCTAAATATATGTTAGAAACCCATCCCTAGGTTAAGGGTATACATATTGCAAGGAAGGGAAATGACATTATGTCGTTTGGATGGGTTGTACAAGGGTCTAGACACTTTCAAAACCTAGTCTAGTTGTTTGTTGTTGGCTTGTTGTCTTTATTTTGATGTTTTGATGTATCTAGGTTTTAGGAGCCTATTAAACATATTTACGATCTAATAAAAAACATGAGCTTGGATCACTTAGGCAACACATTACAAATTGTAAATAATATTAAATATTGTTTAGATTAGGTTAGCTTTTATCCAATCTATATAAACAAGATTTGGTTAGTTTCTTGTTTACATGAAGCCTCCCATTTTAATTTGAGTGGTTCTACCACACATTTGGTCCATTTTGTGTTGCACTAAAATGCATGAATTGAAAATGTCAATAATTTTTGATGACTATTAAAAAATATGATATAAGACTACCTTTTTATCCATTGTGACATTTAAGTTTGCCATTGAGGTTCTAAAATTCATAGAAATTATATTTTTAACCTTAGAAGACAAACCACTACAATCAATGGATAGTCTAGAGGGTAACCACATCAACAAAAATCACCCACCTCCATTATTGCCATGGGAAAATTGAATTGGTTTGTTTGCATTGATAGAACATCATGAGCTTCCTCATGGATCACATAATTTTTTTAATGTTCTATGGTGATAACAACTAACATTTTGATGAACATATTTTAGCCTTCACCGTCGTCTAAAGAATTTTGAGTGTGGCACAAACCAACAAAAGATAATCATATCTTATTTGCACAACTCTCAAATGTGAAGAAATATGATAGTAAACCTATGGGGGAGTTTGTTACAAGATCCCAGTTGTTTGGTCACAAGGATTGTTAATATTCTAAACCTTTCTTTTGAGATTCTTGTGGGTTACTTCATAAATTCTTCATCTCCAAACATAGCTTTCTTTGCCAAGATATATCATGTTACTCAATAATTGAAAGATACTTAAGAACATGCCATTGAGTTGCATGATCACATGATCACTTCAAGGAAACTCATAAAGATTCAGTTAGGCCTCTTAATACAAACATCAATTAATACTTTTTTACTAAGAGTAGAGAGTACAATAACTAATATAAGGAATCAAATTCATTTGAATGTTAAAACACTATAGTAGTTGCCATCTCCTTGAAGAAAAAAATTTCTTTCATCTATTATATCAATGATGGATCTCATCTACCTACTCCTCCAACAAGGCAAGTAGTATATGCTTATTTTCCTTCACGTACATACTATATGTTCCATGGAACAAAGCAACATGAAGGAAGAAGTTGTCTTGAAATCCAAAGATTCATGTAGCTTTTGATAGCTATAAACCCAAATCAAGGGTCTTCAAGTGATCCTCAATGTTCATTAGATGAACTTAATGGTGGATTTGTGATGGGATATATCCAATATGAACATGATTTAAAATGATTTTCATAATCATTCATTGAATGATATTATGTGTTTGTATAATCAAGAACTACAAATAAAATAACAATATCCAAAAGAAATCAATTTGTAGATAGAATGGCTTTGGGTGGGAGTCGTTTAGGTGATGTTCAATGGGAAAGTGATTTGAAAGATAATGCTGCGTAGGATCGTTTGGGCATGGCTTTGCAGGGGAAGGTCAGCCCGGTTCATTCTGACCCCTCTGCACCTTCTATGGTGCCGCCTTCTGCTCCACTTTTTGGTGGCATCCCTTTTGTTGGCTTTAGGGCCACTTCAGGCTACCTTTAGAAGTCCTTTTTTGAGGCTGTTTCAAAGGATGGTGCTCGAACTCTTGCTTCGGCTAGGGTTAGGCCTTTGCCTTGTGCCTGCGCTTCCCTTGTTGTGGTTTGTGGACCTAAGATTGCTAAAAATGAGGATTACTATTTGAAACAGGGTGTGGTCTACAAGTTTAACGGCTTGTGGCCTTCCCTTCCCAATCTCCATGATTGGGTTTCCGTCTCCTGAAAGCCTATTGTCTTTGGGCAGATTGAGCTCTATCCTAGCACAAGGGGGTTTTTCTTAGCAACCTTCGCCTTGTCTGCGGAGCAAGACAGTGTGTTGGAAAGGGGGTGGATGTGGGGTATTCATTCGCTATCCATTAGGCCTTGGTCTCGCTCTTTCAATCCTCTTACGTAGCCGCTGAATACCAAACTAGTTTGGGTTTGACTATCGAATCTCCCTCTCCAGTTTTGGGAGGATTCATGTTATGAAACTATTGTCAATGCCATTGGACACTTTTTGAAGGTGGACTCTACAACTTAGGAGCTTGGGCATACTACGGTAGCTCATATTTTAGTTGATTTGGACATCTCCAAACCACTCCATGGTGATGTGGTCTTGTTGGTGGAGGACAAACCATGGACGCAACTACTGGACTATGAGGGCCTCCCTTTTCAGTGCAGGAGATGTTTCTCCATTGGTCATTTGGCCTCTGGTTGCCCTCATACCCGCCGTAAGAGTGCTGCTACCTGGTGGAAGGATGCTCTCACGAACCATCTCATGGTGGGCTCTCCTTCTTCAGATGGTTCATCCGAGGAGGGTGACCCTGCTGATTCTTCCAAGGAGTCTGTGTCTTGCTAGGATCCTCTTTCAACTATCCCATCTACAAAACCTTTGTTGCCTCAAACTGCTATCGCTGTTCAGGTAGAGCCTGCCCGACCCTCGTTGAATGCCTCTGCTGGTCCTTTGATTTCTCTTGACTCCTCTTTTGCGCTGCCAACTCCCTTGTTGCATGGTGGCTCATTACCAATGGTGGTTGTTGAGGATCCACTCCTCTTGCCTCGCTCAATGGACTTCGATTTCAAGTCTTCCTGGTCTATTGTATAGAGAAAGAAGAAGGGACTCCCTAAATCTTTCGTTACTTAGCGGCCTAGGGTTAAGGGAGTTAGATTAGTCCCCTTAGGTTTTGGGGTTGTCTAGTCCTCATCTATTGTTTGATAGCTGTTGGTTAGCTATTTCTATGTGTGGCCTATTTGGCCTATTCTACTGGGCCCTATTGGCTCCTGTTTGTAAGTGGTTTAACACCCTTTTGATCTTACCTTCTTTTCCTAGTTCATTCCTAGTTTGAACTAGCTTCTTTTTGGCTCTGAGGGTTTTCCGTGTAAAGGGTACAACACCCTGTAAATGTTGCTTATTTAATAAAAAACAATATCCAAAAGAAGCAAAATTTTTCCTACTTTAAGTCTTTGAGGTTGAGGGGTTTTTGATTGAAAAAAAATCTAATCTTACTCAAGTATGACAATGTTTTCTAAGGAAGATGAGGTTAATTCAACATTTAAAGATAAAAGTTATTTTCCAATTCTTACTATTCAACAAGAAGAAGATAGTTGCATTAGAGAGGATTATGAATCCAATAACTTGTATTCTTCATTTAAAGATTATTTAAAGAGACCAAATAAATGACTCAAATTGTTCAAGAGATGTCTATTGAGGAAATATAGATCATCATGCTAAAAATAATGTTTTTCCTTAAACATCTAAAATTGTTGTCAGAAGACTCACATGCCTCTTTATTTGAAAAGGTTGCCACTTAGAGTTTTATGAATTTTCAGAGAATTTTTGATGATGAATTTCATTCCTAGGAGGTTAAATAGATAAATAATAATTTCCTAACCATTGTTCAACTCTAAAGGCACTTGTTAGGGTAGAAATAGATATGGAGGATTCATTGCTAGATCTTAACATTTTTTTGCAACCCTTGAGAGTGGTCAATAGATTCCACACACGTCAATAAAAAAATTTATTCTTAGCATTCAATGGTTACCTATTAGCCTATAATGATTATTATAAAAGTTGAATAACATCAAGGGTAAGGAAATATAACATGAAGAGGTTGAAGCCTCAAGTTTTAAATATTCTATTAGTTGTAGTTAGAAAAATAATTCTATTAGTTTTTTGGTTAGTTGACATGATTAGTTTCTTAGATGTAAGAAGTTGGTAGTTCTCAACAACTGCTAACCACTTTATATACTTCTATTGTAAACAAGAAATGAGACTGAATGTATGGAATTTTCCTAAACTAATTATGCATAAACTCATGAATGAAACATATCAAGAAACCTTTGTGTAATTGTTATGAATTATTTATATTTTTTGGCATTCATTATACTTCTTACATAGTAATATTCAATCAATTAGAATTAGATAGTAAACATTTGGTGCCATTGCCTAAAAGAAGTAAGGTCTAGTACAAAGTGAGGATGGGAAAAAATGTGATATAAATGGGGTAGCCAGTGGAAGAACTAGTACAATCTAACAAAGAAAGAGAAGACGATCTCACACAAGATCTTGTAAAACTATGGGACATATTCGTTAAGGAGTACATTTTGAGGGAAGTCATTAGGAGACATATCCCTCAAGATGTACTTTGGAACAACTTGCAAGCGAATGACAAAGTAGACCATTTCGTGAACAAAATGCCAAGATTGCTTGCATGATATTTTATAATTTTACAAGATCTTTGTGTAGAAAAAGAACAAGAACAAGGTTGTCAACAAATACTACAACAATATGAAGAAATGAATCGATGAGAAGAAGAAGAAGAATGTAGCATTGATCAACGATGCACTTCTCATAATTAATGCCATTACATCCAAACAAGGACAAGAAAAAATATAAGGTGGTCATGAGCCATTAGAAAAAAATTTTAGATGGTCCTTGAGAATAAGGGAACAAAGCGAACAAAACAAACAAAGAAGAAGATTGAGGGGAATTGTTGAAGACATCAAAGGGGTATTAATTGAAAGTCCAAGTACCTCTCAAGAATGAAGTAAAAGCCAAATTTTTAGTAGGATTCATAGTCAAGAAGAGAAAAATACTTTCAAGATAGGAGAATATAGAAAGGGAGAGTGGGAGGATATATTGAAAGGAATTTATCTCTCCTTGACAAAGCGTATGCTTATCTTGACCAAGTCGAGAAATCATCTATACAATCAACATTGGATGAAGAGGAGGGGGAAGGAGAGTGTATGGACTCATTGAAAGAAAAGTATGAGAACAATATACATCACATTGAAGAACTATTACTTACAAAAGATCCAAGAGTTGGAGGATCTAAGCCTAAATGTCTAGGACAAAGGGAGCATAGAAAATATCTCAAGGGAAACCTGAGCATGAGGAACAATGAGGAAGGACAACTAAATGATTCTTACATGGCCAAGAGTGCAAGAAAAGTACCAAACATACAAATAAAAATTCTTCATTGAAGTCCTAGTCACAAATGGTGCATCAAGGAAGAAGGATGGTGACTCCCCTAGCAAGTCTGAATGTTGAGAGGCAAAAAATATCAAAATTCATAGATAATGGATTGGAGGATCCTATATGAAATATCAAAATGTGTGCAACAATATGGAAAACCAATGAATAGGATGATAAGGCCTACTAGTTAAGAGCATTCCACCAACCTTGAGGGGTATAGTAATAGACTTGTACAAAGAGCTTGAAGCAACCACTAAAGCCACATGGATCTTTTTGAAAAATGAATTCAAATAAGAGATCAAACTTATTTGATGTGAAAATGAAATTGTAGTAGAAATTTACAATACAAAACAAAGGAAGCATTAAAGTGTGACAAATTACAATTTTAGGCTCAAAGAATTGGTGAAATTGCAAAACTAACTCATTGAAAAACTAAAAAAGAGGTGGTCCATTGAAAGGCTACTTAATTCACTAAGGGAAAAGATGAAAGTTGTGCCACCCTCCTCCTATGTTGATGCATATAATTGAGCAATGGATATAGAGAGTGAGGATAAAACATCTCAAGGAAAGATGGACATAAGAAGATGAAATTTAGATAAAAGTAGTGATAATGAATCTAAAACTATCCAAGCCCTGAGAAATGATATGATGAGTATGATGAAGGAATTGAAGGTGGAAAAAGAATCCACCAAAGAAAATAAGGAGCTATGGTGTACTAAATATAAAAATGAGGGTCATACCAAACAAACTACCCTAAGAAATTGTTTTGTGACATCTGCCAAGTTTTGGGACATTCTATTAAAGAGTGCCCAAAAAATTTAAAAGAAAGAAGCACATAAGTGATCTTTACATAAGATGAAAAATATACCCCATAAAATTCACCACCAAATCAATAAAACAATAACAATAATGCATCACTTAGCAGGTATCGTCATAAGAGAGGGAACAACAATCAATTCAATAATAACACTGGGGTGAGAAGTAGAATCCAATGTGATGCCAAAGGATGATGCATGATACAATATCGTAAATATAGTGAATGGGATTATTTTTCTAGTGAATTCCAAAGTAATAAAAACAAGATAGGAGTGTTATGCAAGTGGTTTGTACTAGGCGACCATGAAGACACAGATTTTCCAAAACAAAAAAGAAACATTAATATGACTATGCATGCATTTCTCTCCCCTTTGGTCTTTAAATTCAGGTTTCTAACTATTATAATTTGAAAGCTTATACAAACTATCATTTCTCATTTAAGATCTTATGACTGCCTTCTAAGGATCATATAGTCTTATACTCCCTTTAAGACTATGGATGAAAGAATTGTCACTTCCCTTTTTTGTCACAAACCATCCTTTGAGCTTCTCCCACACGTAAGCCTATAGGTTGTCATCATACTCTTTGTTGAGAACTTAAAAGATATATGAATTCCATTGACAATGCTATTTTAAAAGGTATCACTGTCATTGCGATATCTCATGAAGATTAATCTGCTTTCTGAATTATATACCATCTCTATCATACTATTACTGTAGCTTGCATTTTCTTGTCAAATGGAGTGTCAAGAGATTTCAAAAACCAATTAATTCTTTTCCTTGAAAATCATAAATTTCCTCATGCATGTCAACTATCCTCCATTAATGTTTCATAGGAATGTTATCTTCATGATAAACATGTGCTTTCCAATAAACCATACTATTCTTTCATTGTGCAAAGTTAATGAAACCCTTAATATGGGCTTATCCAACAAGCACGAGGTAAGATCACATGAAAACACATTGTATATGACGTTCCTCATAAAAATGATGATACAAAGGTTTCAACAGATTAATAAGCCCTACTTCAAAAATGAGTGCCCACATACCTATGACTACATGCTCTTGCATGGTTGAAATTTGATGATCTACAAGGGCCAAGCAATAACTCAAACACACCTTTTGTTTACTATGGAGGTATCTATACGTGAAAATTTCTCTAAAACCTACTTTTAAGGTGTTGAAAATTGGGAACAACAGGGACTATGAAGTACTATGGGTTTGCTTCTTTATTGGAACTAATATTAGGGGCCAAACCTTCATCAATGCTCTTCATTATGATCTGTAATAGTCTTAGCTTCTCTTAGAGTCTTGCGAGTTCATTAAAAGACCTAAAGTGATGGAAACCCTAAAGGATCAAGTTAGTCTTAGTAGGATTTAAACACTTAACCAAAACAAACTTCCTTCCAAAACTCATGTAAAATGCTTTTGACCAAGTTAGGCTTCTTAGAGTATTAACAATCTAGGGCTTCTTTAGATAAAATATACCTTATTTGAGCCTTTTCCCTTTCAAAATATTTAACATTAAAAAACCTTAAAAATCTACATATTTAAATTATTTAGACCATTAGAGTGAAATGATAAAATTAGAGGATCTAATTAAACACTTAAAATGAACTTCAGGTGTGAAGTAGAAATCCAACATGGTGCGAACTCGAATTAACCCAGGAGGAATTTAGGAGGTATTAAACCCTTTTGAAAATCCAATGGCTTAATTCAACTAAAATTTAACCATGTTGAATAAAACAAAGGATAAATTTGGTATCCTGGAGTAGGAAGTTAGGGGCCAGAGTAAATCGAAAAGAGAAATGAGGCAACCTAGAAAGGGGAAGATAAAAAATATATGATCTCACCACTCAAAATGGGTGAGGGGAAAATAATTTTGATTCAAGAAATAATGAAAAGAAGAATTAGTTAGCTCTTGAATTGTCAAGAGATATAAAAACAATAATGCCACCTAAGTTCAATGGATTGGTGAGTGGTGATGCTACATAAGCTTGGATCATAGAGATGGAAATGTACTTTGAGATAAGAAATTCCTTTGAAGTGACTAAGGCATTTTGGGGTGCCTACTAGCTAGTAGGAGAACCATCCACGTGGTGGATGAATAAGAAGATGGAGTTGGGGTTAAGTTCTTTAATCTTAACTTGGGATCAATTTGTAGTCATCTTTAGGCATAGGTGGTTACCTTAACTTTTCTTTGACTAGAAACTTGCAAATTTTTAGAATATATGACAAGGAGACTTGTCTGTGGTTGAGTACTGGAAGGATTTTACATGTCTTTTGAAGTACATACCCCAATACTAGAAGGATGAAATGTTTAGAATTAGAAAATTCATCATAGGATTGAATGCGTAGATAGGAGGAGACGTTGATGTGCATGGTCCAACAACAATGGATCAAGTATTTGAGAAAGTGGTGCATGGGCACCTAGGCCATGTTTTTGCAAATAGGGGTCAAGTGTTAGTGCTTAGGACCGTGTTTTAATTTTTTGGTCACGAATAAAGTCCTTTGAGACCATTTGTATGTAACCAAAGTGATTTGTGGTTTATTTAGCAAATATTGCACATTTTATCAAATGTTGTCAAAACAAGATTGTAAAAGTTGTAAAAGTGCAAAAAATGCACAAGGGTGGAATCCCAATGGTCACTTGTAGTTAAAAAGTTAGTTTTGGTGGTTTTTTAGTTGGTTTCAAGTTATAAATTCTCGAGGAAATCAAATGGAAGGTTGGTTGATGTTTTTGTGAAATAAAATCAATAAAAGTCCCTTGATTTCATTGTAATTATGTGTTTTGACAAAAAATCTATGGTTTCCAGGTGTGTACGGGTCCATACTGAGCCATATTGGATTGAAGTATTTGGGTTTTGGTTAGGAATATGTATTAACTACATTTTTCACCTAGTGTGGAGTGATTTCATAAAAGAATAAGCATTTTATTGCCCATTTTCTATACATAGGTCTGAATAGTCAAGTTTAAGGGTTTGAAGGTATAAAAATGCATTTATGACTCATTCCACCTATTGTATTCCCTGTAAACCGATGGAATGAGTCTAAAATGTTAGGATTAGGTGTTAGGATGAGTTTTGTGAGTAGGGAAAGTTGTTTGGGGTTTTTGAGCATGATGCCCTAGGTCTGAAAATGGTGGATTTTGAGTGAATTTGAGAGGTTTAAGAAGCGAAATGTGTGAAAAATTTGGGGACATAAATATTTGATAGTTGATAAAGCTTGTGTAGGAAAAAATAGATGTGTTTGAGGTGTTGGATGAGTGAGATAAGTGTGGGAAGGTGTATTTTCATTGAAACCCTGTCAAACTTGTGAAAAAGGAGGGTTTCATATAAATGAGTCATAGTGAGCATTTATCTCATTGGGAATGGTGGAATATGATGTTTTAAGACCTAGTCTAAGAATTTTTGAAGGAATTTTGTGTGGGAAACAAGTTTAAAGAGGAGTTCCTTTGTAAAAGTGGGCTAATTAGAGCCCTTTCTAGTGTTCAAGGTCAGTTTAAGTGGTATTGTTCCAAAGTAAGTGCATGTGATTTTGTGATATGTTTAAAAGTTCCCTAATGGGTCCCTGAAATGATATTTGGTTTGTGGCTTTGAGTTGTCTATTGTAAATTGTGAGTGGAAAACCGAGTTTGCACACGTACAAGACAAGATAGTGAAGTTTGAGAAGAGTCACCCTAGATAGGGTTTGAAGGATTAAAAGCTTGTGAATTTGTGTTTGGTTTGTTTGGAGACCTCCCTGATTTTCATCAATTAGTATTAGAGCATAGGTTTTTGATCTATTAGGGTTGAAGTTTGCTGATTGAAGAAAGGAAACTTGGAAGTTGAAAAGACAAAGTGTCAAGATGCTTCCAAAGGGTAATAATATGGTTAGAAAGATGCAAGGGATGGAAGAGAAAACTAAGAGAGAGAGATTAGGAAATAAAGGAGTTGCAAAATAGGTTGGTTGCAAGATTGGAAAGTGTTGAAATAGGCTAGAAGAGAGGAATGGTTGTAGGTGATGAAAGTGATACTGAAGATGAAGAAGATGAATATGTGGAAGAAGAGTTGGATCTTGAAGAGAAAAAGATGGCAAGGCTATTGAAGGTAGTAAAAGGAAACAAACACAAGGTAAAAGTTGATTTGCCTATGTATGATGGTAATCTTGATGATGAAGCATTGTTAGATTGGATTAAAGCTTTAGATAACTTCTTTGAATGTGAGGATGTACTTGATGAAGAAAAGGTGAAGATAGAAAAAACCAAATTGAAGGGGCATGCATTAGTTTAGTGGGACTATGAACAAGCTGAAAGGAGAAGAAAAGGTAAGTCTAAAATAATTTCATGGGATAGGATGGTAACCAAATTAAGAGGTAAGTTTTTTCCAAGTGATTATTCTATTCAAATGTCTAAAAGGCTTCAAGATTTTTTAAAAAAGGGAAATGGATGTGAAAAATTACACTAATGAGTTTTATAATTTGAGCATAAGAGTAGGACATATGGTGGATGATGTAGAAAAGGTGGCTAAGTATCTTAGTGGACTAAGATTTAACATCCAGGATGAATTGAGTTTGCACAATCCAAGGACAATTGAAGAATTCTACCAAATGGCTATAAGGGTAGAAGAAAAAGTGAAAAGAATACAAGAAAAGACAACTAGAGGTAGAGGCAACACATGAAGAGGAAGGGGACCATATTCTACTTCAAGACAATCCAATGAAAGCCAAGGAAATGCACATAAATATCAAGGACAACTTGCTGATCAACATGGTGGATTTAGAGGCTCGAGGGGAAGATTTGGTGGTGGTAGGAGTTCAAACATGTTTTTAGGTAGGTGCTATAATTGTAATGAGTTTGGACATCCAACATACAAGTTCCTTGAAAAACAAGGCTGTACATCAAGTGGTGGGGACAAAAGAAGTGAAAGGAGGGGTCAAATAGTGCATGAAGATGATTGTGAAAGTGTGAATTCTCCAAGTGTAGTTGCTGCTCTAGAAGTTGGGGACTCTTTTATGGTTAGAAGATAAATCCTCAAGGAAACAAAGGAGAAAGAACCAATGCAAAGAAGATCTCTATTTAGAACTACATGCAAATGCAAGGGTAAGGTATGAAAGGTAGTCATAGATTCATGTAGTACTGAGAATATGGTCTCTAATGACATGATAGATAAGTTGAAGTTACAAAATTTCCTCATGAAAATCCATATAATATATGATGGTTGAATGATAATCAATCCATCTTGGTTAGTGAACAAGCTTTGATTGAATTCAATATTGGTGGTTATAAGGATAAAGTTGCTTGTGATGTTGTACCAATGGATTGTTGTCATGTTTTGCTTGGGAGACCATGGAAATATGACAAGCATGCCATATATGATTGTAGAAGCAATAGTTATAATATTAAGCATGAAGGGAATAGTTTTACACTAACTCCATTGCAAGGAGGTGTTGAGGATCAGTCTAAGGCAGCAAGGGTGATAATGTTTGGTAAGCAAGAGTTTGCGAATAAAAAGGAAGAGAATTATAAGGAGTTTGTAGCCACCCCTACATTTGAAAACATCAAGACAATAACCTTGAAGGTTGGAATGAAGTTGGAAGGGAATGGTATTGAGGTAGGAAACAAATCTGATAACACAGTGATAAGATTGCAAGGTTGGCAAGATAAGATCTTGGTAGGGGCAATGTTTTGTCCTATGATTGCACAAGGGACTTGTAAACAAACTAGTTTTTTCAGTACAAAGGTTTATAGACCTGTGAAAGCAGTGGTCTTTGGGACAAAGAATGTGATGACAAAGGTAAGGGCCAAGGATGGAGTGAAACAAGGTGAAAGGCAAAGCCAAAAGATTGAGTTTGGATATGCAACAAAAGTAAAGGTGAAGCAATGTCATGATGCAAATAGTAATGATGTGTTAGCAGGTATAACCTCAATCTCAGATAAGGAAAAAGTTGGACGATATGGAACATGTCAGTTTGGGAATATGAGAAAATGCCAAGGTGAAAGCAAGTTCAATGGTGTAAAGCATGATGCAAGGCTTCAGTACCCAAATAAGTGGAATGGATCACCTGGTGGAAG
This sequence comes from Sequoia sempervirens, assembly GCA_007258455.2. Lineage (NCBI taxonomy): Eukaryota > Viridiplantae > Streptophyta > Pinopsida > Cupressales > Cupressaceae > Sequoia > Sequoia sempervirens. The sequence continues at coordinate 731,985,594 of VDFB02000003.1, forward strand.
GATATGTAGAAGACAAGGAGATGCAATGATCAAACATATTCTCATGCCAAGTAATTCTCCAGGGACTTGGAGACCTTTTTTCAGGCCGGGTGTATGGTGCAGGGGCACTTGGGCCATGTTTTTGCAATTAGGGGTCAAGTGTTAGTGCTTAGGGTGTTTTAATGTTTTGGTCATGAATAAGGTCCTTTGAGACCATTTGTATGTAATCAAAGTGATTTGTGGTTTATTTAGCAAATGTTGCACATTTTATCAAATGTTGTCAAAACAAGATTGTAAAAGTTGTAAAAGTCCAAAAAATGCATAAGGGTGGAATCCTAACGGCCACTTGTAGTTCAAAAGTCAATTTTAGTGGTTTTTTAGTTGGTTTCAAGTTATAAATTCTTGAGGAACTTGAATGGAGGGTTGGTTGATGTTTTTGTGAAAGAAAATCAATAAAATTCCCCTGATTTCACTGTAAATCTATGTTTTGACAAAAAATATGTGGTTTCTAGGTGTGTACAGGTCTATACTAAGCCATATTTGCTTGAAGGATTTGGGTTTTGGTTAGGACTATGTATTAAATACATATTTCACCTGGTGTGGAGTGATTTCATAAAAGAATAAGCATTTTATTTCCCATTTTCTGTACACAGGTCTGAACAGTCAAGTTTAAGGGTTTGAAAGTATAAAAATGCATTTATGACTCATTCCACCTATTGTATTCCTTGTAACTTAGTGGAATGAGTCTAAAATGTTAGGATTAGGTTTTCGAAGGAGTTTTGTGAGAAGGGAAAGTCATATGGGGTTTAGGGCATGCTGCCCTACGTTTGAAAATGGTGGATTTTGAGTGAATTTGAGAGGTTTAAGAAGGGAAATGTGTGAAAAATTTGGGTGCAACAATTTTTGATAGATGATCAAGCTTGTGTAGGAAAAAATAGATGTGTTTGAGGTGTTGGTTGAGTGAGATAAGTGTGGGAAGGTTTATTTTCATTAAACCCTTGTCAAAATTGTGAAAAAGGAGGGTGGTATAAAGGAGTCATAATGAGTGTTTCTCTCATTGGGAATGGTGGAATCTGATGTTTTGAGACCTAGTCTAAGAATTTTTGAAGGAATTTTTTATGCGCAAAAAGTTTAAAGAGGATTTCCTTTGTAAAAGTGGGCTAATTGGAGCCCTTTCCAGCATTCAAGGTGGTATTGTTCCAAAGTAAGTGCATGTGATTTTGTGATATGTTTAAAAGTTCCTTAATGGGTTCTTGAAATGATAGTTGGTTTGTGGCTTTGAGTTGTCTATTGTAAGTTGTGAGTGGAAAACCGAGTTTGCACTCCTATAAAACAAAATAATGAAGTTTGAGAAGAGTCACCCTAGATAGGGTTTGAAGGATTAAAAGCTTGTGAATTTGTGTTTGGTTTGTTTGGAGACCTCCCTGCTCTACATCATAAAGAAATTAAGCAAGAGAAAAAATTGAAATCCATCTCCACTTATCGTGAGGAGAATTGTAAAAATTATAATTTGTCATAGTCTTCTCAATATTTTAAGAAGAAAAAAGATAAGAATGAAACCAAGAGGAAAAATGATAAGGAATTCAAGAATAGCCAAAATGAGTCCAAAAAATAAGAAAAATAATACTAATCCCAAGAGGAATGGAGATGATTTGGGAAAACCTTTTGAAAGGAGAGGACCTCCTGGAGGATGCTTCTCTTGTGGAGGTGATCACTATGCGAATTAGTGCCTGAACAAGTGTCAAGGAGCTTTGCAATGAGTAAATCCATTACCTATCCAACAAGCAGCCTTCTAGGAATGGATTCATGCAACCTTGGACAACTATCAAGCGAAGTACCAAATTACTCAGGTATAGAGACATGTACATTATTTGGAGTTCCTATTTCTATTCTATTTGATACTGGTGCAATAGAAAGTTTTATTGCACCGAGAGTGTTAAATATATTTCCTAGAAGAGCTATGTTTATGGATAAACCTTGGTTAGTTGAATATGCTAACTAGATAAAAGCTCAGGTAGAGAAATGCATGTTTGAAGCTAGAGTTAACCTTCCATGTTTTTCAATGGAAGTGAACTTGTATGTAGTACCTTTAGGTTCCTATGATGTTTTCTTAGGAACAAATTGGTTATGGAGGAATAGGGCTAAGGTAGACCATTTAAAAAAAATAGTAGAGTTTCTAGACAACCTAAGAAACAAGATCTTCCTTCAAGGCACTCTAAGAGAATTCAAGATAAGTTAGATCTTTGTTGTACAACTCAAAAGGTCCATGGTCAAGATACAAAAGCTAAAAGAACTCAAAGAGTTTATCTCTCAAGATGACCTTTAAGGTATTGTGAGTCTCAAAAACTCCAAGGGATTGAGAAACAAGATCTTAAGGATCAAAGAGAACCTACTATGGAGAACTATCCATTTCTTCAATATTTTTAGGATGTTTTTCCAAATGAACTCCTTGGATTACCCCCAAAAATAATTTTTTATTTCTCCATTGATATAATTCTTGGTTAGAACCAATATCAAAAGCACCATATTGTATGATCACTACGAAGTTGATGGAACTAAAGGCTCAGTTATAAGAAGTGTTGTCAAAAGGATTAATTAGACCCAGTGTTTTGTCATGGGGAGTGCCAGTAATCTTTGTCAAAAAGTAGGATGGTACTTTGTACTTATGCATAGATTATCGTATTCTTAATAAGGAAATGATAAAAGAATAAATATCCTTTACCGCTATTGATGATCTTTTTAATAAAATGCGTGGAGCAATAGTATTCTCAAAAATTGATTTATGGTTTGGATATCATCAGTCTAGATAGAAAGATGAATAAATTCACAAAACAAATTTCAAAATAAGGTATGAACACTACAAATTCACAATCTAACCTTTAGACTTATGAATTCCCTAACAAAATTCATGAATTTGATGAATAGTGTCTTCAAAGATTGCTTAGATATATTTGTTCTTGTGTTTTAAATGATAGTCTTATATATTCTAAGAATGAGGAGGGACATTTCCAACACCTTCAGCTTGTTCTACAATTCCTGATGGAACAAAAACTGTATGGGAATCTCTCTAAATGTACATTGTTTCAAAAATAAGTATAATATTTGGGTCATGTAATTTCAATAGAAGGAATTGGAATAGATCTATCGAAAACCAAAGCCATTCTTGAATGGAAAACATTGAAAAATGTGCATGAAGTGCATAGTTTTATGGGATTAGTAGGCTACTATAGAATTTTTTTGTCAAAATTTTATAATATTTCCCACCCTATCACTTCTTTGTAGATAAAAGGAAAATGCTTTGATTAGAAAAATGCCAAGAGGCATTCGATCAGCTCAAAGAGAAATTGACTACGACTATGATATTGAAATTTACTGATCTGAAAGGCCAGTTTTTAGTAATCACTGATGCTTTAGGGGAAGCACTAGGTGGAATGCTTATGCAAGAGGGGAAAGTGATAGTCTATGAGTCAAGAAATTTAAAAATATATGAGCAGAAATATGCTCTTGATGATCTAGAATTGGCAACAATTGTTCATGCTTTACAAATGTGGAAACACTATTTGTTGCGGAATCCTTTTGAGCTTAGGTAAGAACCATCAAGGTTTTAATTACTTATTCTCTCAACCATATCTTAATGCTCGACACAGAAGATGGTTGGAATTGATATTCGACTATGAATTTAAGATAATTTATATCAAAGGAAAAGAAAATTGAATGGCATATGCTTTGAGTCAGAGGAGACACATTTTCTCCATAGTCTCTATTCATTTGGATTTTAAAGACCAAGTTTTACAAAATTTTGTGGGAGATGAATATTGTGAGCAAGTTAAGAAAGCTCTCTCAATCAATCCTCAAGCTTCGAGGTGTGACAAGCTCTATTTTGAACCAAATGGAATTTTAAGGTTTAGGGGAAGAATGTATGTTCCAAACTTTGAGGATTTAAGAAATCTTGTGTGGAAAGAGGTTTATTTTGCACCATATTTAGGACACCTAGGAGTGACAAAAATCTTAGCTGATGTAAAACCACTTTATTTCTAGAAAGGAATGAAGAATGACACCGCAGGATTTGTAGTAGGATGTCTAGAATACTAGAGGGTTAAAGTTGAACATCAACTTGAAAAGAATTTTATATCCTCATGAAATTCCAAAATGGAAATGGCAAGTCATTAGTATTGACTTTGTGCTTGAGGTCTTCCCATGTCTTAGAATAGACATAATGCTATTTTAGTAGTGGTGGATAAACTCACCAAGGTAGCTCATTTTATACCTAGAAATTTAACGCATGGAGCACCTATAATAGCTCATAAGTTTGTCCAAGAAGTGTTTAGATTGCACAAAGTTCCTAAGAAGATCATCTCAGATAGCAATGCACACATGACATCGAGGTTTTGGAAAACCTTGTTTTATTCACTTGGAACTCAAATCAATATAAGCCCAACCTATCACCTTGAGACATATGGTTAGACAAAAAGGGTAAACCAAGTACTTGGAAATTTATTGAATATGTATTGCATGGATCAAAAATAAAATTAGGAGGACTATCTTCAACTTGTAGAATTTGCATACAATAATTCTTATCATTCTCCAATAAAGATGGATCCATTTGAAGCATTATACAGAAGAAAGTGTTGAACTCCTATAAGTTGGGATAGGCCAGAGGATAGGATTAGCCTTAGACTGAAAATGTTATTAGAAATAAAGAAGCAAATCAAGCTAATAAAGAAAAGATTGGTGGAAGCAAATGATAGAAAAAGAAGTTATGTTGATGTCAAGCGTACACCAATACAATTCTCAATCGGAGAAAAAATTCTTTTGAGGGTCAAACCTTAGAAGAGTTCCATAAAGTTTGTAAAGTCATCCAAACTAGCCCCTAGATTTATGGGTTCCTTCGATGTTCTTGAAGTGATAAACTCGATTTCCTATAGAATCGTTATACCTCCAACTCTTGCTTGGATGTATAATGTGTTTCATGTTTCATATATTAAGAAGTATATAACTGGTTTTAATCATATACTTGACTGGAATGCACTACATGTACAGGATCTAGGAGTGGTAATGATCGAGTCTCTCAAGGTGCTCGAATTATGTAAGCTCTACTTGCAGAATAGAGAGGTTACTCAATGCATGGTCCAATGGGACCAATATGTAGAGGACAATGTCACTTGGGAGGATTACAATGATTTTTATTAGCAGTTTTCTCATTTATTTACTACCTTTCATTAGTTAAGAGAAAACTTGTTTTATGATCTTTTTATGATACATTGAATCACCAGGGACGATGATCCTTATGGTGGAGATATGCCACATCCCAAATTTTGATCTACAAATTACTTTTAACTTTTACATTAAAAATGTGTTTTTGACATTACTGGATGATTATATGTTAGTTTCTATTTTGACACAATATTATTGCAATGAAAAATGTTTTCATTTTAATGATTATTACTTTTAAGCAATGATTATGACATCGTGGCTAATAACAAACTAACTATGTTGGTGAATTTCTAAGTTGGATGTAGGATCAAATTTTACCCTCCCAAATAGAGAGGAAGAGTATCATTAGAGAGAAGAGTATAGACATGGGTAAAAAAATGGGTTAATTCCAATTAAGTCAAACACACACACTATCGTAGGATTTTGTATCAAATACGCGCAAGTAATCCTAGTATTGTTGTTGAGTTTATCTAGTGTCGTGACTAGTGTGGTTGTAAGAATAGGTTAAATCATTTTTGGTCTTTGGCCTAGTCTTTTGCAATAAAAAGGTGTTATGTTATTTCATCATCTTTTTGATTTATCAATTAATATAAAATCTTATTTGATTATTATTTAAATAAATTATAAATACGTGAATAAATATGAATAGAAATATATATATATATATATATATAGATATAAATATAAATATACATATATATAAATAAATAAATAAATAAATAAATAAATAAATAAATAAATATATACATATATAATATATTATATTGTTAGCATTAATACTAGCGGCTTATTATGAGAAGCTCGTGGTTGTTATAATAGTTGAACATGCCAATCAATACATGGTTAAGGGAATTTAATACAATCAAGCCTTATAAACATCATGTAGAGGCTAAAAGCCTCCATCACATGCCTTTGACTGAGGGCATAATGGGATGGTGTTACTTTTAATTTTTTGGATGTGCCTTAGTTTCAGTTTTACTATTATTAGAAGGTTTGTTATGGAAGAGGTGTTAAATGGTTTTAGAGTGAATGACCATTCTTATTTTCATTATTCTCATTGACATTGGAAAGAATGGGAGGAGTAGTCATATGTTTTTGAGAAGAGATTTGTGATTGCCAGAGGTTAATATATACACTTGAAGCAGGAAGTTCTTAAGGATTTTTGTCTTGAGAATACAAATTATTGTTAGTTGTGTTTATATTGAGGAAAATATACAAGGAAGAGTAGAGTTCAAACTATAAGCATGTCATTTTCACTTGGAGAAGCTTGACAAGATTAAATTTTAGTTGTGCATTGAACATCTGGAAGTGCAAAAGTACAGTATTAATACATGCATGAACACAAAATCTGTTTCCATTATTTTTTTTTTTTGGTAATATGCAGTTGAAGTTTCATTTTTTAGAAGTTAAAATGAGTTTATATATTGAATATTTTTTAAAGATAGAGATAAAATAGTTTGATTTTACAAACCTATGCATGAAATTTTTAAATTCTCTATTTATGATTGTATAAGACAACAAAGAAGAGTTTTATTACCCTATTGTTGTAAGTTGAATAAAATATTCTATTTACTCAAGAAAATAAATAAGCAGATCGATATATATGTATGTTAAACATACATACATACATACATACATACATATACATACATACATACATACATACATACATACATACATACATACATACATACATACATACATACATACATACATACATACATACATACATACATACATATGTATGTATGTATGTATATACACATGTGTGTGTGTGTATGTATGAGACTATGCAAAGAATATTTTGTAATATATTTATAAATTTGTATGATAAGCTTGAAGCTTATATTGACATTTTTACTGAAAGAAATCAGATTAATATTCAAAGTTATTAAGAAGGTTTAAACACCGTAATTATGTGCTTATTCTTGCAAAAGAGTTTGGTAATATGTTGTACATTTATCAGCATTATAAAACGTGTTCTTGTACAAAGAATGAAGGCGAAAACATAGAAAAATCAGAATTATTTATAAAAAAATTATTTTGATATTAGTGAATAATTTTTTTAATTTACTTGTGTTACGGGTTGATAAGAACTCATGAGATAGATAAGGTGTCTCAAGTCAATATTAATTACCTAAAATTTCTAAAACTTGTAGAAGAGTTTCATAAGACTTATTGTGAAAAATAAGAGAGTACTACACTCTTGGATAATTGTAAAAAGATATGAACAAGTGGTAGTAGCCAAGGTTTGAGAAATTACAAGTATGCAATGTGGATGTTCATTGTTAGGAATATGTTTCCATGACCTTAGTAGTTTATCGATCATAGAAATATATACATTCTTGGTCTTAAATCCATGTGAAAAGTTAGGTTATGGTCAAACAAACCAACCATGTGTTAAACCTTAGGTAAAAGGTTGTTTCCAAGTCGAGTTAGGGGTGTGTGTACTCATAACTAAATTTCCTATGGAAGTGTTTATTTTATTTAAAAACTTTGGCCAAATTAATGCAAAAGTATTTGCTTGCATTAGTCGATTCACAGTGTTCTAGATTGCATAATCCAAATAGATTGGTCATACTTCGTTAGAAGTTGTCTAAAGTTGTATGGTTGATTGGTTATCTAGGACACAAAACTAGGACTTAGATGACATCTATTTGTGGGTTTCCTTTGTCTATACTCTTTGTGAAGGGTAGGACCACTTCCAAATGGAAGGTGTGTGGGGGATCGTTAGTCTATGGTTGAAGGTAACACACTTGGGTGATACTCTCCCTCTTGCAAATGACTTCGCTGAGACTTGTGAGATAGATGCATATTTACAAATATGGAAGAATTTATAACACTTAATGTGTATTGTAAACATCTTTGCTTAAAATGCAATTCATCCATATATTGTAAAAGAAAAGATTATCTTGTTTTCCAAAATTGTAATTTGTATTACAAATTCAAAATTTGTAATATTCATTTATTTATGGATCATGTTAAATGAATGTTATATGAAAGTTTACAATTTTTACTATCATATTTTCAGCATATGATTATTTACTTCTATGGTAATTCATAAAGTATTCCTTGTTTAGAAAGTGGAGTATGTTATAAAAAAATTAGACAATTTAATAAAATAAATTATAGAATCATGCAATAATGAATAAAACCATGCAAATGCATGGTCACACAAGATTTTTAGAAAAATCTACAAAACAACTTGTGCTCATCAAGGGAATTGAAGCATGGTTGGAAAAGTGTGTTGTACACCTTGCATAATGCTTGTAATATAAATTTAATATTTATTTATGTTGCACCTAGGAATCTAGGGATGTGGGCACCACATGGGTTAGACATTCTTCAAGCCATTTTGTTTGTTTTTGATATATTAATAAGGGAAACTAGGGTCCTAGTTAGTTTATAATAGATAAAGAATAAAATACTAACCTAGAAAAATAGAACACAAATAGCTGACCAAACAACCAATAGAAAACCAACAAACCCATTGTGAAACTATAGTAGAAGCACTATAAAAAAAATCCCATGCATCAAAATTAAACTAAAAAAAACCATCTCAGATATTTTGAATTTCAATTCTTAGAACCAAAATAAGGGCTCCATGCTACGTCTTATGATCCACAATCCCAGTATCAAAAGCACCATTAGAATCAAGATAAAAAAAACCATTAGTGGCACACAAGGTTACATTAATACGAGGAACAAAATAAAATATAACCATCACCACGACATCATCAATAATAGGAGAAACAACTAGCACCAATGACTTGAGTAGCTTAGAGTGACATGAGAGTCCTGTTATGCCTTGCATAACCACCCTATTTTAAACTTGTTTAAAATAGATCCCCCATTTTTTCTGTTCTGTTTCCTTTGGCCTTTTGTTTTTCTGCCTTAGGCATTTTTTTTTTGTTCTGGCGGACGTGGAACATGGAACGTGGACCGAAACCGAACTCTGGAACTTTTCTAGGTTCTAGGTTCCGGTTCTACTAGTTTCCTTTGTTTTGTTTGTTTGTCATCCTTTGTTTTGGCGGATGCGGGATGCAGAGCGAAACTAAACTTCATAACTTTTTCTAAGTTCTAGTTTTGTTTCCCCTTCCGATTCCAGTTCTGCCAGTTTTCTGTGTTTGTTTCCTCGTTTTGGCGAAAGCGGGACGCGGACCGAAACTGAACTCTGGAACTTTTTTGAAGTTCCAGGTTCCGGTTCCGTTCCGGTCCTGGTTCTGCCAAACTCATTTGTTTGTTTTTCCTTTTGTTATGATCGTTTGGTCGTGGGGTATTTTCTTCCCTTCCTTTTTCCTTTTTCATCCTTTTTTTGTTGTTTCTTTGTGTGTTGTTAGAGGCAAGGTTGGGATGGAATCTAAACCTAAAACTTTGAAAAGTTTCATTGTCAGATTTGGTTCTGTTCCCGCCCTCGTTGTGGTTCTCTCGGGATCGGTTTTTGCTCCGATCTCGTTTGCATTTTTTTCGTGTTTTGATCCTTGTGTTTGGTCTCTTTTGCGGGGCCGGGTTCAGGAAGGATTGGGATATGGAGTTGTTACCAAATTCAGTTTCCTCATCCCATTCTGACTCTGCCCTTGCCCTGTTGCAGTCCCTGGTTACTTTGCTTTTTGCATACACAGAGTCAGAATGTGGGATGAACTTGGAAATGTTGGTTATTTCCATGTTTTGTTCTCGTTTTGACTCCGGTCCCGGTTCTAGTTTCATTTTTGGCTCCGCCCTCGCTGGTATTAAAGGTAAGTATGTTTCTAGTTCGGATTTGGTTCTACCTCCGCTAGAGTTGAGTCTCTTTTTGCTAAGTATAATTGAATGAAAGATATATGAAAGGTAGGATGAATGCTGATATTTTCTATGCTTTAGAGGACTAATGAAGGCATTGTTTCACAGGATTAAAGCAGGTTGGGAGCATCTGATGCTGCTTGACAAGAATATCAGCTCGCGAAGGTTCTAGGCCAAGAAGAAAGCGTAAAGGGAGGAGGTCGCGAGTCTTAATGACAGACATGATGTTCATTGGCCGAAGTAGGTGGGAATGAATGGAAATACCCCTGAAGCACTCAAGCCACTCTATGGAGTAGTTTTCGAGGTCAAGGATGAAACACGTGAAGTCTTAATGATGGACATGAGGGCTGCAAGTTAATGATGGTGGTTGTAAAAAATATAGAGACCATGCCTGAAGGAGATCTTTTGCTGACATGAACATAGTATATGCATTTAATGCATGATTGAATTTGTTCCAAACTCTTCTAGGGTCGACATTTTCTATAACCGACTTATTTTGTAAACCTGAAAATGGGGCCGATGCATTTTTGAGGTGCGTGTATAAATATGGAACTTTTGCCTCTTTGTAAAAGAAAAAAGCTCTTCTTTTTCATCTTATTCCTTTTGGTTATTATTATTAGACAAGTTAGGGTTAAGAAAGGTCAACAAGCTAGGGTTTTGCAAGAAGTTAGGCCTTTTTAGTTCAATAGGAAGAGGAGGTGATGTATCTTCCAGATTTTCTTAGTATAGATGGAGATAATTCGAAGACATGGGTTTTCTGTACACTAGTGATCTTTCCAAATTTGTAAATGCTGCTTATTTGTTTCACCAACAGTAGAAGTAACCAGATTTAAATCTACTTCATATTGTGCTCCAGAATGGTATTTATCTTGGGTTAATTATTTGATTTGGAAAGATTTCAAGGAATGAAATTTTATCTTATGTTTTGTTTAAATGATGATTTGAAATCTACTGTTAAAGTTTGCACTGTGAATGAATGAAACTTTGTATTAATTACAAGTTAACTTTATTTTGCAGTTTCAGTTTAGGAATTCCTTGGAAGGTAACAAGTCTGATTAGTTGGATGAATCAACATTCTCTTAAGTTTAAAAGCTTTAATCTATCTTTTTCTTCTTCTTTAAAACCACCGGTTAAAGTAAGTTTAAATATATGTTTGATCTTATAACAATCTAGAAGCTCAAAACCAGCAGGCCCCTTGAACATTACAACCAAATTGACCACTTCGTGAAACAACATTGTGAACCAACATCAAAGATCTTGGGAGGTGATCAGTTTGATTGCTGATTGTCTTTTTCAAGAGAGGTGAGATATTTCACTTTTATCTTACCTGCATGTTGTGGGTCAACTTGGCACCATCAACATATCTGGCGCTAGAAGGAGGGCCATAAGAGAAAACTGGATAATATTGGGTTTTTATTACCAGAGAGGTCCCATAGAGTTCTTCGATCAGCTAAAACCCCACCAACTTTGGTAGAACTCAAGACCCCAATAAGACACAAGATTCACAAGACTGGGGCAACCATTATACCACCCTTGTAATCTCCACTCACTCCACCAAGATTTTCACCAATACCCCAGTGGATACCTATCAATCCACCACCAAATCCATCTTAAGTGCCATTACAGCTAGTTCAACCCATCCAACAACTGACTCAACCACCACCACCAATGGAATTTTTTTATGAATAATCCCTCTCCATTAGGGACTATTCCTAGAGGCTTTCATGATATGCCTAAGAATCTTGAGAGATTCTATCCCAAATACATTCATGGTGAATCAAGGAGTGCTAAAGAGCACATACAAGCTTTTAAGGACGCTTGTACTAGAGCCTAGATAGCTCACCATGATGTGGTTTGTAGGTTGTTCCCTTATTCCTTAGGGGATATGGCGTACAACTAGTACCTAAACCTTCCACAAGGTTCTATCCTGAGTTGGACAGACCTGGAGAATTCTTTCATCAATCAATTCAGAGTTTATGTGGATCCATCCATTTTGTTCCACCAATTTGCTACCATTAGGAAGGAGCCATGTGAATCCCTACCCTTGTTTAATACCAGGTTTCAACGAATGTATAGGAGACTGCAATACCCCTATCTAGTTGTTGAGAATAGTGCCATTCAGGCATATTTTAGAGTTATAGACCCTTTGCTTGGCCTGTTCCTGTAAAGGACTTATTAGCCTATGAATATTGATTCCCTGTCTAAAGTTTATCATCTAGCCATCAAGCTGCAACAACAAACTAGCTCTCAACAAGGAAAATTGTGAGGAGGTTTTCCTTCAATGGGATATCAGATGCCTAACCCAACCCATTTATTCAATACTATCCCAGGGATGTCTCCTTCCCATTATGGACCTATATCTGAGTTGCAGACTCAATCTCCTATTCCATTCTTTGCCAATGGAGCTCCTGACTTCTCTCAACAATCACAAGCTCATCACAGTCAGCATGGTCATCATAATCAATCTGGAATACCAAATCCCATCAGTCAGCCACCTGTTGCTAAGAGTGCTGAGAGTGAAAAGAAAATTCAACTCACAAATGAGGTGGAGATGTTAAAGAAAAATCTGTCTCAAGTCACAAATGATATGGCTCAGCTTAAACTGAACCCCTCTCAGAACCAAGGTAATTACCCTAATCAGAGTAATAACAATCAGGGTAATTATCCGAACAACTATAATCACAGCCAAAGGAATTATCAAAGCCAAAAATTCCCTAACCAAGGCTATCAAAATAAGAATAGAGGATATAACTAGAGGCCTAATAACAACTAACAATGGAATACATTGCCAAATAATGTTTGGGTTTCTCACAATTATCAAGCTAATGAGGATAGGCCACATGTTGCGAATGTGGCTGACCTCAATTTTATGACTAACTAGTGCAGGTTGCATGATACTGCAACTCATTCCAAGGTAAAATGCCCTGAAATGGAGAAGGTTGTGAAGATGGCATAGGTAGATTCCCAAACGTTCCAAGGGAATTCAAACAAAGGAGGTGGCTCAGTGGACACAACTATGACTTATGACCTCTTTGAAGAAGAACCTTCATTCCCAATGCAAAATGAGAATGAACTAGAGGAAGATGTGTATGATACCCAAGCTTTTCAGACAAAGGGAGGACACTTCCTAAGAAATCAGAATAAGGGTCCGTTCACTACATCAACACCACCTAACCATATGGTGCCTCCAAATCAGGGTGCCGATAACAACCCTCCTCCACCGAGGGGTCCACCTGGCTCCCATTACAAAGGTAATTCATCTAGTGTTTTCAAATGTAATGCAAGCTATAACATATAATTTGATATTGTTTCTAAGATGCAAAAAAAAAAACCTCTTTATGATACTTTGACATCCTAAAGTGGTGCCCTGCCCAACGAGAGATAGTGCTGAAAGCTTTGGAAGAAGCTGATAAATCAAAAGGGAAAACCAAGGTGGCACCCGTTGCGAACATGAACACAAATTTGTACAGAAGCAAGGTAGGTACCCCGCCATTTATTTTAAGTTTGAGAATCTATGGGAAGAATCTACATAATTGTCTGCTAGATTCAGGGGCTTTTGGCAATGTTATGCCATTTTCTATATGCAAGAAATTGGGATTGAACCCTGTCCAAACAAACAAGAAGGTCATCCAACTCAATAAAACAAAGGTTAATGTAGTTTGAGAATTGAGAAATATACATGTTCAAGTAGGGTCTGACCCTAGGATTTTAACCAATATGGATATTCAAGTAGCAGACATTCCCGAGACCTATGGTATGCTGTTGAGCAAAGATTTAATGAAGAGTATAGGGGGATATCTCTCCCTCGAATTTTCACACATGTAGCTACCATGGAGGGGAACTTCTACATAGATTAGGATTGAAAGTGAACCTCTCCTTAAACATATCATCACTAAGTATGATTGTCCCAACGAGGTAGCTTATTTTGAAACTGAGATAGGGGTTTATAAAAGAGGAAATTCTAACCTTTTCAATTCTTGATTCTAAAGATTTGTTAGTGCAAGAAACCCTTGATACCATGATTAATGTAAACCAATAGGTATTGATCAGGAAGCTACAACAAGATCAGCTGGTCTTAGGGGAAGATATCGATTTGCGGAGTCTTCTACTCCCTAATTGGTGCAAGATACACTACCAAGATCATTTAGAACTGACCTTCCAACCCTGCATTGGTGTTTTAAATCATGTTTCCCAAATTGAGGAAACTAGCCTAAGTCACCTTAAGACCATTTCAGATCACTTCTCATTTGAATCCAAAAATGCAATAATGTTAACTAGGGATAATATGCCTTCAGAGGAAGTCCCTCCTCAAACTAAAATTACCCTGGTCATAATACCAGACCAACATAGTCATGTTGAACAACCCCAGGGTTTGTTTGATACCCCTACACTCATAAGTATACCAAAACCCAAGGGATTAATCAAAGATACAAGTGACTATCAGAAAGATATCCTGGGATTACATGATATATTTGAGCGGAAATTGGATATTACACCTGATGGACCTATTGAACGCCCATCCCCAATAGTTAATGAAAAAGACCAGGTGGCCCCACCTATGGTTCATCTTGTTCAAACACCCACAACAACCATGGAGGGATCAACCCTAGCTCATAATCAACTATGGACCCTCACGTTTGATGGATCCAAATCTACAATAGGTTGTGGCGTTTGAATTGAATTAACCAGCCCGAAAGGGAAAACATTTTTTTTTCTTACAGGTTACAGTTTGGATGCACTAATAATGTAGCAGAATATGAAGCATTAGCTCGAGGATTGATGTTGGCACATCAGAAGAAAGTTATTGCCTTGATGGTTAAAGGATATTTGGAAGTGATTATCAAGAAATTACATAGCCAATACACATGTCACAATAAAAGGCTGGCAACTTATAGAAATCGGGTATGGAACTTGATTGAAGACTTCGATGCTTTTGGGATTAGTTTAATTCCTAGAGAAGAGAATCAAATAGCTGATTCATTTAGCTGTTGCCGCAAGTACCCTGAAACCCATGGAAGGATCCAAGCTTAAGAGATTCTCAGTAGAATTGATATCCACCTCAGCTGTTCTCGATAATGTCAGGAACTTTCAAGTCTTCGATGATGATCAACATATCCTTGCTTTTCTAGCAAGCTTAGATGTTTTTGAAGGAGAAATCATCGATGAGTCCGACATGGATCAAGGAGACTGGTAATAACATTCCCAAGGGAATGGTGGCCTTAGAAAGAATTTTTGATTTAGACCCAAGGGCTCGGGAAAAGGTGTCAACCGAAGATAAAGGAGGTGAATATGAAACTGTTAACCTAGCTGATTCTGGCCTTGAAAGAAATGTTTACATAGGGAAAGCCTGCCCTAGAGCAATTAGAAAAGATATACTAAGGGAACTGAAGAAGGATATTGCTGCAATTGCTTGGGGGTATGAAGATCTAAAAAAAATTGATACTTCTGTGATAACTCGTACTATCCCTCTTAAGCCTGAAGCTAGACCATTTCGAAAGAAACAACGTCTTTTCAACACCCTAATTGAACCACTGATCTTTAAGGAAGTTCAGAAATTGCTTCCTTGTAAGACATTCAACATGGGTGGCTAACTTGGTTCTAGTTCGTAAGAAGAATGGAGAGATCAGGCTATGTGTAGATTTTAGGAATTTTAATAGAGGTTCAGAAAAGGACAACTACCCACTCCCTTCTCTAGACAAAGTCTTGCAAACTATCAATGGGTCTCAGATGATGTCATTCTTGGATGGTTATTCTGGGTACAATCAAGTGATCGTTAATTATGAAGACAAAATGAATACAACCTTCACTACTAAGTGGGGAACATTTGCTTACAGGAGGATGCCATTTGGTTTGATAAATGCTGGAGCAACCTTTTATTGTGCTATGGACGTGGCGTTCAAAAAATTTGATTGGTAAATGCATCATCGTTTATATGGATGACCTGATAGTATTCTCTAAAGATAGACTAAACCATGCTATGGACTTGGCTAAAGTTCTTGAAAGATGTATCCAATATGGTGTTTCTTTGAATCCTAAAAAGTGTGTGTTCGGGGTTTCTGAAGGGAAACTTTTGGGACACATAATCTCAGAAAGGGGGATATCAATAGATCCAAACCAAGTTGAGTCCATTATGAAGTTAACTATGCTAGGAAGTAAGAAGGAGATGAGATCTTTCTTTGGAAATATCAACTTTGTGAGAAAGTTTATCACAGGTTTTGCAGAAATTGTTAAACCATTGAACGAAATGATGAAGAAAGATGCTAGAATAGAATGGAGTAATGAGGCAAAGGCTAATTTTTCTCAGGTTAAGCAATCCATTTCGAAGGCACCAGTCCTCACCAGTCTTGACTACTTGAAGCCATTTTATATTTATTATTTTTCCTCTGAACACTCATGTGCAGCTGTCCTGACACAACGAAGAGAGGGGGGATGAGAGGCCAATTTCCTTCATGAGTTCCCCATTTAAGAATGATAAAGTCAAGTACCCACCACTTGAGAAACAAGCTTTTGCACTGGTTAGAGCTGTCAAGAAGTTCAGGCATTATATCCTCTGAAGTCAAATTATTATTGTGGTTCCTAATGCTGCTGTGAAGTCTCTACTTATGTAGAGCGAGTTGGGAGAATGAAGGGGGAAATGGATGGCTATTCTACAAGAGTTCGATTTGGAGATCCACCCTATGAAATTTTTCCAAGGTCAAGGACTGTCTAAATCAATGGTGGATGCTGGTGAGAACATTTTTTGTTAGCAGTACACAACACAGTCCTTTTCTAATGACCCTTGGTATGCCGATATTATTTATTTCATGCTCAATAATTAGTGCCCAGAGGGAATGAATACAAATCAAAGGAGAGCACTGAGAATGAAAAGCTCCCATTATATGCTCAAAGGAGGATTGTTATACATAAAGAATTTTGAGGGAGTTTATCTACGATGCCTTGATCAACAAGAAGCTAGGCATACAATTGCTGAATTTCATGGGAAACATGGCATATGACACATATCAATAGATTCTTTGGCTCATCAAATCCTCAGGTTAGGATATTATTGGACCCATGTGTTTAGGGATATACATCAACACATACAGATATGTCATACATGTCATAATTTTGCATCAAAGGATCATAATTCATCAATGCCTCTACAACCAGTATATGAGGTAAGACCATTTGCCAAATGGGCATTGGATTTTGTTGGGGTAATTAATCCTGATTCTTTAGCAGGACACAAATTCATTTTGACTGCCATGGATTACTGCACGAGATGGATAGAAGCTATACCTTGCAAGAATAACACAACGAAAGTGGTAATCAAGTTTCTCACTGAATGCATCACAACTAGGTTTGGAGAACCTTTTGCATTGGTATGTGAAAATAGCCCTGCCTTTTCTTCTGCCGAGTTCATTTCATGGGCTTATGATCATAAGATTGTTTTAAAGTATTCTTCACACTATTATCCGCAAGGAAATGTATTTGCAGAATCAACTAATAAGAATCTCCTAGGAGTAATCAAAAAATTGTTAGAGAACAATCCCAGAGACTGGCATACCCAGTTAAGATTTTCTTTATGGGTAGATAGGACTAGGATCAAGGCTACTTTAAAGACTTCACCATTTAAGCTAGTGTATGGCCAATAGCCTATATTCCCTATTCACTTGCAAATACCTATCCTTAAGTTTATGCATGAATTTTACTCTAGTGATGATAGGATTGAAGTAAGGTTAGTTGGCTTGCTGAAATTAGAAGAGCAAAGAGATGTTGCTTTGCAGCAATTCTTTAAGCACCAGGTTGTTGTCAAACGTTGGTTTGACAAAAGAGCCAAAATCAAGGCTTTCAGAATATCAGACCTTGTGCTGCTATGGGATAAGGCTAACGAAAAGAAAGGCGATCACTAGAAGTTTGATAAGTTCTAGTTGGGCCCCTATCAAATTGCTGAAATCCTAAGGGAAAATTCTTTCTAGCTAAGCAGTTTAATAGGAGAGCCTATTCCATTGCTTGTCAATGGACAGTTTCTTAAACATTATTTTGAGTCATAAAGTTTGATATTTTTGTTGGGTTGTTTATATGTAAATAGTTTTGTTGTTTTCTTTTGTTCTTTTGCTTGTTGTTCCTTTGTTTTTCTTTGTGGGGACCTTCATTTTATGCAATTGTAAGGGGGTTGCTATCTGAAGTATACTTTGGTTATTAGGAGAGAAGTTGGTTTAGATATTTTTCAAGTTTTCTGGTTGGATGATTTTGTCCTAAATTCATGGTTTTATGTCCATTGTCAATGAAAGTTATGGAAAGTTACTAAGAAAAAGGTGTAAAGTAAGCAATCTTCACTAACTACGATTGAATATGTCACAAATCATCAAAAACATCTCCTTTTGTAATGGTATATTTGTCTTAGGGCGATGGTGTTGTAAGATTTGAGTGAAAAATCTGATTCCCCATATGCTGTTATGAGGTCCATGGTAGTTTTCAACCCAGAACAAATGTCAGACATCTGACGTATTGAGAAAGAATTGAATGAAATATCTGAAACTCCAAGGGAAAAGAAAAGAAAAGAGAACTATCTAAGAAAAGAAAATTCAATATGAATGGGTGATTCTAGTATCTCTACCGGGGCTATGGACGCCTGACTGGCAGTAGAGCAATGTTGTGACAAAACTAAAGGTATCTCCGTCGGAGCTATAGACGCTTGATAGGCAGCAGAGCAATGCCTAGGATATCATTGCATAATAGCTAAAGGGAATCAACTCATTAACAAATCTTGCACATTATTGTTCAAAAGATGAGGAAAACTTTGTAAAAGGGTGATGCACCATCAAGCACACACATAGATTCAGGGGTAGCCAGTGTGATTTACATTTGAGATTCTTGCTCAACATTGGTTGTTAAAAATGACCTAACTGGAGTTGTGATGTCCATAAACCAGGAGTTCTGGGTAGCTGAATCCTTCAGTTTCTTGAAAATGGTTAAACCATTTTTCCCAGCCAAGTCGCCAATTGTTATGCCTTGCATAACCACCCCATTTTAGGTCCCCCCTTTTTCTGTTCTATTTCCTTTGGCCTTTTGTTTTTTTGCCTTATGCATTTTCTGTTTTGTTCTGGTGGACGCAGAACATGGATCGAAACTGAACTCTAGAACTTTTCTAGGTTCCAGGTTCCGGTTCTACCAGTTTCCTTTGTTTTGTTTGTTTGTCATCCTTTGTTCTGGTAGATGCAGGACACAAAATGAAACTAAACTTCAAAACTTTTTCTAAGTTCCATTCTGTTTCCCCTTCCGGTTCTTGTTCCGCTAGTTTTCTACATTTGTTTCCTTGTTTTGGTGGGAGTGGGATGCAGACCGAAACTGAACTTTGGAACTTTTCTGAAGTTCTAGTTTCTGGTTCCATTCCGGTCCTGGTTCCGCCAAACTCGTTTGTTTGTTTTTCCTTTTGTTCTGATTGTTTGGTCATGGGGAGTTTTCTTCCCTTCCTTTTTCCATTTTTGTCCTTTTTTTTGTCGTTTCTTTGTGTGTTGTCAAAGGTGGGGTCAGGATGGAATCCGAACTTGAAACTTTGAAAAGTTTCAATGTTAGATTTGGTTCCATTCCCGGCCTCGTTGTGGTTCGCTTGGGATCAGTTTTTGCTCCGATCCCATTTGTGTTTGTTTTCGTGTTTTGATCCTTGTGTTTGGTCTCTTTTGCGAGGCTAGGTTTGGGAAGGATTTGGGATATGGAGTTGTTACCAAATTCAATTTCCTCATCTTGTTCCGACTCCACCCCCACCTTGCTGCGGTCCCTGGTTACTTTGCTTTTTGCGGACGTGGAGTCAGAATGTGTGTTGAACTTGGAAATGTTGGCTATTTCCATGTTTTGTTCACATTCTGACTCTGGTCCTGGTTCCAGTTTCATTTTTGGCTCCGCCCCTGCTAGTATTAAAGGTAAGTATGTTTCTGGTTCGGATTTGGTTCTGTCTCCACCAAAGTTGAGTCTCTTTTTGCTAAGTATAATTGAATGAAAGATATATGAAAGGTAGGATGAATGATGATATTTTCTATGCTTTAGAGGACTAATGAAGGCATTTTTTCCCAGGATTAAAGTAGGTTGGGAGCGTTTGATGCCACTTCACAAGAAGATCAACCCGCGAAGGTTCTAGGTCGAGAGGAAAGCATAAAGGGAGGAGGTCATGAGTCTTAATGACAGACGAGATGTTCACTGGCCGAAGTAGGTGGGCATGAATGGAAATACCCCTAGAGCACTCAAGCCACTCTGCGGAGCAGTTTTCGAGGTCAAGGATGAAACATGTGAAGTCTTAATGACAAACATGAGGGCTACAAGTTAATGATGGTGGTTGTAAACAATCTAGAGACCATGCTCGAGGGAGATTTTTCACCGACGTGAACATAGTATATGCATTTAATGCATGATTAACTTTATTCCAAACTCTTTTAGGGCCGATTGTTTTCTATAATCGACTTATTTTGTAAACCCTAAAATGGGGCTGACACATTTTTGAGGTGCGTGTATAAATATGGCACTTTTGCCTCTTTGTAAAAAAAAAGATCTTTTTTATATTCTTCCTTTTGGTTATTATTATTAGACAAGTTAGGGTTAAGAAAGGTCAGCAAGCTAGGGTTTTGTAGGAAGTTAGGCATTTTTAGTTGAATAGGAAGAGGAGGTGATGTATCTTCCAGATTTTCTTAGTATAGATGGAGATAATTCGAAGACATGGGTTTTTTGTACATTGGTGATCTTGCCAAATTTGTAAATGTTGTTTATCTGTTTCACCAACAGTAGAAGCAACTAGATTTAAATCTACTTCATATTGTGCTCCAGAATGGTATTTATCTTGGGTTAATTATTTGATTTGGAAAGCTTTCAAGGAATGAAATTTTATCTTATGTTTTGTTTAAATAATGATTTGCAATCTACTGTTAAAGTTTACACTGTGAATGAATGAAACTTTGTATTAATTACAAGTTAACTTTATTCTGCAGTTTCAGTTTAGGAATTCCTTGGAAGGTAACAAGTTTGATTAGTTGGATGAATCAACATTCTCTTAAGTTTAAAAGCTTTAATCTATCTTTTTCTGTTTCTTTAAAACCACCGGTTAAAGTAGGTTTAAATATATGTTTGATCTTATAACAATCCAGAAGCTCAAAACCAGTAGGCCCCTTGAACATTACAACCATATTGACCACTTCGTGAAACAACATTGTGAACCAACATCAAAGACCTTGGGAGGTGATTAGTTTGATTGCTAATTGTATTTTTCAGGAGAGGTGAGATATTTCACTTTTATCTTACTTGCATGTTGTGGGTCAACTTGGCACCATCAACAAATCCTAAGTAAAAAATATAGTAAGAGGGAAAAGAACCTCAGTCTTGAACTAGGGAGCCACAACAAAAGGAGAGATAGGTCATGAAGACATAATATAAATACCAAAATCCTTACATTGAACATACTACCACAAATAAGTCAACTACGGTTTAGACTTATAACATCCACATGGCTATTGTTAAGAAAACAATAATAACAAAAGGGAATACCCTTGTAATCCATAATCTAAAACCACTGGAAATCAACAACATTGAAAAAATTATTTGCAATAATTTCCTTGTACAAATCCATGTCCAATATAATTTGGGCATAGGTTGTATGAGTAAACTACAAAGTCACAAAATCAACCAAAATAAACTACCATAACATGTTCTCAATCCTAGAATAACAAAACTTGCACCAAAACTAGAGAGGAAGGTTTGGAAGCATTATCCAGATGGGTAAGAAGAACAATAATTTAGATAGCATGTTGAATAGGAAGAATCATGAATTTTTAAAAAGGGGATGTAGTTCCCACATCCACACAAAACCCTTAAAAAATTCATTATGGTCTTCAATATCATTAAAATAAACAAAAAAAAATACTTTTGCACATAGGTAGAATTCAATTTTCCCATTAGTAATTGGACACCAATTATCAAAGACCCATGAATTCAAGTCAAAGAGGCACAACCAGACTATTGAATCTACAACTGAGTGCATGGGAGGTATATAATTTATCCCTCTCAAGAAACTCTACCCCAAATATATTACAAGAGGACTGTAGCATAGGGCAAGGGCAATAGTTCCTATCAACATGTATTCCTTGGCTGGTAGCAATAAAAGATTGTTTCCCATCATCAAAAACACCTAATTGCTTACTAAGAAAGGATGTAGCTAATGAAAAATACTTTTTTAATTTATCAACTACCAAATAAATGTCCTTATTATTAGCAATATTAACATCCCCTCAAAAATGAAAAGGACCAACACATTTGTTGAATCAAAATTCATGATAAGAACAATGATAGAGGTCAACATAAAAATTGAAGGTTGATCAAACACATGTACTAAAATCAATGAGGAGTGTAGATAGGTTGAGAATTTTCCTTTATATAACAACCCAAATCAACACACAAAGAAACCAAACCAACACTATCAATTCCCATGCTTCTAGGCATAGTAAAAACAATGTTCACCTTCCTAGTAGAGATGCCACTATCAAGAGAATATGCTCATCATTTGGAAAATAAACCTTTGGTACGTGATTATCAATAAACATCCCCAAATCCATCAACAATTGTAAGGCAAAGGAATCAGGCATGAGTAGGAACCATTCTTTTGAAAATTTTGGACAAAGCAAAAGTAAGGAGGCCATCTAGTTCCTTGTAGTCTATATAATTTTTTTTTGTAACATGTATAAATATATATTGTGGGTTGCAATATGGTTAAATATTTAATATTGGAAAAAATTTAGTACCAAAAATTAAATGATGGGTACATGGTTTTGTAAGCTCATAATTTAGAGGCATATGGTTTATGTAGTACCACTTGGTGATTTTGTGCAAGCTCATTTCTATAAAGGAAATAACATGAGTAGTTGTTTTCATTGGTTGTAAATTATATTGAGGTATCCAATAAAGTGTATATGTGAAGCATGGATTGAGATGTGTGGTTGCATGGTTACCCACTTTCATGGACACATAAAGGATGCATTAGAGGAGCTTAATGTTTCCTAAGTATTCATAGAGGCTCTATAAGTGTGCTATAATATTTTTATTATTGAATAATATATTGAGTATGGATTCTTTTGAAGGTGGTGTTTTTCCCTCATGAGGGTTTTCCTAGGGTGCACATTGTGTAATTTTGTGGTATGTCTTTGATCTTTGCATTATGGTTATTTTGTATACTTTTATGCATTATTTTCTCTCTAAGGGTTATATATGAATAATTTGGTCAACCTAGTAATTTGATAACAAGTTGTATCAGATCCTTTTTATGGTTGAGGGAGGTGAAAACTCCCTAGTATTTTTTAACCCTTGTTTAAGTAGATTTGGCACAAATTTGAATCCATAGCAATATTGAAAATATCTTAGATAGTTCAAGGTATAAGGTGTATTAAATCGATAGTGAAAGTTATAATTTTGAGGTTTGGTGGTTTTGGATTTTTGGTTATTATAGATCTAAATATTTACTTGTTGAAAAAAGGATTTTTCTTGATGTTTACTAAGATATTTTAAGGAGTCCTAAAGTTGAGAAAATAACCTCTTAGACCAAAAATAATCTTTTCATTGGATCCACGAGACCCAAGATAGTAAGTACTCAAATAAAGGTTGAAGATGTTATCCACGGGGGCTAATGCATAACCCCCTTGACACAAGGTAATATAGTGTACAAAAAAGTATGTAGCTCCTTGTGACTTCTTTTAAAAAAGTTGTGATTTAAGAAGTTTATTTGGAGAATTTAAAAATAAATAAATTAATGTAGCATATAGTGTTCAAACCTATGTACCCTCTCATCTACCAATAGTGTATGGAACTAACAAAATGATAGTAGTTGGTTGACCTTGGTCAACGGGCCTTAGGCCCCTAATTATGGCCCCTAGTTAGACAAGCCATAGTTCAACCCCCATAAACATTACAAATTTTAAAAAAGTTAAACCCTTTTTAATGGATTTTAGGTATGCCACTATACCCTCAAAATAGCACCTCCCATGCACTACCTATGTGCAACCTACCACCAACATGCCACCCGATCACCACCACTAATGCTAGTTGTATAGATCTAGTGTCTACTTTGGTTGCTTTCTACCCCCCAAAGGGTGTTTTTCTCCCACGAGGAATTTTTCACATATGATATCATGTTTTTAACTTATTATAGATAACAAAAAAGTTCTTTTTGAGAACTATGTAGCATGGTATAATTATGGATATAATAAATATATATTTTTTATAAGAATTTTGTGCCTAAATTTAGCATTGCTCTAGAATTGTTAATAGGTGACGTCTTGAGTATATGAAGCCAAGTTTAAGATTTTGAAGAGAAGACAATTTTTTTGTGTACTACTTAATGGATCAAATGGTTTTCACTTGGATGACAAGGAAGAGGTTTTTACTTACTTGACTAATTGTAGGAGCTTAATATTTTGGGTGTGATTATGTGAGCATTTGGACAACCTTATGGGAAAAAACGTATGGGAGTGTATTTTTTATGAGACCAATATGATGGTGTACTAGGCTATCAAATTTGGTGCTCCTTGGTATAGGTTTACAAATATTTTTAAAGTGTAAACTTTGATGGAGGAAACTACACAAGATATCTTTTGGTTTGAGTATATGTATAGTGATGGTGATGATTATGGTGTTGGTGATGTACATATTCATTTGACCATTAGCATAACATGGTCATGTATGTAATTGATAGGATTGAGTTGTGGTATTGGAATGATTCATGATTATAGGTGGTGATACATGGTTCAATGTTGGAAGGTTGTTCTCATCTCTTAAATTCTTGTTTGGTTCCTTGACTATGGTTACTCATTCGTGGATTTAAAAAAAAAGAGATACAAAGATGATCTATTGTTTGAGACTTGACATCTATATTTTATCCTTTTGGCTATTTTGGTATGTAGGTTACTAATGTGATGACTAGCTTGCATGTATGATATAGTTTTGGATTTACAAGCTATGAAATTTTATGATTTGGTACCACCAACTAGTTGTATTAAGGACTCAGATGTGTAATGTCTATATCCATAAATATTTTTAGTGCTGATGTAAACTTTGTTATTTGTCTTTGTCTATGCTCATTCGTGTATTGGTATGTTGCATTGGGATGAGAGAACACATGATTATATTACAGTTATCTAGATATTCAGTTATTGGAAATAGTAGCATAGTTTTAATCATGATATCATGGATAGCTTGGGTACATGGTTCAATGGGAATTATTGATAGTGATTTTGTTGTTGTAGAGGATATGTTGGATTATTCTTCTTGTTTGCAATGATGATTCTTTGATGCTTTCAATTTCATTGAAATGGGATAGTTATCTTCATGTGACTAGAGATGTGATATCTTGGTTAGACATGGAGGACTCTAAAATTCCTTGGTTGAGGTGTCAATTATACTTGTTAAATTAAATAGTGGATCCTTGACTTAGAGGATGGTTAGTATTGTACAATGGTGGGATTTTAATTATAGATTAGAGCAATGGCATGATAAAAATGATTTTGGGAGAAGGATGTGTTCATTGAAACATTTGATATTCTTGTAGAAGATGTTAGATCATGGCATTGTGATGTGTTCCTAAATATTTTAGTGAGATCTTTCATGGTGGTTGGTTAGTTCTATTATTATCGAGTATGTTGGTCATGTGTTTGGGAGATTCATGATAGTGTGGTATTGCATTTGGATCTTAACATATATTGATTAACTTTGTAGGTGCTTGTAGATACTTGGACACTTGGGTGAGGCTAGAGTTCTCTTGGATATAGAGACATTTGTTGAGATGGTTATGCTTTGGAGGTTTCAACAGGAAGGTCACGGAGCTTTCAACTAGATATGGTGTGAGTTCATGATGGACTGACCTGTTGAGGAGATTGTTCTTGCATAGAGTCATTGTGGTTTAGTGTATCCTAGAGAATGAATATTATTCCCCACTCTTGGTCCTCTTGGAAATGAATCATCTAACAAGTATCACAACCCACCTTACTTTCAAATGCTTTTTTTATTCATGATTTTTTTCTCATGGTGAATCTTGAGCTATGGATGCTAGTTCTACAAGGATTATTTGAGTATTGCTTAGCATGGGCTATTTTTCCTTTATCTTCTCATGGGAATGAGTCTTGAGCAATGGATGTTAGTTTGGAATGGATTATTTGAGGAATGCAAAGAATATTTTTGGGCCCATTCCTTATTTTTTATGAATGGATTTTTGGTTTGATCTTCCTTTGATTTGAGAGACTTAATCTTGGTTGGTCTAGTGATTGAAATTATATGTTTGATCTTTATGTTGAATGGTTGGATGTTGATAAGGATTGGGTAAGAGAAAAAACATGTGTCACACTTTTGGCCAACTATTTAATAGTTTTGAGCAAAATAGTTTCAACCTAAATAGTTTTGAGCAAAACAATTTTGCCTAAAACTATGTGGCCTATATGTGGCACATACTATTTTGGGCAAAAATATTTCACTTGAAACTATAATTTTCAAATTTTCCCTTTATAATTTTCAAACGAGCCTCAATTTACATGTAAAGTTTCAATTGAAACATTTTTGACTTGAAGCCCTTTCAAATGAAACTATTTTAGTCGAAACCATCTATGTGGCATCCTTATTGGCAACCACCTCAAATTTTTTTTAGAATTTTTTGAAACCTTCCATTTGAACATGATATATCTTCATTTAGAATGATTAAAAAAAACTAGAAATACCATTTTGTAGATCTTAGATTCAAGAATCAAAATATATAATTTGTTTGATGTTTTGCTTAGTTTTAATGTGTTTTTCTTAAATAAATAATACAAGTAGATTGTTATAATAAAAAATGAAATTGATTAGAAATTAAGAAAAAATACTAAAACATATTAAAAAATTAGACAAAAGTTGACGTCAAGTGAAAATTACCAAATTCTAATAAGTTTGACTTTAAAATGTTATTATGAAAAAAATATACATCAATTTTTTATTTTATTTTATTTTATGCACTAGATATTGAAGTTATCTATATGGGAAAAAATATTAGGGAAAAATAAAATTGTTCTCTTTTTTTTTTTTGTGGCGTTGAATCGATGTCACCTTTTCCTGAAATTTTTAGCAATTCAAAATCTATTGTTAAATTTATAAAAAAAACATCAAAATGATTTTTTAAAATATTAAAAAATTACAGGCATAAACTTCATCAATAATTCTACATTTCATTGGGTGGTAGGGCAGGTGACTCTCCACAAGCAATGGTGTGGAGAGTCAGTTGACGTGGTGATTGGTTAAATTCATGATGGCAGTTCAACTAGTTGGCTATTACCAAACTTTGTGCATGAGGATTATGGAATATTTGATAAGACTGTCACATGTGATTTGTAACTTGGCTCACTATGGGTGGGTGTAGGCTGTATTTTCCATGATGCAAAGGTTTAATCTATAGATTGTGGGATGGAAATCTGACAATTCCTTAGGCTACTCGGTGGGTGGGAAAGCTTAAATTCGACAGTTACCTCTCTTTCTTTTTATGGCGATGTTTAGCATTTGTGTCTCTACAAGTGAAATGGTGTGTAGTGGAAGGGATACTCCTGTGCAATTACTAAGAAGTAAAGGCAAATGGAATTTCTTGGTCTAATGACTTCATTGAGGCTCAAACACATTGTTGACCAAGTAGATTTTCTCATCCTTTCGATGCTAAAGTTTCTAGTAGGGAAGGGCTTTATGGAGGACGACGAAGGGTATCAGCTAGATACCAATGCCACATCCACGATTTTGGCTAGCTTGTTGGATGTGGGTGTGGTGAAAAAGGAGGTGAAAGTGTTGATGTTGAAGTTGTTTAAAAAATATATACTGAGTGGGATTTATGAAAGGTTCCCCAGTGGTGGCAACACTGGGAGTTGGTTTCCCTCATCCAAAAGATATGGGTCTACTTTTCGTTTATGGGGTGATAGTGAAATATTATCCATTCCTACTCGACATCCAAGGAGATGATCTCTTTGGACATCAAAGGTTGGATGAGGTTGTTGTCGATTTCTTCAAAATGAGGTTTCAAATTATACAGGCTAGTAATGCTAATTGGCGATATAAATTTAGTCTTCTCTCAACAAACTATGTGGTAAAATGGTTCCATTGGTGGTCATGGTGCTTTGGTAGTCTTTTGGTTTTTGTAAGGGTTGTTATCGTCTGGTCTCAAATGTATGTCTTTTTTAATACTGTCAATAGTTGGTTCCTCTTGCTCATGTTGATGACCTAGAAATTTTGGTTGATATGTTGTTGTCTTGGTAGTCTAGGTAAACATGATTGTTTAAGCTCTGTGAAATCATATGCCTATGGGTCTTCAGCCAAATATTGTAAATATTTTTTACTATCAATACAAATCTCTCACCTTTATCAAAAAATAATAATTCTACTTTTCATTAGTTTACATCATTTTGAAATTCAAAACATAAAGACCAATTTTATGTAGTTGAAGTTGAATTTTTTGTTTGTATTGGTCAATGCCTTTATAAAAGTGTGACACAAGTTTGTACTTTTACATGATTTTCTATTTGGGGTTTTGTGAAGGAGATTTTACTTGTCACAACTTGAAAAATTATGTGTTGGTAGAAGGAATTGCTACATGTTTTTTATTTGTGCATTCTCTCTATGATCTTGTGTTTCTTCCTAGAGGTCCGTGTTCACTTGACATTGGAGTTGAGGTTTGTGCACAAAGATATTGTGATTATTATGTTTGTGGCAATTTTTTTAATTTTACTTCATTATTTACTTTTGAGTAGTAGCATAGAGGATCTTTAATTTATTTCTTCTATGGCATGGAGAACTTAGGAGAGCTTTGGAGACTAGTGGTTAGAGAGTTATGTTGCAACAATTTAGTGTGTAGGTTTGTATATCACTATGGATGTTCCTTAGTATTAGATTATATTGATGACATTAGCCATATCATTTTATGCTAGTGCTATTGGTGGAGTTTTGGATGCCTTGATTGGTTTTATATTTTACATTACCCATATAATGGGAGCTTCAAGTTATCTATATCTCATTTTTTTGGCTTTGATTGTGTATGTAGTTTTTGCATCAAGGAGAAATATTATTAGTTGCAAAACAAGAATTACATAAAAAGGTATGAGATAGGGAGGAGGGAGAGGCGTTGTGCGTGAAACAAAGCGCAATGATGTTACAATTGAACCAAAGAGAATGAATGCTAACTAACCCAAGAAACACAAATAAGTGCAAAAAGAAATATCACTAAAATTATAAATGCGATAAGATCTAAGAATTGTTAGTAAACAAAAAATGAACAAGATATTGTTTAAGTTTTAACAATTCTTAGATCTATCACTTTTATAATATTACACCTTACTTTTTATGAGATAGGGAGGAGGGAGAGGAGTTGTGCGTGAAATGAAGCACAATGATGCTACAATTGGACCAAAGAGAATGAATGCTAACTCACCCAAGAAACACAAATAAGTGCCAAAAGAAATATTACTAAAATTATAAAATGGATAGATCTAAGAATTGTTAGTAAACAAAAATTGAACAAGATATTGTTTAAGCTTTAACAATTCTTAGATCTATCAATTTTATAATATTACAACTTATTAATCAATCATTATAAAACTCTTTAGCTTATTAATGCATGCAAAAATTACCAATAATGATAGACATAAATTGTCGAAATAAATTTTGTTAAAAGAACATATAATATAATGGTTTCACCACTCTATCCCAACTATCTAATTGTAGATTTTTTGAATAGTTACCATTGGATTTTTCTTTAGTCATAAGAATACATATAACATATGGGTTTTTGTTAATCTTCCAAATGTACTGCTTATAAATTTTCCACTTTCATAGCTTGTTTATCTATTTCTTATAGAAACAAGGTCTTGAGCCATGTGCATTCATAAGAAATTGTACTTGAATGCAACTTCATACAATAGCATACCCCACCTTCCCCAAAAAACCAAAGTTTTATGCTGAAAAAACTCTAGAAACATTTTTTAAAATTGAAAGATTTAAGAGCATACAAGGAAAAAGTGTTAGAATAAATTGATTTATATGGACGATGCGGACCAAGGTGATGCAACTGTTTACAGCCGTTCACCGCCATTTCTATACTCGTCCTCAACACTCACATCTAACTTTCATAAATACATTTCAAATTGATGAAGTGTTTTTGATAAAATAAGCAACATTTACAAGGTGTTGCACCCTTTACACGAAGAGCCCTCAGGGCCAAAAACAAGCTAGTTCAAAACAAGACATGAACTAGAAAATAAAATGAAGTGTTACATGTTGAAACAAATACTAGATTTACACAAACTTGTAAGGCTTAAGTAGCTCGATATCGTTCGCTACACCAACATAGAGAAATTTCCCAAGGAATTTGGTAAGAGTGGAGCATTTCCCATGCTAAAGAATTTTTCATTGGTTTTCTTGGACAAGCTAGAGGAGTTTTCAATATTAGAGAAAGAAACCATGCCTTCACTTAAAGTATTTTAATCAGTGTTGTGTGAGGAATTGCAAATGTTGCTAGAGGATTATTGGAATTTGAAGGTCCTAGATAAAATAAGACTATATGGTTGCTCAACAACTCTCAAAATAATCAAAGAAAACCATCTCTTATGAGAAAATTCTCACATTATTCATAGTAGACACCATAGCATCAATGAAACACATGGAAACAATTATGAAGAGAGAATATTGGCTCTTCAGAGAGTTTTGGTCTAGTGAGCTCTCTCATTTTAAGTGTTCCATGGGGACGTGTCCCCCTGGGTCCCCTCCCTCGAAAAAAACTTCATGTTTTCTAGACATCCCCGTCTTGGGGACTTGGGGACTTGGGGAAACATCCCTCCACTAGCCCACCACCAACATTACCATCCCATGACCAGTGTCACATTTTCAAGATGCTGCTAGGATTTTGAGGATGTTGGGGTGTCCTCAAAACATCTAGGGGACTCCTAGTTGTCTCCAAGATGTATAATTCTTATACTTACCCATCTTTTTATAACTATTTTTTCAAGTACTATATGTATTTCAATGCCCTGTTGCCACCCTGCCATCATCCCCCTGCCATCCTCTCACCATCCCCAAACTTAGATCCTTGATCCCCTGTCCTCTAAACTCATCCCCATGTCCCCGTGTCTCACCTTAGAAAACTCTGGAACTATTCTTTATACAAGACTTCTTATGTCAAATTTGATTGATGCATGTCATTTGGACAAACCAAAAAAATGTATTTTAGTAAAGGTTAGTTGTAGTAAAAGTTTTAGTTTAAGAAAATATAGCCTTCTCTACTGAGTTCCCTACCCTATTTCATATGATTCTGTTTTCCTTTTAAATTTCTTCAAACTCATTAGCTTCATTGTGAGTCATTTTTACTCTGTGTTTTTTCCTCCATATTTTCTATTGATGAATTCTCTTTCCTTACATAGTTTCTCTAGCTTTTAGATTTCATCTTTCTAAATCAGAAAAACAAATATTGTCATGATAGGTCTAGATGGTTTTCCATGTGAAATACAACTAGCTTTGATTCCCACAACCAGTGTCCTTGGTATCCACCATTATTGTAAGGGCATTGAGGAAACTTGCAACAAGTGAGCAACAATATGGTGTCTATCAAAAAACTTGAAAATTCTATTCATACATCTAATTTTACTTTCCCAAGTTGGAATTATATGATAGATTATGAACCAATTTTTATGATACTTTCACATATCACCATTCTAGCAAGTGATTTACTAGTAACTTAAATGTTGGTTCTAAATGGTTGTATCATCTTGCATAAGGAAATATTCTGTAGACATAAAAGCATTGTTGTAATTTAATCAATGTCTTCCACTTTCATTTCTGAATGTGGAAATAAAAAATCTATATCCAATTCTAAATTTCATCTTCTTTAACTATTTAATCAAAACTTGATTTATACATCTAATATATATTCAAATTTTCATTTGAAAGAAAAACAATTAAATTTTGATTTTTTTTAATGAAAATATCATATATTAAAATCAAGTTAAAGTATACAACCAAATCCTTTAGAAAAATATGGGTAATAAGAAATTATAGCCCCAATTCAAACCAACAAAGCTAGAAAAAAAAACCATACGACCCCAAAAAGAAATAGACAATTTAAAAACAAAATAGACAAAAAAAATGCAGTCACACAAATGACAAAAAAAATTAGTCACACAAATGAATGTAAGAAAAAAAAATTATGATTGCCAATAGTGGCATGGTGTGCTGGTTAAGTTGTGTTATTATTTTCATCATCAAGATTCAAACCCTATTAAGATGTAGTTGTTGACAATTTATATTGAAGATGAAATTCCCATTTGATTCAAAGCTCTAAATCAAAAACATTTATCCCTCTTAATGAAAAAAAATAAAAAATTATAACAATTTTTATATCCAAAATATCTAAAAGATTGCTCGAATTAATAGTAACTGGTTTTCAACTAAGAAACCCATTGTTTTCCATTCACATGCTTATAAGTTCCAAACCAAATTTATGCCCATCTAAATCAATTCCAATAGTTTTTGGAATGATATTCTCACCACTTAAAGATTGACTATACTTATTTTACCTTGCTATTAATATATAGCGCTAATTCATCAAAAGTAAGCTTATAAATAGGATGAAAATTTGTGTACGTGCAATTTTTTTCTCTCTTGCATGCATTCAAAGTTGCAACCAAGTATTTGTACTAAGAAAAATAACTCTCAAATGCAGGGACAAAAACAATTACAAGAGAAACTATAATGCATGTCCAATATAACCATCCATGTTTGAATATAAATATAAATATATTTTAATAGGATTTTTTTTAACTCTCATTTATTAAAAATGAATTATTAATAACTAGTTAAAAACAACCCCTTGTTTATAATTCTCTTGAAAAAACTAAAAACTAGAAAAAATTAATTGATAACAATCCAAAAAGACCCCATAACAACACTAAGAAACTATGTAAACACAACCAAAATATAACAATAAATAAATAAAAAAACTGAACACCCAACACAACCAATACAACCAAAAATATATAAATTTTTCTTTTTGATCATTCTTGCAACTGTTTTATTTGTAATATGTCCCATATACATTTTGTACTAAGAAAAATAACTCTGGAATGCAGGCACAAAAAAAATTATAGGAGAAACTATAATGCAAGTCCAATATAACCATCCATGTTCGAATATAAAGATAAATATATTTTAAAAGGATTTAGTTTTTTAACTCTAATTTATTAAAAATGAATTATTAATAACTAGTTAAAAACAACCCCTTGTCTATAATTCTCTTGACATAACTAAAAACTAGAAAAAAATTAACTAATAACAATCCAAAAAGACCCCATAACAACACTAAGAAACTATGTAAACACAACCAAAATATAACAAAAAAAAAAAACTGAACACCAAACACAACCAATATAGCCAAAAATATATAAAATTTTCCTTTTGATCATTCTTGCAACTTTATATTAGGATAATTTTTTATGGATTTCCATTTGATAGTATAAATAATTAATTTATTTTTCAAGAAGTTAAGAATCTGTATGTCAAATTTTACTGTCAATCATTTATTTTTATGAGAGATCAATTTGTATAAATCGTTACTTATAAAATATGAGTCAATGAATTTAATTCTCAATCGAATTCTGATAACAATATTATAATTTAAATAGCTGCGAAAAATACTTATACTAATCAAATTCTATTGTATTACCACTGGAAGTCTCTCCTTGTCAAGATAATGATGTCATTCCATAATATATGTATATTCAAGATGATTGTAGTGCAGGGTGAACGTTGCTCCTCCTCCACTTAGATTGGCCCCTGTAAAAATGCATTTACAACTCCCCCTTAAAGAAAATGGTTATTCATTTATTTATTTTTATTGTTCAAATAATCCTTAATTCAAGATACGTGATTACAAATCAGTAGATATTAATAATGACTCCTAGTCAAACTTAAAATACTTTTATAGTTCAAATAGTAACAAAGGCTTTATCGTCTCTATCATATTCCAAACCTTTCTTTGAATATGCAACATAAAATTGTGTCAATAATAATATATATATTTAATGTTGTCTTAATAGATGGAATAATACCATTTCTACATATTCTATGAGTCTTGCTAATTTAGTTATTGAAGTTGGTTTATTTAGTAAAACTTAGATTAGAGGGTCTTAACTTTTCTCTTTAAGCTCTCTTGAATATTTTAACTCAATATCACTTAAAACTAGCACGATTTCAACAAAGTTTTTAAAGTGAGATACTTCAGTCTAATCATCTGGTTAGTCTAATTCTTGTTATCTCTTATACTTTCTCATAAATAATCCATATTTTACATGTTTGAACATGCATTCATATACGTTTACAAATGGCCATTAAATTTCATATAATACTAGCATATTCATATTCATAAATATATAGAACTCTTTTCAGATTTGAGAAGAAAAGAAGAAATGTAAAACATGTCTAGAAAAGATTAAAAAAGATTTGAATTTGACTTTTCTTGCTTCTAACTCTGCAACTTAAGCTCATATTTCTTATTCCTTTCAAGCTCCACACACAAGTTCTTGCACGAACAAGTTATTCTCCTAAATACAGTGCTCCAATGACAGAGATGGCACTTATAAAACTAACGAGCTATCCTCTCAAAGATTCATTCTCAACAATTTTGTGTCCTATGCTAAGTATTTTCCCTAGTAATTCCATGATGGAAAGAAATAACTAGCTAATAAATACTTCTTAAAACATTACCCACTTCCTCAATCTCACGCCTATCTCAAACTTTTCCTATGCTAGCCTTTTGTTGAAGCTCTTCTCATGTTGTCCCCCCAAAAATGAATAGAATGAATTATTTATTTCATTCCTAAATTGGTTTTTTATCACTCATTATTTAAGAATGAACCAAATATTTTTGTGTGTTAAGGATGCTATGACTCTCTTGCTCAATTAGGGTTTTTCACCTAAAGGAGAGAGGTAGATCCTACACAAAATCTAGGCGGTTCATGAAATTATAATGAAAATATGTCTAAATGAAATGATCTAAATGCAAAAAACTGATAAAATTGATTGTTTATTTATGCAAAACCTAAGAAATATGAAGCATTTGAAAACATAGTGTGATATGTAGAAATGAACTAGAAACATGCACAAATGAAAACATAACTTAATGAGACTAAATGGAGTAAACTTGGAGGTATAATGTTGATGTTGGAAGGTTATGGAATTTTTCAAAAATCATTGTTGATGGACAATGGGACTCATTCGCCACAAATGGTGAATCAGTCCAGGTTCTGGTAAATTCTACTAAAACATATTTCAGGATGCTGGGAACTGAAATCCTCATAAATCACTTTTTCTAGCCTGGTAGTGGGACTCATTCGACACTAATGGTGAATCAGTCCATCTACAAAAAATTGCAAATTTTGAAGTCAACTCTGTGGGTCTAGAGCTGTACTTGTCTTCTTGTCGGTTGACAGAACCAAATCTATAGAAAACGAGCTGAATGATGTCTCCAAGCTTGAATTAGGTCTTTGTTGACTTGAATAGATTTGATGACTTTTTGAACACTTTTCTACACTATCTCTTTGAAAAATATGCCTACAAGACCTGCAAACACACATGCAGAGAGGGGGAAAATGGTTAAGGGTTAGCGTATAGGGATTTCCCTTGGTCAAATCCCACTTTGGTGATCAAGCCCTTGATAAAGAAATGAAATAAAATAAGAAAGGAATGATAAAAAAATAACATGTAATTGTCATAAACTCACCAAACCCTTGTTGTGAAAGTCTAAATATTTGTCAATCGCTGCTCCAAGATGCTTGATAATTGCTTGATTGAATGATAAAAAATGGTTGAATGCTTGAGTGTATGAGATGATTAAGTGAACAAGATGAATGGGGGGGGGTTAAAATGGATAGAAAAACATTTATTTATACACTTATGCCTTAATTTCCTGAAGATACAACATCACAAGCTGATCTAAGGTCTTAATGAATAAAAAACCAAGAGAAATTTGAATTTGTTTTGAATTTTGTGCCAAGAGGGACTCATTCGCTACCCATGTCGAATGGGTCCCACTTAAGGCATGCAAGTGGGTGTCAGGAATTAAGTTGTCTTTAATGCTGTTTGTCAGGTTTACATTAAAAAATACACTTAATTAAGGCCTATAAGTGCATAAAGGGGCCAAATAAAGCATAAGAAAGGTGTAATTAGTGATGACAAGCCTAGAAAAGTGTGAAATTTTGTTACAAGACTTTACAACACTTTAAAATATGACTCGGTAAGGGATAAAAAGGGAATATTTAGATGAATTATAATAAAAAGAGTCTAGAAAAGTGTAGAAATGTGTTACAATACTTCACAATACCTTCACAAGACATCATAAAGTCTTAATAATTTGAATATTCAAGAAATAATGTGAATGTATAAGTCACATTGCATCATTAAATCTAAGCAAAATAGGCCAAGCATCACAAGAAAAGACCTAAATGACCATGAAAATATCCAAAGATCCATTTTTCTAAGGTACAAAGAATTTTCTAGATATAGTAGATCATTGCCTCTTTTTGGAGGCTCAACGCACCTCCTTTCATTGCCATGACTTGCATATTAACTATCTATATGTATACCAAAATCCACAACTTGCATATAGTTTCTTATATCATTAAAAATGCAATTTGAAGGATCCTTCTAAACAAACCCAACTTCCCCTCAAGATGCCACAACTTGTGGTCTGTTAGAATTTTATTATGAAGTTGTTTTGAAACTATAGAATTATCCTCAAAGAATGACACTTGATATCAACATTTCCACACCTCCCAAGTGACATATATACTCATCTTCCCAAACCAAGGATTCCAAAAGAATAGGAACATATGCATAAAATATCAACATAAAATATCACCACGCCTCTTCACATGATGACTAATATGAGCCAACATAATGCAATAATCTGCCACTTGTAACATGGCTTTTAAAATAACTTACTGACTACCCAAGTCGTGGGCTCCATAATAATATGAACTCATGCATAAATTTTCCATCACCACTTTTGTGGCTTTAACTTCAACTCATAATTTTCAATTTACTTAGCCACTAACGTGCCTTCAAAAATAAATTAATCATGCTCATTTTGCACTAAGATATAATGCAATTTAATAATCTTTTAAAATTCCATTTTTTAAAAGCCTTATGATTTGGCTTGGTCTCCACGACTTGAAATGGATAATCTGCCATATTAATGTGACTACCAAAGAGGATCATTAATGATAGAGGTATATTTTCCCTTAAGACACTTAACCTATCAACTTAGGTTTAAAACTTACCAATTCGATACTTGAACTGACTTGATGAGGTTCCAATTAACCTAAGTGAGTGAGTGTGTGTGTCTACTCAGATAGCAATACCAAATGTTCCAAATACCAACTCCTCTCTTGAGTGATACTCTCCCTTCCCCTTTGGAGGGTTCAAAATTTATTGCATTCAACTTAGAGCAACATATTCGTAGTTAGCTGATAACATATAAAGCATAATCATAGTATAGATTACACATCATATAAGCATTTAAAAGGAGTTTCATCACATTGCATATACATACATTTCATCCAACCTTCAAATACCATAATGACATAATCATGCATTATAATCATATTTGAACATAAAGGTTAAAGTAATTGGGTAAATTAACAATGGGGTGTAACATGCCTAACCAAATATGTAAGAAAAACAAGGTTTGTATGTCTGAGTTTTTTTAGTGAAAATACATTAATTTTCATAAGTGGTTATCTTGTTATATGTCATTAGTGAATGGATGTGGTCCACAAAATAGCGGTATGAAGTTTCTTTTGGTGAATTGAATGTGTGAGTGGTAAATATAGTAAAAGAGAGGAAATTTTTGGTTTTTTGAGGCTCACAAAAAATTGTGTGCATATTTAATGATTTTAAATGAGTACCTAACAAGGCTTTGTGTGAGGACCCATCTCACCTAAAATATGGGGATATATTTAAAAGTGATTAGTAAATTAATTTATGGGGGATGTTAGAATAAATTAATTTGTATGGTTAACATGGACCACACTAACACAATCACTTACTATCATTCACCAATGCTTTTATATTCAAAGTCAGCATTCAAAGCTAACTTTCATAAACATATTTCAACTAACTACCATAAATAATATAGAACATAGACAATTTGATTCTATGTATTTTACATATAAGTAACAATATAATAAACAAGTAATTTATCAAGCTCCAATTAATAGCCATATAATTTCTTTGTTTCTTTCAATTTTTTTTAAAAAAA
The DNA here is from genome assembly GCA_007258455.2 of Sequoia sempervirens. Lineage (NCBI taxonomy): Eukaryota > Viridiplantae > Streptophyta > Pinopsida > Cupressales > Cupressaceae > Sequoia > Sequoia sempervirens. Next base: position 732,023,875 of record VDFB02000003.1, read on the forward strand.
GGATAAAGAAACAGAAATCCAACACTAAATCTAAAAAAGATAGTATAACTAAATATAACAAGACCTAAAGGTTGATTTAATCACGTCCAACATTAGCTAATCTACCTATGCTCAATAGTAGATATCAACAATTCAAAGGCTCTTCATGGGGATATTTTCTTACATTTGGTAGAGGGTGGAGGACTCAACTAATTGATTATGAGGGTCTATCATTTTTTTTAGACATTTCTTTGCTACCAAACACCTTGTTTATGACTACTCTTGTTCCCACCATAGGAATGTGAGATTAACTATATGGTGATGGAATGATCTCTCCAAACATTTGAATGTGGGTGATTCTATTGTTTCTAACTCTGTGGATGGTGAGTATCACAATCTTATCCCCTCAATGATAGGATCACAATGTGATCTTTAAGGTTTCACAAGTGACTTTCCCTAGAGCTTGTGCATGTCAAGTGATTTCCTCAATCCCTAGTGCTATATATTCTCCTCTAAACTTGGTTTAAAGGCATCTCTTTCATTATATTCCATTGCCCTCTCGATGGGTTTTAGGGAGATTCTTACTAATTTGTCTATGAATTTTGTGCAACATGTTGTTCATGTGTTTGTGATCATGGTCAACAAGAATAAAATTCACAATGAATCATATCTCTATTAAAATAAAATAATTCTTTGAGAATCAAATATAATTGTCCCAAGGCTTCGATTGTCAAGTATTGACATACAAGATAACTCAAAAGTTCATTCTAGATACTATTTAACAAGGAGCCTTTATGGTCCATGAGTCAAATTATAGGGTTCTATAAATGATTATAATCAAATCAAAAAGTTCAAACCTCAAGATGGTCATCAATTTTTTATTAATAAATTCTCAAAATTTTGAGAGATTAAAGAAATGGAAAATGAAAGAGAGGAAGAAATGGGTTAGAATTCGTACCTAAATTTGTTCAAATTAACATATAAGTTTACAATTGGATATCATAAAATAGATCTATATTTCACTAGACACAATCATAACTACATACAAATAGTGCAAGCTTCAATAATTTTTTTAAATAATAAAAGATATTGTGATCCATAAGCATGGTGAAATTTTGTAATATTTCACAAAATGATGGAATATTTGAGTCATTTTTATATTCATATGCATATGATAAGTATTGAATATACAATTACAGATCTACAACAATTTGAGACAAGATTCACATTTACATGAGAGATATATTCTTCCTCATCATGCAAGGTGACTTTGGTTGAGGTGATGGTCAAATATTTTCCCCTCCTTTCTCCACAATTAGAGAAGTTAGAAAATGGTATTTCTTAGATGTTGAAAGAAGGAAGAGAGGTCCTCTTAAAACTATTTCAAAATCCCATCTCTAGGTTAAGGGCATGCAAATTGCAAGGATAGGGTTAGGTACAATGTAGGTTAGCGACCTTTTGGTTGTTCTCTTATAGCAACTTGGCTATAGTTATGTTTTGGAACAATTTATTTCGTAGTTGTTGCATTGTCCTAATAAAATATTTCAAGCCCTTTAAAAACCTAATTTTTACCTCTTAATCAAAAACTAAATATAACAAAATTATAATATTTTATCAAAGGTTGGAAGATAAAATTACAATGTTGTACTAAAATGTGAAACTCAATTAACATTGAGATGTTTCAATCTGAAAATTATAGTTTATAATCCTTTTAGCAATAATTTAAACATTATTCATTTCACAAAGTTTTTCTTTGTTAATATATTTTTATTAGATGATCTTAAAAATGATTGATTAGTTGATAGAATTTATTGACCATCTAAACTATCTTTGAGGCTCGATCATCATATTTAATTGAAATTTCTAACAAGGGGAAAGGACCTAGTAGCCACCCACCCTAACTTTGTGCACCTTAAGCTCCTAAATGGTACATCATAATTCCATGTTTTTTTTGGTTTCTTTGTATGTGACTTAAGAGTTTAAAGCTATTGTTCCAACTTCTTGGTAGTTACGACAAATATTGGAGGACTCATTATGTGCACAAAGGTTAAAAACTGGTTATTTAGAAGTGATGTTCAATACCTATTCATAAACACCCCAATAACCATGCACTCGACCACCAAAAAAATTGTGTTATGCAGTGAGCGTCACTCCTTAAAAATGGTGTTTACTAAAAAAACTAGTTTTCAAAAGAGATGGGAAAAGAAGTGCAATCCGATTCCAAAAAAATTGAAAAAAACATATTTAGAATCTAAAGACAAAATGTCACAAATCACTAGTTTGCATCTTCCTCATGGTTTAACCACTATAGGTGCCCGAAAGTGAAGATTTAGTTAGAAAAAAATTAGTTCTGTCTAGTTTGGCCAAAATTGTAAACCAAAGATAGGGATCTACCCCATATCACCATAATTTTCCATTTTTGCTTCCAACTTAATTATTTTAATATATCTTTCCAACTTTTATGAAAAATTGACGCATTTATAGGATGGCCATTTTAACACGCATTTGTCAACTGCTTAGTTTTGATTTAATTTTACAAAATTAGCACATGAGCAACTGAGCATTAGCTTTGATGTGAAGTCATTAGTGCTACCCATCATTTTGAGTTTAGCCTGAAGCTTTAGCTTCAGTTTTAGCACTTAGACACCCCATGTCAAGAGACTTATTTATATGTCTCATCAATGATGTAAAACAATGAAATTTCAATAAGATACGGGAATATCAAGGAGAGAATCACTTACATCACATCGACAAGGTATATCTACAAGTGCTCGACAAAACACAACTCTTGGATATAACAAAGTAATGTCAATGAGACATTTAGATATCAATAAGAAAAATAAGATTGTCTCATCAACATTATTCAAGTAATGATCAAAAGCATACACTGCTAGACCACCAGGAAGGTGAGAAACATATGCAGTAGAGTGGTATACACCACAACACTACATCAAGAAGCCCTTGAGCAAGTGTGGCAGGATAAACAAATAAAGGGAAGGGAAACACTGGCCACAATCACAACAAGTACAATAATAAGAGACAACATATGATAATCCCATGGCATCAATCACATAACTCTAAAGCACCAAACGTGTAGCAACCAACAGTCAGCTAACCATTTGAACAACCGCTTCATGAATCAACATAGCCCGCCAAAAGAATTCTTAAAAATCTAATAAATACACTCTAATTCTTTTTGAAATCTTATTTTCAGGCATAGCCCACCAAAATGGAGTTTCTTCATTTGCCACAATAACAAAACCCTTTGTTGAAACCTTATTTTTAGGCTGATCCCACCAAAATTGACAAGGTTTCAAAGAATGATAGAATGGTAAGGAGATGTGCGTGATAGGAGGCATAGGATTCATTGTTGTTTATTTCATTCCTACTCTGATCAACAAGGGTTACAATGTTCATGCTACTATTTGTAATCCAGGTATTTAATTGAGATATGTTTGTATAATCTCAAATTCCTTCAAATGCTTTTGAAGTATCAATGTATCCTATATAGGGTTTATAATGACTTCTTTTAATTTTAAAAAATAAATCAAATGCTTTTGAAGTATCAATGAGTCCTATATAGGGTTTAGAATAATTTCTTTTAATTTTAAAAATAAATTAAATGATGCATTTTCTTGTGATTGATAATGTGAGACCTCCAACTTCCTAGCACATTGTCCCTTTTCAGACCAGGTTCATTACCTAGTTGCTAGGGTTTTACTCTGACATCTTGACATTCACATTGGCTTTTTAAATATATCTACTTTTGCTTTAATCTTTATCATGGTAACCCTTGAGTTCCATAATCCACCTTCAATCTCTTCTAAGAACGTTGTCTTAAGCTAGACTGCATAGTATGCATATAAAGCAAGTCCTTCATACCCGCCATTGTTCTAAACCACCACTCACCACCTTGCTTAAAATGCTACCTCCATAAGCACAATAACATGTTTTAAAATCATGGTTTCCAGTGATTGACCATTAAGGTCACTACTTTCATCAATATACAATGAGATTTTTGTCTTCAAACTTAAGGCATTATGCAAGATAAAATTGTGAATTGTTTATTGTGTACAATTTGATTTTCTTGCACATTTACTGCTTTGCTAACTACCTTTAAGACTGGATATTGCACCATCAACTACAATCTCAAACAACTCACTCACTGTCACTTGAAGATTCCTTTCATGAGCATCCTTGTATAAAATGAAACTATGTCCTATAGACTGCCTACTTACTTACTAATATAGGGGACTCATTGTTTCATGGTATTTTGGGTTTTATTTAGAAGGGGTTAATATGTGGCACTTTTATGTGTAGGAAGAATAGATCGTGATGCAATGTTCGGGTATGGATGGTTCAGGAAAAATTGGATTGCTATCGATGTCATAACCAGGTTGGATTGTACCTTGAGCTGGTGTGAAACACTTCTTGGTGTTTTTGCTTCGAAGCAAAACTTGTGTGTAGGAATTTCCAAATATCCAACAAAGGAAGTTCCTATATTCTAAAGATAAAATCATAAATTTTCTTATCTAGTTTCTGATCCAACCTGAGATCTTTAATATCTGATAGAGAAAGTTTGCACATTCTAAAGATAAAATCATAAATATGCTTATTCAACTTCTGATCTAATTTGAGGTCATTAATATCGAACAAAGAAAGTTCCTATATTCTAAAGATAAAATCATAAATTTTATTGGTCCAATTGGAGATCCAATTTCAGGTCGTGAAGCTCCAAAAAAGAAAGTTCCTACATTCTAAAGATAAAATCATAAATTTTTTTGGTACAATTTGAGGTCCAATTGTAAGGATTTATCTTTTTAATTATACTTTCTGACATTTGTCTTGATACAAATTGTTACTTTATAATTATGGTATTTCTTTTCTTCTAATGTTGTCAACCCTCATTTTAGGGAAGAGATCCAAAGATGGTTCCTTCAGCTGGAGACTACACTTTTCCACTATATATTCCATCTAGAAACACCAGAAGCTCAGGTATTGTCATACTCAGGTACAATAGAGTTTGAGGTTATCTTGTTCTCCTTGATACAAGATGTTGTCCTTCAATCCCTCTTAAGCAACATTCACTATTATGGAATTCATCATTGTACCTTTCATGCATTTGATTTAATTTGTTATGTGGAAACATGTCTCTGTCTTTGCAAGTAATGACTATTGTGTAAGGTTTTAATCTACATGACTACTCCTCATGTTTAATTCTTGTGACTGTTATGATGCTTGGCACTGCTTACTTTTAACCAAACTGTTAATGAAAACTATCTTGGAATCCTTGATGATCAGTTTTTTCAGAATCATGGCTATGTTGATAGTGGAATGTTCTTATTAATAAGAATAAATCTTTATCAATAAGGAAATTACTCCTTACCAACATACTCCACTATCCTTGCAAAGATTGATCTTTAATGCTTCATGGATGGTTTACTTGTGATTATCCTTCTCAAATGAAACAATAGGGAAACAAGTTGGAATCAACCCTTGTGGGAGCCACATTTCACCCCACATGCTATAACCAGATAAAAAAACAACCTAATTTTATCTATACCTGCACAATGAGAAAACATGTTAGATAAAACCGAGCAGATGATAGATATGTTTGATAACTTTCTTGTTTTCCTAGACATCTTTGGTATGCAAGTTATTTGAATGCACATGACGATCAAATTATATATTTATAGATGTATGCACATATTTTGACTGGTGATCCTTCATTTCTCTAACAAAACTCTTCTCACTCAAATGTAGGGAACCTAGGACCAGCAAGGAAGACATCAACTTGGAGGCTTAGAAAAGTAGGAAGACTGAAGATGATACAAAAAAAAGAAATCGAGATTCGTCATTGAGGTAATGACGGGTCCCCTTTCACTTTATGTTCATTTTTTCTCTTTTGTATCTATAAATGTATTGTTTTTCAATTATATGCATTCAAATAGTCAGTTCCATAGCTTGTGTGGAACAACATACATTTACATTATCAATAAATACTACATTTTTGATTTGTAAATCTAGTGCAATCTAGTAATGTAATCTTCTAATTTTGTTTATGCACATGAATGTAATGTAGAAAAAATAAAAATGTACCTTACTCTTCATTTGAAAATCACAAAATCTCTACCTGATTGAGCTATTAACTTTTGTGTCTTCATGAACATATGTTGATACAAAATGAATGGAAGAAGCATCCAAGTAATCCTAATTTTTTCTGCCAACAATTCATACCAAAGATTGAACAATTTAAGGATATTGCAATAATTAATTTGTATTGACACAAATAATATTACTGAAGCATTTCAAAGTTTAGGCCATAAGAATAATCCTTCTTTAAACATTGATTGTGTTGTAGCCGAAATTCCATCCTAATTATTTTTGCATACTTCCATTTTCACTCATCTCTTACATCCACCATATGCATAGAATTCTTGTCATAATAACTTAAATTTAATAAAATCCCTCGAGTGAGCTTCCAAATAAAACCATTGATCACAACATCAAAGTGTATTCCTTCTTTGAAATACTCCTATGATTGCTCATAGCATATCGCCAAGACAAAACCATGTTGCTGAGAGTCCCTCCAAAGTATCTCTAACATTAGCACAAAGCACAAATCAAAAATGTAGATGAGACACCCCTATGTTGAAGAGACTTATTTATATGTCTCATCGATGGTGTAAAACAATGAAATGTCAACAAGCTACGGGAATATCAAGGAGATAATCACTTATGTCACATCGACAAGGTATATCTACAAGTGCTCGGTGAAACACAACTCTTGGATATCACAAAGTAATTGTTGATAAGATAGTGGCATATCAGAAAGAGACATTAACTTGTCTCATCGACACCGACAACCAACATCAGAGGAACACAAGGTCTAATGTTGATGATACATTGAGATATCGGTAAGACAAATAAGATTATCTCATCGACACTCTTCAAGTAATGATTAAAAGAATACACTGCTATACCACTGGGAAGGTGAGCAACATATGCGGTAGAGTGGTATACATCGAAAAATCATAGTAAGAAGCCATGAGCAAGGCAGTAGTGTGGTAAACAACATAAGGTAAGGGAAAAACATTGCCATACCGGCATATCGAAGAAAAAATGAGCATTTTAATTAAAAGTCTCTTCGATAGTTATGAAATGATGATTAGTTTGATTGATATGACTAACAAAAATATCGATGAGACTACTGCTATTAATGAAGAACTTGATCATAAAGGTGGCGCGAGCGCCATTTATGAACTAGGGCTGGATGAAGTGTCTTGAAATTTGATAAATACGACCTCAAAGAAGTTGAAATCATTGTGAATTGTAATTAAAGGACTTGGAGAACCAAGTTGGATGGCAGTAGGAAACCAAAAATTTGCAACATTTATCCAAGTAAGTGGTCTAAACTCAGCTCAAAGTATCTTCTCAGTAATTAGATGAAAGCATTGCATGAGTAGGGTTGAGATGGAAAAAACCCGAGGCAAACAAAAAGCAAAAAGATAGAAAACTGAAGCTACGCAATTGAATCAAGACTTAATCGATTAGTGTCCTAGGTCTAGGCCAAAATATAGAAGAATAACACAGCTTAACCCATCGTGTGTGACATTACAAGAGAAACATAAAAATTTGGGAGATGTATGGACTCCGTATAGGGGTTATGACCTCTTTATTTATTATTATACAAAGAAATTATGGCATAGCCCAGTGTCAAACCTGTGGAATTTGAATTTGGGTAAACTTGTAGTACCCAACGCCTTTGTGAACATAGAGTTAATCAAGGTGTTGGAAAAGAATTACAATATGAAGACAAGAGAAATTCATTTGCTTGATGGGTCACAGTTCATGGTCATAAAGTCAGATTATATTTCCATGATTTTTCAGCTAGACACTTCCCTGAAAACAAAATTACGAATTAGAGACTTGTTGGAGGAATACAACACCATAGACACAAGTTACAAGAGGTGGAAATTTCCTCTACATAGGGTTAAGGGTGCGGGTTGTTAGGGTTAGAGATGGCAGATATCTAACAATTAAATGCAGATTTAAATAATAAACAGAGAAACTAAAACATACACAGAATAAATCATAACACAGAGAATTTAACGTGGTTCACCCAATCTGGGCTACATCCACCAAACCGCAGCCATCCAATACTTTTATTATCCAGTGCAAATCCTATTACAATCTTGTGAATAATCACGTTTTTCTTCATCCTGTAACCCCCATCCCAACCTTTTAACAAGCTTTTAGAAGCTTCCTGCATTCAGGGCCAGCGAGGATGAGAGGCTAGGGTGTACAGTATACCATGGGCTATACAGTATAGCATGATCAGTCGCCACATACCAACAATCTCCCACTTGGAGACTGATCAAGCTCCACACCATCACAACCTCCCACTTGGAGACTGATCTTGGACAACACTGCTGCACTTACAACTCCCACTGGAAATAAGAACCTTGGACCCTGCTTCTTTGTTATACTTGAATTCAACCTTGAAGGCCAACTGAAGCTAAAGAGGAGCTCAACTTCTCCCTTGGCACCACCTTCGTAAACATATCCGCTGGATTGACATCTATATGAATCTTGGCCAGCTTGACCTGTCCATCTTCCAACACGGGTAACCAAACTATGAGGTTCTCTAGTGAAGATAAGCCCCCATTCTCTGTGGATTTGTTTGAAGAATACTTTCAATACACTTATTACTCAGCTGGTCAAGTACTGGGAATTGATGTTCCTGAGAACATGACAATTGCTCCCATGGTTTTAGCCATAGACATCTAGAGCCATAATTCCCAACCATATGATTATGCAGAGTATTTATCGGAGGCCATCAATAATGCCCTCAATATCATCAATAATAATAGTGAAGCCATTAATTTCAAGCACTATTATCTTTTAATGCACATGATATTATACAAAGGGTAGGTGATGGGGATATGGGGTGAGGAATTAAGAATAAAAGACTTAGATAATGATGGAAATTCAAGGCTTGTACAAATGTGGACATCTGTGCAGGACAACAGGTGTGGGAGGTCCCACTACCTATATTTTGAGGAATATTTTGTCAAACCACTATACAAGATGCTAGGCCACAAATGTGACTACAATCTCTCCCCAAAGATCTTAAGATTTCTTCGACCAAAAGATATGAGTCATGAAGTAGGGATAAATCACAATTGCGGGGACTAGTACATGTTTGGGGATTGTACTGTTATCAGGGTTTATGGATTTGAAGCTACACCTTATTTACTGCCTAAGACTATGCTAGACAAAGTTGCTTATTTAGAGATCATAAGGCAATTGTCATTTTCAGCTTTCATGCATTTAAAGAGCTATGGGAGGCAGAATTTCATGCCTTCCACTTTATGCTTTGGTGATTTCACTATTATCTTTGATTCAGGCTATGGCTTGCTTAGTGGTAAATTGGATTATTATGGCTTTCCGGTTGGCAACAAAAGGGAAAAGTTTGATCTTGAACACTTCATCTGTGATGCCAATTTTTTTTAGAAATTGAAAGGGTATGAGCATAGTTTCCTTTTAGAATATGTCATTAGAAATTGTGAAGAAAAAAAAACATGATGAAAATCAATGCCTATAGTAGGGTTATGATGGTTGAGGATTGGAAGGTGAATAATAACCCAAGATATGTAGGGGATTTCCCTAAGGTACAAGATCCCATAGAAAGAATTGAATAGTTAATCCTCCATGAAGAAGAACTAATAAGAGATGTGCCACTTGTGGCATTTGAAAGAGGAAGGGGCATTGGTCCTAGGAGGTAAGTAGAAAATATCACACCACTAGATCACTTATCACCTCAGCCTACTTCTGAAGTGAGATTTTTAGTTGGTTCTCCATCCATGGAAGAAGATAACACTGAGGAGGAAGAAAAAGTCTCACAGTTTAATGCTCTTTTTATACCCCAATATGAGATGCCATTGGAAAGATGTGTGATCACCTTTGAAGCCTCTGATGAGCTATTAGATGGTGTGAGGCATCGTGCAAGTCAGGAATTTGTTGTAGATGATACTTTTGTGCAAACCCTTGAATTTAAGTCCTTTATATATGAGTATAAAGGAAGAATAATAAGAGAAAGGTTAAAGGACATTGACCCTGAGAAAGAGGCTTATGCCTTGAAAGAGTTGAAAAATGAAGTTGATATGGAAATGAGAAACATGACTGTTGAGAGAGGAAGAGCATTATTGCAAGAAGCTGGAGTTATGCTCCTTCTTAGGTGGGATATTAGTTCAACCATTGTGTTTGATAGCTTTTTGAAGAGAAAGAATAAAACTTTGCAAATAACGGATGAAGTAGATGAGAGGGTCTATACAGGGTCAGGGTACAATCCCGATAATACCACTTTGCAAATTTGGGCTCTTTACACCCCAAGAAAGAAGCCTTCTCTCATTGACCATGATCAAATTTTTGGACATCTCCTAGTGCAAAGAGTAGGGGAGACAAATCCCTTGGAGACTGTTGACTTGAATTTGAATGTAGCCAAATTCACCAAAGCCTAGATCCAAAAGCTAGTAAGAGATAACTAGTGGCTGATAGAGGAAAATGACAGGTTGAAACAAGAATTAACCAACTACAAAGATAGGCTACCTACTTCTCCAATGATTTACTCTCCTTTAATTGAACATGAAAGAAAAGTGTTAGAGGCCATGTTTGAGACTGCTCAATGGAAGCATAAATTTGAAAAGGATCAAAAGGAACAAGAAGAACTAAAAATAAAATTGAAGGCTACTACTTTTGACATAGCATCAGGGATAATTTGTATGAAATTCAAAGATATGTGCCAACATGCAGATGGTGTCTGGAATGATCACAGTGGAACATACAAGGCCCTCATGGAGCATGGAAGACTACTTGATAGGATGAAGGAAATGGAATCCCATATCAAGGAAAAAGATGGAGATAATAATGCTTTGCTCCAACAATGTCAGAGCCTCATGAATACACATGAAAAATTCCATATTATCTTGACACATGAATTGAATGACTTCAGCCAGCCACTATGTATGGCCATGCTAGATTTCTTTGAAGAAATAGATTTGAAGGTTTAGGAAACCTGGAAAAATGAGATATAAAATTATTTTCCAGGCATCCTTGATGACATCAATGATGACGATGAGGTACTCAAGAAAATGCATTTAAGCAACTCGGTAGGATTGTTGGATTGGAGAATGCAATGAAAAACACTCTACAGAATGCAAACACTTATGCCTAGGAGAAATACATTGATCACATGTCAAAAGTTAATTTGTTCCTTGCATGAGCTGTATGAGGAGGTAGTTAGAGTTTGGTTGTTGTGGATGCATTAACATGGTTCTTGAGCCTTGAATAGATATTAAGTGGTCACAGGTGCTTGCTAATGATTAATGGACTATGGTGCATCCAACAATAAACCCTTTTTAAGTTTCTATGTTATGTTAATTATGATTTAGTTAAGAAATGATGTAACTTTTATGAATGGACCTGAAGCTTGTTGCTTCCCGTACAAATAGGGAAACCAAGGTACGATTTTGATCATCATATCATCATCATTTCAATCCATTAGAATAGATACTAGACCATCTCATCCACTTATTCATATCAAAAGAGCTCATGTTATGTATGTTTATATTTGTAGCCATATAATGGAGTAGATACATTATAACTCGTAATCCATTTTCAGTGTTCAATTGTTGTGTTGGTTTTCATTCTTATTTATTTCTTTGTTGTCTCCAAAGTGGTCTTTTCAAGTTGTTTAAATATGCAAGATTTATCAGGGCACATTTGTTGTTACTGTGTGGATGCTTTGATTGGTCTCTGGTTAGGTGTGAATTAAATTCCTTTCAAATAATTTACTTTAATTGGTTCACATTAAGGATTAAAGTCCTCTTAGAGATTGGCACCCTCTTATGGTCTAAAAACCTACATTTTTCAGATCCAACATATTGCAAATAACTCTAAAAATTTAGAAGTCTATGAAATAGTGTATATATTCTATGAAATAGTGTATACATTCTTGTGCTTGTAAATATTCTTGTAATTGTATATTCTACGAAACATTCCTTATTTTCTATGAAACAATGTATATATTCTTGTACTTGTAAATATTATTTTACTATTATGTCTATTAAAGAAAATAGAGTTTGAATAAAAAATGCTTCACCCTTTTTTGTAAGTGAGTATGTGAATTATTGTTTAAGGAAAAATCTTACAGTGTTTACATTTTCAGTTTACTAGTTTCAAATCTTCATTTGCTATGTATATAAAATTGTATGTGCTTTTTATCTCTAATGACAGAAAATAGTAATGTCATCAGAATCAGGGTTCTCAATTTCAACACGATCATTGTCTAAACTTTTCATATCCTGTTCACTTTTAAGTGCAATCGTCAAAATTTTATTTTTATTTCTTCTCCCAGTTAATCTTGTTTCCTTTCAACACAACATAGTAGGTTGCATGTTAAATTTCAAACATTTTCTTTGTATTTTTTTGTATATATTATTTTCTCAGTGCATCATTATGTAACAACAATTTCACTTCTGAGATATACAGTAAAAATAAATGAAAGCGCATGTTTTCTTTGTCAAGGGAAATGTATGGTGAATACCCTATGTCTTTCAAATAAGTGTGCAAGTGAAATAAGACATAACTAATTGAATATGATTTTCTACTGTACAATTTTTTTTTATGTGATTTTTACTTTTTGCATGTGGATTACCCTTAGAAAGAGACTAATTATCTTTTCCTAAATGAAGCCTTTACATTTCTTGTCTACAAAAGGAATTTAATGCTTGACAACAGGTTCGTGAACGTCATACAAATTAAGATTGGTGTAAAAGACCATCCCCACAAATGTTGTTTGGTCTATAATTATAATGGAAAATATAAAAGATTGCTAGGAGAATAAAACAAGTTTTCAATTGTCCAAGTACAACATAATATTATTGAAGCATTTCAAAGTTCAGGCCATAAGAATCATCATTTTTTAAACATGGATTACAAATAATTCTAAAAATTTAGAAGTCTTGGTCATTGACATTATTGTCTGCTACAATGTCATCCAGTGTATCATTGTCAATGTTCATATGTTCTTTCAAGTATTTAATATTATCATCATCCTCATCTTGACCTGCATCATTTTCATCATCATTGAAATTTGATTGTAGACCATCTATATTGTTACCAGATGTATTTGGATCATCATTTTATATACCATCCATATTGTTGTTTTCCATAACATCATCTAACTCTGAATTATTGTCTTCTTGTGCCTGAACATAACCATCTTCAACATCATCATGGATGTCAATTTCTTTGATGTTATCTAATCCCTCTCTCTCATTTTGTTGGCCATCATTGTTTTGCTCAGTATCCACTAATGCATCATCAAATACATGCCTTAATCTTGGGTCATAATGTATGAAAAATATCCATTTCAGGTCCAAAATATCTTCATAGACAAATACCTGCACATGAACGACATACATATATTAGACTATGTTATAATGATTTTATTGATTAATAAACACATGTATATATTCACAATAAGCTATGAATTAATAGATTAATGATCACTAACGCTTCTTGTTTGAGTTAAAGAAATACCTGCTCACAATGAATTGGTAGAACATAAGGCTCCTTATCCTCTGGTAGGAACAATGAGGAATCTATAGAAAACAATCCACTATGGGTATCATGTCTTTGTTTCCTTTCAAATGCTTCATACCATCTACACTTAAAAATACAACATTTAAAAAAGCGGTAATATAACTATTAATTTCTTGTATTTTACCAACATATTGTAGATTCTCTTCAATTATATTCTTATCTTTTGAGCTTGATCGACTAGATTGCTTGAAGTCAACCATGATGCCACAATCAAAGGATCATCTCTTTACGTCTACACTTTCTACATGATAATGTCGACCATATGCCCACATTGCTGGATATTTCCTCGCCTGTGAAAGACCATTTATTTCAGTGAAAACAAATATAATGAAGAATATTAAAATAGTTAATACTATCAAAACTGTAAGGAAACAACATTTTGTAAAATTCTAACTGTAATGCCCCGCCACGCAACCCTAGGGGAAGTTGCAATTCACTAACCATATGCAACAATTTTTTTTTGTTTTTTTTGTTTAAGAACAATAACATACAAGTTCACTATACTTTTCAAACATCCCCTAAGGCTACGAGGTTGAGATTACTATAAACCCGCAAAACAACATACATGAAATGAAACATAACATTTAATTACTTAAGGAAATGAGGGTGCATACTTTCCATACATGCTAAATACATTAAAAACTAAAAGATACAACATGATTTTCAATAATAATTATTCACAATATAATTACAACACTCATTCCCCGAATGAGGTAAATCAAATAAGCATGATGATATATTACAAATTCCACCTCGATACAAATGAGGGGTAATGAAATACAAGAATAGCTGGAATGAAAGAACTAGAAGAGTAATAGGAACATGCGAGCTCCCCAACATGAGAGTCTCGTCCACAAGATCACAAACAAGCCAACGGTGTAAGGTGCATGTTCCACCCAACCAAGTGAAACCCAAAGGCTCACCCCTCGTGCTAGGAGATAGTAACAAGGATTTCTGGTCAAGACCAACTACCCCTAGACAAAGGCTAAACATAACTGAACCGACTCAAATTCCAACAACATCACTTAACACAGTACAAAATTGCTTCTAGGTTACATAGGACAAGTACACCATTGTACAAAACATAATAATTGACTAACTGTTGACGTAGGAAGAGTGTCATACATAAATTTCCATGAGTTACCCTAGCTCAACCTTCCTAGGCTACCAGACCCCCATCATGGGTTACCCTGGCTTGCCTCTACCGGTCGTCAGACCCTCATGCAAAACTATGCGTCTCATCTCATCTCGAGCCTTAATAACGCATACTTCATGAGAGAGGCATTCATTAACTTTATTAGTGTGAAGTTCCCCATTAATTCTTTTAGATTATCACTTGATTAAACCCTAGGTGAGTTACCCTGACACCACTTTGGGCGTCAGACCCCCACAAAGGGCCACTCTCCTATTGACAACACGGGGATACAAAACCCCCAATCTAAGGGTAGACAACATGCACAAACTGATGACCAATTTTGACCTTAACACATAAGGTCATACAACCGGTTCGAAGTACTTGGGTATCCATGACATACCCCATATCTCATTTATGATAACCGGGTGATAACACAACTACCACCACGTGCACTACCCAAAACAATCACAAGGTTGACTGACATACCGACAACCTTTACTTTTAAAATGACAACCTCAAAGGAAGACTTACAAAATCTGACTCAAATCCCAACAAGAATGAACGCCCTACAACGAAAGGAAGCTTACAAACAATATAAGGTAATCTACATTAGGATTTCGTAAATCTAAACAGTCATCGCATTAGTGCACTTAATCAAATTAAATAAACTAATATTCAAATTTCCTAAATTCAATCAATCACACTTTTTTTTTTCCTTCCCTGCATTTATCTAATTAAAACTCTAAATTTCATTCCATGTCATTGCAATAAATCAAGTCGTTCCTTCATCCTTAGTTTCACGACCAATTCATAAAAACAATTTATTAACTAACAACATTTGACTAAAATAAATCTTTCATTGATTCACAATTTCGCAACTATAATTATAATCAAAACATTTAAATAATAAAGTCATTCAACTAACACCTAAATCAATCTACTTACTCTAAATTTCCTATTAATTCCATATTCAATACCTTTAAATAAATCAAGGCATTTATCTTATTCAATAAAACCTATTTCACAATAAAATTCCTTATTCATTAAAAAATATATAAATTCCATTTAAAAAAAAAATCTATTTAATCAAATATTTCAATCCTCTTAATCAAGCAATTTAATTACACTTAACAAATTAATTAAAAATCATGAATATAAAAATATACATATATATATACTATGCATATATATTTATCTAAGTAAACATATATGCATAATATATATGACATATATTTATATATTTAAATTAATTATTATTTAAATATTATAATAATATTATATACATATAATATATTATATATATAATATATATATTATTATATATTGATATTAATATAATATTAAATAATAATTATAAAATAAACATAAAAAAAAATGAAATCCAAAGTTTCGTTGGAAACCACAGAGCCCTAAAGGCTGCGGCTTGTGTGAACTTCACACAGTCCATGGCTGTTCTGGCCGCGACCTGTGTGAAGCTTCACACAATCCATGGCTTATGGCCGCGGCCTGTGTGTAGTTCACACAACCCGTGGCTGCTAGGGCTGCGGCCTGTGTGTTCCACACACAGTCCGTGGTCTTTCGGCAACGGCCTGTGTGGGGTTCACACAGTCGGTGGTCGCTAGGGCCGCGGCCTGTGTGGTGGCGGTGGTGTTTGACCTCCCACCCCATAGCAACAACAAAAAATTATATTTATTTTTATTTTTTTATAAAAAAAAACCCTACGTCTGTACATGGCGAAAATACAGGGTATTTTCTGGGTTTATCCAAAAATCCAAAATTTTCAAATATAACAAATATATTTGTATATATATTTGTGAATATATCCATGTATTGATATGCATGGGTATATTCACAAATATATATACCCAGATTCTAATTTCATACTCAAATTGTGAAAATAATTCAAATCTATTGCAAGAACAAAAAATTATTTTCTAAACAACAAAGAGGGTTTAAAATCTAGTTCTAAAATAGAGTTTTCTTTGATTTTCCTTCTATTTCTTGTTTGGTTTTCCATTTCCAAAACTAACTACAAGTTTGCAAATTTGATAGCATTTCTATGGATTTTCATTGAATCAAAACTATATTTTCAATCATTCAAAATGAGCAAGAAGAAGAAGAAGGAAATGATGGAACCTTGTGTTTTCTCCAAAATTTGCAAGCTTCAACAATGGAGAATTCCAAGCACTCCTTCACTCCACAAACTTAGCCACCTCCAAGCTCTCCACCAAAATCAAGCCAAGAATTCTTCAAAGAATTCAAACCAAGTTTTGCTCTCCCCAAAATTCAAAATTAAAAATTCCCCAATAAACATGAATTACCTTATGCAATTTCTTCTCCAAATTTGTCAAAGCCCTAAAATGGACTCACCCACCAAAACTTATTGCTAAAAATGGAGATATTTTTTATTTATTTTTTAATTCTTTTAAAACAATTCATATTTCAAATGTAGTTTGCATAATACCATTTAAAGATAAAAATCTATTTACAACCCCAAAGGCAATTAAATTTCTTTAACCAAATGAATTTAACAATTCACAACTAAAATTCTTTTCAACTTTTATTTCTAAAAGTAAAATATAAAGCATAATTCTAATTTTTTTTGTTTAATCCAAAAATCTAAAGATGCCAACCCAACCAAATTGGTTTAATTTATCACTATTAATTTTATTAGTCAATAAAATAAATCTAATTCAAAATTAGATTATTTTATTAATTAAATTAAATTAATTAATTAATCACTAATTTTTCAACATTTCAATAAGGCAAAACAATCATCATTTATAAGTTTCAAAAGCCATTTAATCACTTTTAACTTGCAATTTTAAATACAAAGCCAAGGAGGAAACTAACAACATAAAATAACTGAGCCCGACTATAAATCCGATGACACACAATGACTAGGGTGATGGTTTGACACATAAAACCTAGTTACTATCTCCCAATCGATACTGTTGGTTGATGGACATGCTCAAACCTGTGAAACTAGGTGGAGTCGATGTCTTGTACCTGCATCTTGCACACAATACGAGTGTCGAAACATGCATATAATATATTAAAACACACTATGAAAAAGGGAATCGTGGAATCATAGGGCACTCGCATGCGAGTGATGTGATCCCTTCCCCTTCACCAATATAGTATAGCTAACTGAAACATCTAAAATCCATGATATAATCGAAAGTGTAAAGCATCGTTAATTCACATACATGCTAATCTAATCCATGACATGCAATAGTAATAATGACCAAATAAAATACCATCACACCAAAACATAATGTTTACATCGCTTAACAATTAGTGGTCAAAAGTAACCAAGTTCCACAAACAAAGTGATAACAAAATAAACATGCATAGAGAAATATTGTTCGATCAAAAGAGAAAAATGGAGGGGTGTTACACTAACTGTACCTTTCTTTTACATCCTCTAGACATGTTGATTTTATCTTATGTTATGTTTGAATCTGTACTTGCATATTTTATTTTATTTTGAATTTGTTCAGTAACCCATTCTAGTGTGCAATATTTTCCCCATTCCCCATGCAGATGAGTGGTAAGTGGATTATTCCTTGGGTTCGATCTCTTAAACTGTCTCCTTGCTTCTAACACTTCTTCCCCCTTTTTATCATACAGATCAATCCATTTGTTCATAAAGTACATGTGGTACATAATGAACTTGTCGAGTATAGAAATTTCATCTACACCTATTACATGTCAATATGTTTATTTCAAACTCCAAATGTCATGCTGTTAATTTGACAAATAAATTATAGAGTAAATTAATGATTGCAAGAAAAAAAACCACACTGATTGTGAATTTACTAATTTCTATTTCATCTTCAAAATCCTTACAAAGGAATTCA
The DNA here is from genome assembly GCA_007258455.2 of Sequoia sempervirens. Taxonomy (NCBI): domain Eukaryota; kingdom Viridiplantae; phylum Streptophyta; class Pinopsida; order Cupressales; family Cupressaceae; genus Sequoia; species Sequoia sempervirens. The sequence goes on from VDFB02000003.1 coordinate 732,042,520, forward strand.
CACAGGAAGAAAAATCCTTCATTCAATACATACCCTTCAGCCATGCAACCCTCTTTGTGTCTTTTGTTAGACATATCTTTTAAGAGTTTTCATATACCTCTCGAAGAAAAACACCCCCCTCTTTGATACGACACCCACCAATTTAATGTCTTCGACTAGGTGTATAAGTAAATGGACTTGTAGGGAGCTCCTTCTCAAATACACATACAATTTATGCAACTTTCTTCTTCCACTTTGGCACTTCATATTCATGGACCTCCTTAGAGGTCACCCACCTAATATAAGATTAGTAAATTAGTATGAACCTTTAGTCATACATTAAAATGCAATATAATATCTCTATGTATCTCACACATGAACATTTCATATAACCACATACCTTGTCAATGCTGACAATTGACCTATGGCATTCCTTAAATCAACTATAAGACAATAATCTCCCCTAATTGCCAATGGCATGATATGCTATCAAACACATTTATGAAAGGGTTATTAGTAATTTTTTCTCACACAAAAAAATATCAAAATAAATTTAGTGCTTAATCAATGTTACTAGTAAATGTTAAATGTTGATATATAATACCTTCATTAAATTATGAAAATCATGTGTTTTAAATCCTATGATATGTCCATCAACTGTAAAAGATTTAGCTAATGATGACCCATAGCCAGTAGGTGTTCTTATTGAATGGATGACATTTTCTAGTTGGTATAGCTCTTTTTTTTTCAAAATACATGGAGCTTCTGCATATGTTTCATTTTCCTTGTTTGGCCACAAATGTTTTCTATCAAATTTGGTATGCGAAAGAGAAATATCTCTCCTCGAAGACAAGGTGTCCTTCTCTTTACCTAATATATGTCAAAATATAGAATCTGGGACATTTTTGAAGATGTGCATAAGATATAATAGGTGAGATATTAATAGATCCTTCCAGTATGGGAGCTCATAAAATATGGATTCCCTTTTCATTCCTTCTAGCATATTAACTACAACTTGTTTTGGTTCTTCAATTAAATCACCCTGATCAAAAAAATCCTCCCATGCTTTCAATTCAACATCTTCATACTTCTTAAGCTAATCACCTAGACCCATAATCATGGGAGGGTCTTTATTTTCAACTTTTCCATCAAGTAGATTCTTCAGGCGATTTCTAAACCTACGATCTAGTGGTAGAAAAACCCTGTTGTTTGCATAAATAAATTTATGTAGATCTTTAGAATACGACCCTAAAAATTGTTTTGCACATATTGGACATGGAAATATCCCCTTTGTTTGAAGCCCTGCAATTCAATAAGTAATGTTAATAACATAAAAAAATAGTATAAAACTAAGTATGAAAGTTGGGATGAAAATAAATTATGAGTGTAAATACGTAAATATTTTATCTTACCAGAACAAACACCAAGTCTCGGGAAATTATGAATAGTCCAACATAGCACACCATACAACATGAAGGACCTATTTGATGGAGGACATGATATTTCATACATTCTTATGCCTTTCCATAGCATTTGCATTTCATCAATAAAAGGTACAAGATAAACATCCATGTTTTTAACTTGATGTTTTCTTGGAACAATGAGAGTCCGCATAAGGTGCTCCTTTCTAATACTCATCCATGGGGGAATATTGTATACTATCAATCCGATTAGCCAAACACTATAATTTGAGCTCAGGAAAGAGAATGGGCACACTCCATCAATTGCAAGACCAAACCTAATACTATAGGGTTCATCTTTGAATTTTGTTGGCCATTTTTCCTCTATGTGTTTCATTGCTTTGGAGTCGGCCAAAATTGGGATGAATCCATCTTTAATCCTATTCTTTGCATGCTGGTCCATTAATTGTGCTAGTGAATTGCAACGAAACATTTGTTGAAGTCTAGGTATAATTGGAATGTGATGTAAAACCTTCTTTGGAACTATAGGACCTTGTACATCTGTACAATATCTCTTCTCTTTGCCTACATGGCATTCTACCTTGTTTTGATATTCATCTTTGTATAAAATGCAATCATTTTTACATGAATGAATTTTCTTATATTCAATCCCCAACTCAACCAACAACAGACACGCCTCTCTGCAAGTTGATGGAAAACAATTCTCTTCAGGGAATATTTTAGTTTTTAGTGCCCTATAAGATTGCCAGAGATTAAATCAATTGAATGTTTGACTTATGATGAACATGTTTGATATGCGATTAAATCAATTGAATGTTTATGAATTATGTACACCAATTAACAATGCAAAGTAAGAAATATATTTCAACTCACTTCAGTAGGGTAGTGAATCCTTTGTTTTACCAACCAAATAGTGACTTGATTTCTAATAATATTAATGTGCATGCCAGTTTTGAGGTTCTACTTGCACTTGATTTGAACACGGGTGTCTTCGCTGCTTGCTTGATGGAGTCTTTGATGTTATTATCATCAACATTACGTTGGTGGTAATTACCCCTGCTATCATCATTACTGTTGACCCTATCATCATTATTGTCATCATTGTTTCCATCCCCAAGGAAACCTATAAGCATTTCATTCAATCCTTCTTCATGCACTACATTTTCAATATCATCATCATCATCATCATTAAGGCTAGGTGGCATGTCATCAGTGTATGCGACTCTCATAAGCTCTTTAAATTTCTCAGGTCGTAGTGTTCTCTTCAATCTTGCTCTTCTCACCCTGGTATGGTTTAAAGGATGGTTTGGATCATCTTGTCCAAATCTTAATAACCTAGTTGGATCTTGGGTAGTAGTATAATGTGTTTCATCAAAATATTCTACCTATCAACAAACACAAGCATTATTTAATGTTTGGAAAATATTGGATAAATCATAAATGTAGCAATTTCAAAGAAATATAATCAAATATGGCTTAAAAAATAAAAATAAAATTTTTATGAACATATATACATCAATCGAATAATAGAACATTATTTTATAGACTACCTTTTTTATACAATTGTAGACATCCAAATTTGGACACTTAATTTATCCAAATTTATCACTTTTCGTCTAAACATCCTCTTATCCGAGTTAATTAAGTAATATTACTATTATTTAATTAATATCTTTAATTCTGCTAAATCCCTAAGGTATTTAATTAATAATTAAATACCTTACCCTCCTTAATCCTCTTTTCATCAAATAAATTAAATAAATATTACATTTATTTAATTCCTCACATGTCATTTTCATCTAATCCTAATCCATTTCCTAATCTCTTCATTAGGGATGTGCACATGCCTAATCCTTGATTAGGATGTGTCACATCCTCCAACTTTTGCAAGTTGGCTTTTAATCCTAATTAACCCCTAATTATCCTCTAATTATTGATTAATTAAGCCCAATCATTCCCCAAGGAATTTTTTAATTCCTTTTTATTCTTCCTAGATTCCCCTCTTTATATGTGAATTTTAATTCACATTCCATCCTTCAAGGCTTCTAGAACCTTGGACTTGTCAATCTCCACATGTGACCAAGTCCCACCTTTTTGGACCCACCTTTTATCCTCTAGATCACCTAGGAATGTGAATTTTTAATTCACACTTATTTCCCCAACCACCTTTCCTTTTCCCATGTATATTTTTGAGGAATTCCAAAATTCTTCAAATGTCCCTTTCACTCCCACTTGGGGACAAGGAATCCCTTTTTGAGGAAATCTCCTCACTCCCCAAGGTGCATGTCCTTTTTCCACCTCATGTACCTTCTTGACAACCATATCCACCTCATATCCCCTTTGGCCACTTCACCCTCCACATGTCAAGATGTGAGGGCTTGTGGATTCTCAATCCACCATAGCCCTTCATCTTGGCCTTGTTGGAGCAATCTTGACCGTTGAATTCTCTAGAGAATTCAAATTATCTTATAAATACCCCCCTCCTCAAGGAAATTTTCAACACTTTTGATTTGAGAAACTACATGCTGCCCATTTGCCTTCCCAAACATTTAGCAATCTCATAACTACATGCTATCCATTTGTATTCACAATCATTTGCCATCATTTAGTCATCTCTCTTGATCATATTGCACATTGAATCTTGCATTTTAGTCATTCAAGCAATCATCTAAGGAGCACACAATCCATTCTAAGTAAGGGCCAATCAAAGAGATACCAACAACAAGGGAGGTAAAATTGTTTGTATTTTATTTTATTTACATTCCTTTTCATTGTGTCACTCTTTTGGCTAATCTTGAGGTGTCCTTGGTATTTTGTCATTCACATTCCTTAGTTATTTTACACATTTAGAGTAGGATAGATATCAAGGTATACATTTCTGGCACGCCCGGTGGGACCCACAAATGGGTTCTTACATTTAACATTCATCTTTGCTAAGTATTGTGCAGAAAAAGGTCGCAGAAAGGCGGAAGCGCCCTCTGCCTTACCGCAGAAAGGCGGAAGCGCCCTCTGCCTTACTGCAGAAAGGCGGAAGCGCCCTCTTGGCCACCACAAAAAGGCGGTAGTGCCCCACATCTGAAAGTTTTATTCCTTTTAACACATTTGCTGTGATTAGGGATATATTTAGAAGGATTTTCTAACACTTTTCTTGTAGTGGGAGGGGCACAACTTTCCTTTTTTTTTTAAATCTGACAAAGTTTACCGCAGAATGGCGACAGCGCCCTCTTGGCCACTACAAAAAGGCGGTAGCGCCCCACATCTGAAAGTTTTATTCCTTCTAACACATTTGCTGTGATTAGGGATATATTTAGAAGGTTTGCTAACACTTTTCTTGCAGTGGGAGGGGCACAACTTTCCTTTTTCTTTAAAATCTGACAAAGTTTACCGCAGAATGGCGGCAGCGCCCTCTTGGCCACTACAAAAAGGCGGTAGCGCCCCACATCTGAAAGTTTTATTCCTTCTAACACATTTGCTGTGATTAGGGATATATTTAGAAGGCTTTACTAATACTTTTCTTGCAGGGGAAGGGGCACAACTTTCCCTTTTTCTTTAAAATCTGACAAAGTTTATCGCAGAATGGCGGCATCGCCCTCTTGGCCACTACAAAAAGGCGGTAGCGCCTCTGAAAGTTTTATTCCTTCTAACACATTTGCTGTGATTAGGGACATATTTAGAGGGCTTTGCTAACACTTTTCTTGCAGTGGGAGGGGCACAACTTTCCTTTTTTCTTAAAAATCTGACAAAGTTTACCGCAGAAAGGCGGAAGTGCCCTTCTTTTTACTGCAGAAAGGCAAAACCGCCCTCTTCTTTATCGCAGAAAGGCGGAAGCGCCCCCATTTTTGCTACAGAAAGGCGGAAGCGCCCCCATTTTTACCGTAGAAAGGTGGAAGTGCCCTTGTTTTGTTGCAGAAGGGCGGAAGCGCCCCAAAACAACACAGTTTGGAAGGTAAAACAGTCATTTTAGCTTCGTTTTTGCTCCCGTTTTTTGCTATTTTTAAGTAGTAACCCTCTAACATTGTTTTGGCAAGGATATTGGTGTTTTTTGCTAACGTTTTGCAGCATATTGTGGCGTAATTTGACCAAGGATGAAGAAGAAGATTAGCTAACATTTGCTTGCAGAGCCAATTATTTGATCAAATTTTTGAAAAAAAAAAATATATATATATATATATCTTTGCTGTTTTCGAACATAGTCTAATTAGGGGGATTGAACTTTGCTGCTTGCTGTGATTGCTTGTTCTTGTGTTACCCCAGGGGGCATTAATTTGTTTTCGCTTTCCCCTTGCACTTCGTGTGAGCCTGGGGAGTAGTTGGAAATGGTTAGTGTCTTCTTTCTAGTGGGACTTGCTTGGGGATTTCATCACCCCAAGGGACGATTCCAACCACGTGTACCGGCGGGGTATATAAAGGGGGGAGAACGAAAGTTGTACCCCAATTCAGTCGCGTCATAATTGGCGGAGCGTCGAAGCTAGGGTGATACCTAGATAGACGTGAATAGTTGGTCCGAGCCTTTCAATATCTCGCTGGGGTTCCCGACTCACGCTTGTGACGGGCTGGTGTTCACGGTTGTGCCTCACATACCGAGAGTATATCGAGGACTCCCTAGAAGCCTTGTGCATCCTAGATTAAGACTTTGCCTAGCCATACCCTTAATATTAATCATAGGATCGTGCTTGTTTGAAGTGTTTCTCATGAAAAATCTATGAAATCTTTGATACTTTGGCCTTACTTTATCATTTTGCATCCTTGCCATAGCCATTGCCATCAAAACCAAGCTTTGTCTTACTGCAGAAAGGCGGAAGCGCCCATCTTTTTTACTGTAGAAAGGCGGAAGCACCCTCTTCTTTACTGCAGAAAGGCGGAAGCACCCTCTTGTTTACTGCAGAAAGGCAGAAGCGCCCTTGTTTTGCTGAAGAAAGCTATCAACGCCCCTGAAAGCTGTAAACGCCCTTGATTTTGCTGTCTACGCCCCTGATTTTGCTGTCAACACCCCTGATTTTGCTGTCTACGCCCCTGATTTTGCTGTCAATGCCTCTGAAAGCTGTAAACGTCCCTGATCTTGCTGCAAAAAGCTGTCTACGCCCCTGATTTTGCTACAGAAAGCTGACTACGCCCCTGATTTACTGCAGAATGCTAACTACGCCCCTTTAACTTCCCAGGGCCATCATTTACGAACCGTGCATCGGATCGACTTCGTTCAAAAACCAAAATTGCTCAGTTTTTCAAGTTCTATCTAGTGGTACCTTCCATTTCATTCTATCAAGGATTTGACCATCCCAGGGTGGCCACGCCCCGCATCGCGGGGTGGACACGCCCCTAACTTCCCGGGGCCATCATTTACAAACCGTACGTCGAATCGACTTCGTTCAAAAACAAAAATTGCTCAATTTTTCAAGATCTATCTAGTGATACCTTTTGTTTCTTCCTATCTAATCAAACCAATACATTCCTCTAATCAGATACATATAATCATCTTCATCTAATCACAATTATCTAATCAACATCATCTAATCATTTGATCCTATCCAATCAAACCGATCTAGTACTTTAATCAAATTTATCAAATCATCTACCCGATCCAATCATCTGTCTACTGAATCCCATCCAATCATTCTAATCTGAGCTTTTGTCCAATCCTGATCTGAGCTTGACCAAAATCCTGATTTGAGATTTAATCTGTTCCCATCCAAAATCTTTTATCCATCCTCTTTATCCTGTCATCATCATGAACCCTCATCCTCCATCAATAGTGGTCAAGGGAAACCCTAATTACATGGATGATGATAACGAAAGTCTTGTTGATTAAGAGGTATACGACATAGATCCCCTTGACACTATCATCTCTAATAAGTTTTCTCCAACCACTTTCCAAAATCCAATTAAGCCTAATCATGTTCCTTATGCTACCTTTGACAAGGGGTATCCAGTACCTTCCCCTTCCCCATCTACATCATCCTCTTATTCAACATCCACCTCTTCTTATCCTCATCTTCCATCACAATATTCCTATTACAATTCCCCATACATGACCCCCTATTCTAATCCTCTTTCCCAGTCTGTCCATACTAATCTTACATCCACACCCTTTTACCTTAATCCTACATCCACATATCCTAATCATAATCCACCATCCCAATACCCTTATTATAATCCATCCCCCACATCCTTTTGTCCCACTACACCACCTATATCCTCTTGTCCTAATCCACAATCCATGTCCCCCTATCTTAATTCACCACTCCAATATCCTTATCTTAACCCTCCACCCAATCCCATTCATCCATCTACTCCTAGTCCTCCATCCAATCCTAATCCCCCATCTACTCATAGTCCTACATTCAATCCCATTCCTCCATCTAACCCTAGTCCACCACTCCATAATCCCTCATCCATTTCTACCACCCCAGCCAAGCCAACCATATGCAAGTCTCTCATTTTAGAAGTTCTCCAAGGACTCATTACAAAGAAGCCATCCCCAACTCCACATCTTGAAGTCGTGGAACCATGCCATCTAGATCCATCATCCACGGTCACTAGTGATGAGACCCTTCTCCATACCACACCTATTATTGATGTTACCACCCCTAGCACTGATCAAACCATTGAACCCCCATCTCCTACTCCAAGAACCACCAAATCCATCAAAGACACCCAATCCCAATCCACTCCCTCTACTCCTAGATCCACCCAAATCCAATCCACTCCTCCCACTCCTAGTAGCACCAAAACCCATTCCAATGAACCTCATGAATCTTTCAGCCCTCCATCTTCCCTGCTTGAAGAGTCCCAACAAGAATCCATTACCATGCCTCCCACACACGATGAGTCATGCCAAGATTCTAATCCAAAGCATGCCAGCATATCCCCTTCTCCAGATCAAGATCCTACCATCCCATCTAGTCCACCTCAAGATCACAGTCCCCCGTCCATTCCATCCCATGATCCCCTTGTCATTCAAGCTTCCACTACTCCATCTCCATCTCCATTGCATGAGCCTACCACCACAAATCTAGATCCTATCATGGCCCCTACTCCCTCTCTTGATGTTGTATCCCATCATCTCCTTCTCATGATCCCCCATCATCGCCTAAAAATGCTATCCCCACACCACTTGCATATCCCCTTGGTCCTCTCACATTCCTCCATGGTGGTCTCCTCAAGAAGAAAAAATAAAGCATATACACCAACCCTCCTCTTCCACCTAATAATGAACTGCATCATTCTTCCAGAATAACAAAAATCCTGTCCTAGATCGAATACTCAAGAAAATGAACTATCAAGGAAAAGGTTTAGGCCTTCATGAGCAAGGTATTATAGAGCCCATCCAAGCTAAAGAACACTTGTATCCGCAAGGTCTTGGATGTACTACTCATGACTCGCAATCCAAAAATGTTGGCACAACCTCTAGATGGCCTCAACGAGCCTTTTCCAAATGAAATATCGGCTCTTCCCATCACCCCACCAGATCATATATGGCCATCCCTCCTCCTCTATCGTATCAACTCAAAACAACTGTCCATCTTCCTCCTTCATCTGCTCCATCCATTTTGGGTCCTTACATCCCTCCATCTACCATCTCTAATCCTCCATCTACCATGCCAGGTCCTACATCTATTTTGGGCCCCTATATCCCAAAATCACCTCCTCCATCTCGTCCTATCCATCCTTTCATCCATTCATCACCTATCCATCTCATCCATCATAAACATCCCTCTCACATATCCCATAGTCAGGATCAACAAGGGCACTTACCTAAACATCCTCCATCTACACATAATCCCCATACTTCTACCTCCATCACTCCACATCATCCATCTCCTCACACCCATCCCATTGCTACTAAAAGCACTTTGGTTGTTAAAGAAAAAATGCATAAATCCAAACATCCACATGAATCTAAGGCTCCTCACATGCCCTCCAAAAGACACGGTGAAGAGAAGAAAAGTCTAAATCTAAATAAAATCTGTAGGCCACAAAGGCCCACCAAAGCAAAGATCAAAACCATGTGGATCCCAAAGAAAAAAGATGCAATGCCATCACATGAAAAATCAGTAAGAACATCCAAAGTCGCTAATCCACAAGCTAATCATACACCCCTTTCATCTCCTACATCTGTTTTGGGAATCTATGTCCCGAAATTCACCATTCCATCTCCTCCATTATCCCCACATTCTCCATCCCTTAATCCTCTTATCTTTTCACATCCACCACCACATGTGCCAATGTTGGTCCTGAACGCATCTCCCCATCACATATCCACCCCATCATTCCATCCATACCCTTCACAGCATCCCATCCATTATCCCATGTATCTCCCCTCTCAAATCCCCCTAATTCATCCTCTTGCATAATCCATTTATTCTCATAAGGTTGTACCAACATCCAATAGTCGGTTTGAACATGGGCTCTTACTACCTAGTATAGAACTTGATGCTTATCCTTCATCCATATCCTTATCACTTGTCTTCTAAATCCCCTTATCAACATCCCCATCCTTACCCATTTTCATCCCCTTGCTATCCACAAAAATCCAAAAAAGTCCAAAAATCCACAAAAATTCAAATTCAAAAAAAATAAAAAAATAAAAAAAAATAGTAAGAGAAATAATTAGTCCAATGGTGAAAACTTGGAAACAAGCACCTTGGATAAGTACCATGATGAAAACCTAGCAAACAGGCGTCATGCCTAAATCCCCATCTGCACTTGGGGGCAACTTCCTGATATGCATTCCCTCCATCAGCTATGCTTCCAGCTATGCACCCATCTTCTGTTATCCATCCTCTTCATAAATCCCCCCATCCCACCCATCTTCCGCATCCTACCATCATATCTCATTTATCTCCCATTCCCTCCATCCTTCTTGTGATCTTGATCAAAATAGGGGCACCTATCTATGCATGCTTTGGACACCTATTGGTATACATCCCCTTCATCCATGCTCTATCATATTCCTTAGTCACCCATCCTATTCTCATCTAGTTATCTCCTTTATCTTCCCATCCACTTGTCTTTTTTCCCTCATTCCTCCTCCTATATGACATATCTAGAGTGGGGGCATTTGCTTCCTTTGTGACATAGTCCTTGGAGACATCATCTATCACAACATCCCTTCATCTCCCTATCCATCTATCATCGCATCCCTTCCATCTCCCCATCTATCCTGGCACCCCTTTCATCTCCCAATCCTTCTGTCCCTATCCATCTATCACAGCGTCCCTTCCATCTCCCCATCCTTCTCTTCGTATCCAGCTATCCTAGCATCCCTTTCATCTCCCAATCCTTATATTCCCACCCATCCAAACAATCCCTCCCATCCCCCATCCCTATGTCTCTATCCATTCTGCCATCTTTATCCTCATCCCATCTCATCCCATCTCACAATCCCTTGTCATTGGTATCTGGCTATAGGCCTCCCCCCATGCAACCCAATGCCATTTATCTCATCATCATCACCCCTGCTTCTCTTGGACATCTTTCCAATCTCCTATCACTTTTCATCACTCATCTATCTATCATATCATCATCCCAAGTCATTTTAATGCTTTGATAACTATCCCATCCCTAAGCTTTATGTGATTGTCATCATCCTATCCAATCCAATAGGTCTATCCTATCTTGTCGTATCGATCCCATCTTTTTATCCACTTATCCTATCATCTTATCATCCTTTATCCATTGTTTTGCCTTTGGTCTTGTCGAACTACGTTGCCCCTGCGCTTTCACGTAGGCAAGGTCGATCATTTGATCCACCCCCGGGGTTCCATCCATCATCGATCTATATTGTCCACTTTTCTCCTGTTCTCTATCCTATCTTGGTCATCCATCGAAATCTCCATCATGGTCAGTCGTCAGCCTTTTATTGAACTACGAGGGCTCTGCGCTTCCACGTAGGAAAGGCTAATCTTTGATCGGCCCCTGAGCCCCTAGGTCTTTAGGGTGTGTCAATCTCATGTCTTATCTCCCTTGTGTCATGTCGTCAAGCTATGCCCTTAGCTAGCCAATTCTTCACAAACAAGATCCACTTGTATCATGAGATCCAATCAGTTTTGAATATCCTACGTCATATTGCTTTTTTTAGCTTTGTATCCATCATCTTTGGTCTCAACAGGATGCATCCTTCCTAATAGACCTCATCAATCCCGTCCATCCCCTTGATCCTATGGCAATGGACGTTTGAAATTGATTGTGATATTTTGATACTTTTGGATTTTGTTTATCATTTGAGCTCCTTATCATCACTTGTCAAGGCCACCATGATCCATCATATTATGGTGTGTTTTGATTGGTCATCATAGGGGCATATCTTGCTCTTTTATTTGATTGTGTCTTCTTGGTTGTCCCACATAGTACCCACCAAGATCCCCGAGGTCTTGTGTTATGCTGGGGCATCCTTTTGTGCTTGTGGTTATCTCAATACCTGGCCCGACCAAGGTCTTTGTGACTTTGGGGTGTTGGGATAGCCTTCTTGTCTGTTGTGTTTGTTTTATGCATTATACACTAATTCACCTTGGTTCTTCATACCCTGGCGTCTTCTGTCTGACGCTATAGCAAAAATCAGTGCTCTGAAGATGGCAAATTGCATTAGGATTGCATTTCATTCTCCATTCTATCATCTTGCATGTATCCCCCCATCCATTCATCATTCATCCTTATCTCACATATCCAACCACCATCCATTCCATTTAGCCTGAATCATCTAATCATATCCTTGGTCTTGTCCCCAGTCTCGTTACTAGCTTTGACCCATCATCATAATCATCCATTATTATCATTCCCTATCCCTTTGGTGTTGTTTTGGGATGTATCATTCCCTCATCAACAACACTTTCATCATCATCATTGGGAGGTATTCTTCCCTATCCTTTAGTGGTGTTTTGGGATGTATCCTTCCCTCATCAATACCACTCAGTGGGATGTATCCTTCCCTATCCTCGTGTTGTTTCAAGATCCTTCATTCCCTCATTGACAACACTCTATCCATCATCAACCCATTTTGCTTGTTCCTTTGACTGGGGCAACATCACCTTTTGAAATCCATTTGTGCTTCATCCATCTCCTATCGCTTCTCCTTCTCTCTTACCCATCACCTTGCATCATCTTCCGCATCTCCCTTTGCATCACATCATCTATTTCTAGAGAGCAATAATGCACTTTCAACCCTCGCATGTCCTCCTCGAGGCATCCTTCATCCCTAATTTTCATCATTTTCTTTTTCCCTTCCTAGTCACCTCTTTGAATGACTAGGAAATTTTTTCCAATCTAACCATCTTCTTCTAGGTTCTATGTTTTAATCTTCTTTGAAATGATGCTTCTTTGTAACACCATCTCAAAAGAGGGAAAAATGCGGTGACATCCAAATTTTGACACTTACTGTCCAAATTTTATCACTTTCGCCTAAACATCCTCTTCTTATCCTGAAAGTTAATTAAGTAATATTACTATTATTTAATTAATATCTTTAATTCCCTTGAATCCCTAAGGTATTTAATTAATACCAAATACCCAACCTCCTTTAATCCTCTTTTTTTCATTTAAATAAATTAAATAAATATTACATTTATTTAATTCCTCACATGTCATTTTCATCTAATCCTAATCCATTTCCCAATCTTCTTCATTAATGATGTGCACATGCCTAATCCTTGATTAGGATGTGTCACATCCTCCAACTTTTGCAAGTTGGCTTTTAATCTAATTAGCCCCTAATTATCCTCTAATTACTGATTAATTAAGCCTAATCATTCCCCAAGGAATTTTTAATTCCTTTTTATTCTTCCTAGATTCCCCTCTTTATATGTGAATTTTTAATTCACATTCATCCTTCCAAGGCTTCTAGAACCTTGGACTTGTCACAATCTCCACATGTGACCAAGTCCCACCTTTTTGGAGCCCACCTTTTATCCTCTAGATCATCCTAGGAATGTGAATTTTTAATTCACACTTATTTCCCCAACCACCTTTCCTTTTCCCATGTATATTTTTGAGGAATTCCAAAATTCTTCAAATGTCCCTTTCACTCCCACTTGGGGACAAGGAATCCCTTTTTGAGGAAATCTCCTCACTCCCCAATGTGCATGTCCTTTTTCCACCTCATGTACCTTCTTGACAACTCATCTCCACCTCATATCCCCTTTGGCCACTTCACCCTCCACATGTCAAGATGTGAGGGCTTGTGGATTCTCAATCCACCATAGCCCTTCATCTTGGCCTTGTTGGAGCAATCTTGACCGTTGAATTCTCTAGAGAATTCAAATTATCTTATAAATACCCCCCTCTTCAAGGGAATTTTCAACACTTTTGATTTGAGCAACTACATGCTGCCCATTTGCCTTCCCAAACATTTAGCAATCTCATAACTACATGCTATCCATTTGTATTCACAATCATTTGCCATCATTTAGTCATCTCTCTTGATCATATTGCACATTGAATCTTGCGTTTTAGTCATTCAAGCAATCATCTAAGGAGCACACAATCCATTCTAAGCAAGGGCCAATCAAAGAGATACCAACAGCAAGGGAGGTAAAATTGTTTGTGTTTCATTTTATTTACATTCCTTTTCGTTGTGTCACTCTTTTGGCTAATCTTGAGGTGTCCTTGGTATTTTTTCATTCACATTCCTTAGTTATTTTTCACATTTAGAGTAGGATAGATATCAAGGTATACAATAATAATTTAAATAAAACACAATTTTGACAACATAGTTTATAAAACACCAGTCTAGACACTCATTTATTATTCTTTTGTTTTAATCTATTATAGGAGGCATACTACTGACTGGAAGCTCATCATCTATGTAATGTCTTCGTACAATCGCTCGTTTGAATTTTTTCTTTCCACAACACACAAAACATCCACAAACAACAATTTTCTCAAAGTATTCATCCCATGTAATATAGTTCTGACCTACCTCTTCTTTAGTGCAATAATTTGTTGTGTCATCAGTATCCATTGTCATATCTTCTTCCACCCACTGTCGTCTATGTGATTTAATAGTTTTAGGTCCACATCCACGTACATATCTTCTTCTTTTGCTAGTTGAACGCTTAGGCTCTGCATTTGCTCCAATCTCCATCTGAAATAATCAACAACGTGCATTAATTTATGTCAAGATTGGATAATACAGTATAAATTTCAATAATAATGTGAAAAAAGATGGACATATCACAAAATTCCATCAGATCATTTTTCCTAAGTTAAGTCAAAATTTGAGTACTTGATTTGTTATGACATGATTTGTTGTCATGGCCTCGTCTCAGCCCTGTAATGCACAACATAGTAAATAATGTTTAGTACACCAATTATATCATTTCAATGAGTATGCTATCCAACAAAAAACCTTAGTTCAGTCATATATTTGACATATTGATATCTCCTCTATGTTGTAGCATTTGTGAATTCATAAACACTTCCTCCTTTGGTTGAGGTTGGTTTCTCTTCTTACCTCTATTGTATTTGGAGATTCCGTTTTCTCATCTATTTCCACCTACTTTCCTTTCAGCAATTTAGTATTTCTATTCCATCTAGGTCCTCTCTCCATGGCATCCTTTGTGAATAAAAATTCTTCCATAGAAGCTTTCACCGCACTACTGTCGAGAAGGAAGAAGCAACTTGCGGGACCACAGTAAAAACCGCTCTACCTCACCGAGTTGATGAAGGAACCGTGGAATAGTGGTGGTCATCGTACTACTGTATGCAAATGGTAGAAGACTTGTGGGAGTCATTGCAACACTGCCAGGAATAGAAGGAAGACTCACTTGTCACCACAAAAGCTTTCACCACACTACCACCGAGAAGGATGAAGCACCTTGCGGGACCACAGTAAAAACCTCTCTACTGCACCAAGCTGATGAATGAGCCATGGGACAACGATGGTCACAAAAACAAGGCAAGAGTTGGAATTATTTCCAACACTCTAGATCTTGTGATACACAACAATGAAAATAGTCACTATACAACAATGATAGGCGCCCAATTAGGCACTACCTTAGGTGCCCCAAAAAAATTATATGAACGTTCAAAATTTGGCACTAAAGTTGGCATTAACTAATGCCAACTAAAGTGCCAACTACTGGATCAAAATAAAAAATTTAAAAATTTCCTGTGTGAAGGAAGAAATTAGACGACAAAAAAGGGAAAAACGTCACGTGAATGAAGAGAGCAGAGCACTACGAGCAACTGATGAGAAATTCAATTTAGTTTGCAACACCATAGATAAGGTTACAATTTTTTTTTCTTGGTTGAATTCATGATTTTTTACTGCTCTTTGTATTGCATTTGAATTCGTGATTGTTTATTGGTTGATGGAATAACCTGTCTAAGAAACCTCTATATTGTCCCATCATTATAAATTGTAAAACCTTTGAGAAACCAACAAAAGTTTTTACCCTAACCATTTGAGCTTTGGCTCAAAATATTATAGCACAAAGCGAGGATGCCTCCGTATTCTTTCCCTAACCTGGGTATCAAGGAAATAGTGAACTACTTGGAAAACTTGGGAATTGGGTCAGTCACTACTGAGCAACTACTAAAAATAAATGTAGAAACCGCTTGGTTTTTCCTAGTCATGCCATAGTCACCGATGCCATGAAAAATTTGTGCAAGATTGCATTATGAAAGAGTTTTCATGATAAGGTTATCAACACTAAGTAAACCCAACAAACATATTTTCCCTAGGTTATCAACACTAAGCAAACCCAATGAAAATATTTTCCCACAAAACAAAACTTTCATACCACAAACTAGACGAAAACTGTCATACCTGATAGTGTGTACTTCGTTTTCCTGCACAAATTGGACAAAAATAATTTGGCCTAGGTCACCTCAAAATGTTAAGCAATAGAAGGAAGGGAGCATTGTTAGAAAACTCTGGCCATAATGAGGTAATTCATTGTCAATTTATAGATTTGTAAATGTTCCCATTATTTCTTTGACTTTGAATTTTTAGTTTTTTATTTCTAAATTTAAAAGAATAAATATAATTATATATATATAGGGACATGAGACTGACAAAGATGAAGAGGAATTGGATTCCATATTGGGAGTAGAGGAAGTGAACAAATTGGTTAATGTGGACTGGACAACGCTTGCTAGATACATAGAAAAACAATCTGGTAACGCCCCTCAAACATTGCAAACAAATCAATTGTGTCAAAGGGAATCAATTGATTACCCAACTTGTCCTGGATCGAGCAAAAGATCAGGAGGAAATTAGTGACAGTAAACTCTAAGAATGTTGAACAGGGAGCAAAGACTTCCAATCTCCCAACCACTTATGGGACACAAACTTCTTCCACTACACCATGTTATCAATCTTGCATTGGTAGCTACAATACGAAGATAAAATACAAGGTGGTTTATGGGGAAGTCCGAATGACGGATGCTAGGAAAATGTTTGTGAATAGGTTGAAGGAATCATGCCTTCAACGATTCAAATACCATCTACATTTTCCATTCTCATAGATACCCATGCATATGAAAAAAGTAGTTATCCATGACATGGAGATTGATTTTGGCATAGGTTGGTTTGTAAAGAAGATAAAGCTAGGAATGTCTCAAAACTGCAAGAGATTTTGGTGCAACCAAACAAAGAAGATACAAAAAATACCTCTTGAGCTAAGGTAGAAAAGAAGGCCAATTGATGTAAGTGTGAAAGTATGGAAAGAGCTTGTAAAAGCATATGAGAAGTCCGAGGCATGGAGGAAGTCTGGTGAGGAGAGTACACAGGTATTTGAATTTTCTCATAAGATTATACTAAATTTATCAAATGATATTTAAATTTTATTTGTGCATAGTTAAATTGAATTAGTAAATGTTTTAGGACAAGGCCTCCAAGGCTAGGCTTGAGAAACTTTGTGCCACACATCGCAGTGGCCAAAAAGGTTTACAAGCCTTGATTTGTACATTTGTAAGTATATTTAATATGTTAAATGATATATTTTTAAAATTTCCTTGTAAAAAGTAAATGATTGCATATTAATTAATTTAACTAGTTCATGTGCCATGTTTTGACAGGAGCAGAAATATGGCTGCCATCCAAATCAACTTGAAAAGAATATGTTACAAAACAAAAAGTGGAATTATTTTTTAATTTGGATGGAGAACGACGTATCAATAGTTGAGTTTCAATAACTTAGTTGGATATTGTTGTGTTAATATGTCAATTTTCATCTCTTGTGTTGAGTTGTTTATTGATGCGTAGGATGAGTAAATAGAGGTCAAATCTTATGCTTACAAGATGACCATTTATGTGTATGAATAAATAGTAGAAGGATGTACATGAACTCAATTCATCTGACTTTATGCCTCTTGGTAGGAATTCCTCTTGAATCTCTAATATCAGGTACCAGAGACTTCCCAATAGCTTTTACCTTTCATTTTCGCCTTTCCTCTTCACTATCAGACTCATCTCCTTTTTCCTTATCTGCATTTTTGGCTTTGGATTCTAATTCATCCCATGTTTTACCTTCCTCCTCTTCAGAATATTCTTCTTCTTCTTCCTCCTCTAACGCCACAAGAGATTCATCTTCAAAACCTTCCTCATCTAATTTTGATTCCTCTTCTACATTAGAGGGTTCGTATCCTTGATCTAACTCTTCTGAATTATCAAAATCAAAATCACTAGCTTCCATATTTAAAAATTCCCAACCACCATCTTCAATAAATTTATCTGGATCATTAGTAATAGTATTCAAAATTGGTCTCCAGTTCAAGTTCATTATTCTTTCATAATACTTTATATCCATGGAGTTCAACCATTCCTTGATGCCATCAAGCGAAGATTGAGGAATGGAGTACATGCAGAGTACATCCCGCTTGAAGTCTTTGAAAATAATAGCCATATCAAATGCCTTTTTCCCAAGTCTTACTCTCTCAAGGTTAACAATTCTCAATCTCACTAATAGTAATTACTAAGAAAGGTAATTCCACTAACTCTACCAAATAGTTTATCGTAGGAATAATAAAAGTAGAGGCTTTGAAAGGAACTCCATGAAAACCAAGTTGTCTAAATGGTATATCAAACTCTAGTTCAAAATATTTTAGATGAGGCTTCTCCCATAGTTCTCTTACTCACTTGACAAATCCTTGAAACTCTGACTTCTTAACATTCAAAAGATAAATGGAATGTCCTCAACACCCAATAGAGCTGTCCAAAAAAGCTAACTAAAAACACAAACGTGCTTCCGCACATAATGGCCTAATGGCTTGTTGTCATAGAAGTCAAACTACCAAAGTAACAACACTGATTGAGTTAACATATATACATCATTTTCATAAACAACTGAAATGTGTAACAAATGTTAATCAATACATTGAATTTTGAGATGCATTGAAATAATTAAAAAAAAAACATGTTTTGGGGAAAATATTAGCAGTGTGGGGGAAGAAAGAATTAACCCTAATAAAATAATTTTCTATTGTTCTTGATACACCATTTGTAAGTTTTCCTTGGATAACAGTATTGGATTTCTATATGTTGTACCCCTTAAATGTCCTATATGTTACAAATATGGGATAACAATGCACAAATTTGTATCGAGTCCAAAGGACAAGGAATTTTGAATAAGGGTAGCCAAACTTGATAAGGATGCAATCACTATTACATGTATTGAAAATCCAGAATAGTCATGTAAATATAATTGCCTGTGAAAACCATAATCAATCAAATTATGCACATTCAAATATAAGTTTGAAAGCTTGCATTTCAGTCCATGCATCTAAGTCCTTGTTGAAGATTGAGGGTGTCAACAACAAAGATAGAATAGCTCTCCTTAAACCATAGCTAGTTTTAAAGTGCAGTATTTCCAAATTCAAATCCACTTCTTAACTAAGGAAAGGAGGTAGAATTGTCAGGTGCTACCTCAAACAAAGAATTCCATAGAAAACATTGAAATAGTAGATCTAATAAGTGAGACGACATAGCTAAAGACCATATATAATCAGAATTCTTGCAATGCACATATGATTGTGATAGAAATAAAAGGTTCTTACACATTGGATGAATATATCCTCATCAAAATGTGTAAGGAAAGTATCAAGTCTAGGGGCATCTCAGAGTAACCTCCAAGAATAGTAGTGCCTTCGGTAACTTTCATTTCGATTAGGTTGCCTCAAAGACATGTACAACTATGTCCTAACATGGAAACATGCATAGTTTATTTCCCACATTGATCCTTTTGAGAGAAGCTAATGTAAATTCAACAACATGCATTAAAAGATTCTACTACAAGAACCAACTGACATGAAAGATGAGACAAAAACCAAAACAAACAGATTTACATGGGGAAAATCCTTTCGGATAAAAAAACCCCACACTCCAAAGATCGAGCCATTGTATTATTCAACAAAAAATGGTTACAATACAATTTCAGGCTCATAGACTTTTCAGATATTACATCTTGTTCATTTTGGATACAAGTGGTAGAAAACTCAACATGAGAGATCAACCATGGCATTCATGATCAGGAGAGATTCCAGCAGCAAAACCCTGCCTCTCTCTTCCTTTGCTTCGGCCTCATGGCCTCGACCTTTCAGCCAACCACTCAGCCCTCTCTCTTCTTCTCTCACTCTCTTTGGCTCTCCCCCTATCGAATGTCTTCTATTTAGAACATCCAATGCATATGTATATACATTCATTCTCAACAGGCTTTGTGAATCGATTCGTTTCCAACTATCGGATCACAACTATCGAATCATCCAGCTTAACATCGTAGATGTTTCCACTTCCTTGCATAGAAGATAATACGTCTAGGTCACACCACATAGGATAGTTCTTCAAATGGTTAAGGGCATTCAACCTATGTTGGCATGTCAGTGAGACACTAACCGTGTCTCCCCGATGCCAACACAACAATCGTTCAATATCAACATAGGTTCCAATAGTCGGCAAGATGATATAGCGAATGCCACAAGTCATACTGAAACCACCGACGTCCATTGCATTCCTATCGGCAAGAGTTTCCTCATCGAAAAGACTCATACCGATGTTCACAAGTCACATCGACCTCAACATTTCCATCGGCAAGACTACCGTAGTTTTCCAAGACTTCATACCAAAGTCTTCAAGTTTCACCGAAGCACCTGACAATTGACAAGATATTCATCTTTTGCCAAGACTTCACTCTAAGCAAACATGTCATACCGAGTCAGCAAGAATTTTTTCTTTCTCCAAGACCTCACATTGAGCAACCATGTCTTACCGAGTCAGAAATACTTTTGTCTTTCGCCGAGACCTCACATTGAGCAACCATGTCTTACCGAGGCCTATCGGCGAGACTCTCCAAGTTGCCAAGACTTCACATCGAGCTCTTCATATTATACCGAAACATCCTAGTCAAAAAGAATTATCACTATCGCCGAGACTTCATAGCGAACACATGTCACCCCAAAGACCACAATCCGCAAGACTTCAACAGTCACTAAGACTTCATACCAAAGCCTCTAGGTTACCCCGAGATCACCTTTCTCCAAGAGTTCATGCCGAGGTCTTTGTGTTACCCCGAGTGTAAACTGTTGGTGAGACATACCACCAGTCGCCAAGAGATCTTCCTGAGTGTTTCAACTCACCCCAATGACTCCAAGTATATAGCTATCAGAAAGACTTCACACATTCGATAAGACTACATACCGAAACACATGTGTTACACCGAAGTCTCACAACCATCGACAAGAGAGCCAGTCTTCGACAAGAGTTTTTACCAAACCCTTTGTGTTACACTAAAGACTTCTTTTGCCATAGGTCTCCCCGACATCCGCTAGAAACCAACCTATCAGCCAGACATCTCCTAGTTGCCAAGACTTCATACCGATAGGAGCAAGTCATACTAATTACCACATTGGCCAGATAGACCAAAGGTCACGCCGATATCGGCAAGACTTCCTATCATCACTGAGACATCATTCCGACAGTCCAAGGTTACGCCAAAGGTTTCAGATGCTGATCACCAAGACATTCAGGAGGTCACAATGATAGTCAGGATCAACTAGTAGGTTGGCCAGACATCTCCACAGTCTCACCAAAATTTCTCACAAGAAGTTTCAGCCAGTGGGATTGAGGCGCACAATTCCAAAAATCTCCCACTTGACGAAGATCACATAGGAACCTCCAAAGCCACCCAAAAATAAGATCACACTAGCTCCACTAGTTGAAACCCCGCAACACTCAAGACACCCAATCAATAGGATTCCACAGAAATAGTCCACCGGACAATCTGCATCAAAGACCAGGCATCCAACTGCAACTCACTGTCCAACAAAGCAACCAATCACAACCTTCTAGGAAACCACATAGACCTCAAACATGCTCTCATGCTCCATCAAGAATTCTACACCAACATCCAAGATCTCCACCATTCAAGCAACAATCCTTGTCATCTTCCAACATGGCATATGTGGAAGAAAGATACAAGCCAAGGTGAATAAGCACCATTCCAAGGAACACAAGAAAAATATCCCAGTGATATCACCAACAAGATAGTGCTACCACTTCACTGTGCTCAAAAGCTATACAGAAGTATTATCAACTTCAAAGCTTCAAACATAACACAATAGTGAAGTCATTCTCCAGAAACAAGATAGAAAACACCAGCTAGAATGACAATCAGACTAACTTCCTCCGTCCAACCGATAAACACACGCGACTAAAAATAGCACCCACAACTCGTGCTATTCCATCCAAACTCACATACCTCAATAGGTATCAACATTAGTAAACTTATGCCAAACTATAACCAACTCATTAACAACAAATACAAGCTCCAAGTGTCAACCAGTCGAAGAAGACAAGACATATACATGAACTCCCACTGCCTGAGTAATCTAGATCTGAAAGATCAAAAAAGGCATCACAAGTCTACCACTAACAACACATAGAAATGTAACCATGTAGTACCAAGGAAGTATCCACAATGACATGCACAATCTGCAACAAACTGTTACAGGAAACATTTTTCTCACCACAAACCTTCACGGCCACAGAGAGAAACTCTGCACATCGCATTCCTGTAGAACATCCTTCTACATACACTTCTAACAGTTAGCTATGTCAAGAATGATCTCCTTCTCATCCCAAAAGAAAATCAAGCTACTTGATTCCCTATTTCATTAAAATAGCCCATACATCATCTCCTACCAATTATCATCAGTAAAACTCAAGGAGATGAAACAAGATGTACATCTTCCACTATGAATCATCCAGAACCATTAAACAACAATTCAAGATCCATATCATGAAAGTGAACCAAAAAAACATCTAAAAAATATAATGGGCCAAATACCTCTCAGATAAACTGTTGAGCAGACCAAGAGTGGGAACGAGAGTACTCCTTCAAGATATACAAGTCATCATGACTAATCCAAGAGTAATCTCCTCATAGGTCTCTTATTGAACTCACGTTTAACCAAGGTGTAGACTTCTCAGACTTTCTGCTAAAAACTCATTAAGAGTAACAATCAGAAACACCTCTCTCATAAGAGAAAGATAACCTCACCGTATCCTCCATGTATCCATGAGTACTAGCAACTGATCATCTCATGCTAAACTTCAACTACATTACTGCATTATCATGAAGTATCAAGAAAATAATCAAAGCACCCAATACACAAAGAATTACCAGACCATTGTCAAAGCTCCAATCATCTGAATCAGGAACTTATCATGATACCATGATCTACATATCCCCTTAGGAGACACCATGCTTTAGTGACTTCACCATGGTCTCAAGTACAATGCATAATTCCAAAACTCCAGTGCACAAGAGTATACATGACATAAAGCAAACATACTCAAAACCAACATCACCTGTCAAGCACCACCAACACCTCAGCCAAAGACTCCAACCTTTCTCCATGGATCCAAGATGTTGCACATCTTCAAATAATGTCCATGAAAATGTGAAAGAACCCTTTTGCAACAACATGATATAAAAGCTCCCCCTTGAAACAACTACAACACTAAAGAAGACCATTCACTACCATGTGATGAACCCATAGTCACTGCTAAATCTCCCACTGAAACGTGACATCCGAGCTCTCCAAGCATCATGACTACTTGATTCAGGTTCCCATAACTGACTATTCAAGTACTCAACAATATCCATCCTCTCATCTCAAAACAATCACACCAATGCACAAGTGACCACATACAAGGCCAGCTAACAAATCTGCACATGCAAAGAATCAACCTCATGGATAAAGACAGTCCACATCCAAGTTATCTCACTACAGCCAATGGGTAGCTAATTCACCAACCACATAACTCGTAGATCACAAACACATGCAAACCCATCATCGCATTAGAAATTGCAACAATGAGATTTCAAAGAGAATAACCATGTAGACAATCATGACTCAAACACCAGATCAAACCAGATCTGATTTATCAATCATGTCCACACTGAGCACCATAATCAAGGAACCCCCAAGCACCACCACAAGAATGCTGAGTGAAAAATCACATACCAACACTCCCATACAGAGAAGAAAACACACCTCCTCAAACCATGCACAAAGCATGCATGCAAAACTGCAACTATCTCATCAAGTAACACCCCAAAAGCTAGGGTCTAGACAATAGCTTAACAACAACTCCACATAATCACAAGTTTTGATTAACCTTGAAAAACCTGCAAAAGCACAAAGCCATGCAAGTACAAAACATCCTTAAAAAAGGAAACAACAGTTCATAAAATCCAATCCTCTTTCAGGCCAAATCTAAACCACCAACATGTACATGCATCTGAGACAAAGAGAAATGCTATTTTAGAAGCTTGCAAATCATCTAATGATTTGCTCCATAGCCTTTATGTATTCGAGGTTAACAGGAAACCATGCCTTCCAACACCAGGAAACACCACCTAGCTTAAGCACTCTCTTCCATGGCTGAGAAACAACCTAGGCTTCTCCATATCATCAAGGAGCCTCTTTCATAGACACCCAATATGAAAGCTTTACTACTACACAACCACAGAGAAAAGAAATCCACCTCATACACCAAAGGTTATACCGCTACCAACCAGGAGACACAGATCACAACAAAACAACATGATCAACTCCCTTTTCCATCTCCACCATCCTTCAAGCTGCGTGCTATCTCCGAATATCACAAGACTTCCACTCACCAAAGGATCAACAAATCAGTCCATTCCTCCAGATTTCCTCTAGCCTAACAAACTGAGAAATCTTCACAGGAGAAATACCTAGAACTAGCAACCAAAAGATGGGTTTGATACTACTTGTAAGGAAAGTATCAGGTCTGGGGGAATCTCAGAGTAACCTCCAAGAATAGTAGTGACATCGATAACTTTCATTTAGATTAGGTTGCCTCAAAGACACATACAACTATGTCCTAACGTGGAAACAAACACAGTTTATTTCCCACATTGATCCTTCTGAGAGAAGCTAATGTAAATTCAACAACATGCATTAACAGATTCTACTACAAGAACCAATAGACATGAAAGATCAGATAGAAACCAGAACAAACAAATTTACATGGGAAAAATCCTTTCGGATAAAAAACCCCACACTCCAAAGATCGAGCCATGGTATTATTTAGCAACAAATGGTTACAATACAATTCTAGGCTCATAGCCTTTTTAGAGATTACATCTTTTCCATTCTAGATACAACTGGTAGCAAACTCAACATGAGAGGTCAACCATGGCATTCACGATCAGGAGAGATTCCAGCAGCAAAACCCTGCCTCTCTCGTCCTCTGCTTCGGCCTCATGGCCTTGACCTTTCAGCCAGCCACTCGACCCTCTCTCTTCTTCTCTCACTCTCTCTGGCTCTCCCCCTTCTGGCTCTCTTATATTCAAAATGTCCAATGCATACGTATATACATTCATTCTCAACAGGTTCTATGAATTGGTTCGTTTCCAACTATCGAATCACAACTATCGAATCATCTAGCTTAGCATCGTAAATGTTTCCACTTCCTTGCATAGAAGATAATACATCTAGGTCACACCATGTAGGACAGTTCTTCAAACAGTCAAGGGCATTCAACCTTTGTTGGCATAGGTTCAAATAGTCAGCAAGATGATATAGCGAATGCCACAAGTCATATCGAAACCACGGATGCCCATTGCATTCCTATCGACAAGAGTTTCCTCATCGGAAAGACTCATACCGATGTTCACAAGTCACATTGACCTCAACATTGCCATCGGAAAGACTACCATAGTTCGCCAAGTCTTCCTACCGAAGTCTTCAAGTTTCACCAAAGCACCCGACAGTCGACAAGACATTCATCTTTTGCCAAGACTTCACTCTAAGCAAACATGTCATACCGAGTCAGCAAGACTTTGTCTTTCGCCGAGGCCTCACATCGAGCAACCATGTCTTACCAAGTCGGCAAGAATTTTTTCTTTTTTTGAGACCTCATATCGAGCAACCATGTCTTACCAAGGCCTATCGGTGAGACTCTCCAAGTCGCAAAGACTTCACACCGAGCTCTTCATATTATACCGAAACATCCCAGTCATCAATACTTATCACTATCGCCGAGACTTCATAGCGAACACAACATGTCACCCCGAAGACCAAAATCGGCAAGACTTCAATAGTCGCTAAGACTTCATACCGAAGCCTCTAGGTTACCTCAAGATCACCTTTTGCCAAGAGTTCACGCCAAGGTCTTTCTGTTACCCCGAGTGTAAACCGTCGGTGAGACATACCACTAGTCGCCAAGAGATCTTCCCAAGTGTTTCAAGTCACCCCGACAACTCCAAGTATATAGCTGTCAGCAAGACTTCACACATTCGGTAAGAATACATACCAAAACACATGTGTTACACTAAAGTCTCACAACCATCGACGAGAGAGAAAGTCTTTGGCAAGAGTTCTTACCGAACCCTTTGTGTTACACCGAAGACTTCTTTCACCATAGGTCTCCCCGACATCTGCTAGACACCAACCTGTCAGCCAGACATCTCCTAGTCACCAAGACTTCATATCAATAGGAGCAAGTCATATCGATTACCACATCAGCCAGACAGACCAAAGGTCACACTGATATCAGAAAGACTTCCTATCGTAGCCGAGATATCATTCCAACAGTCCAAGGTTACGCCTAAGGTTTTAGATGCCAATCGCCAAGAAATTCAGGAGGTCATAGCAATAGTCAGGATCAACTAGTAGGTCAGCCAGACATCTCCACAGTCTCACTGAAATTGCTCACAAGAAGTTTCAGCCTGTGGGATTGAGGCACACAATTCCAACAAAATGACCAGAAAGAAATTTTAAATTTGTAAGTAAACTCTGACAGTCAAGAAAAAGTAGTCATAAAAATTGGAAGTAAACTTTGGCAGACATGTAGGTGAACTTAATTCATCTGACTTTATGCCTCTTGGTAGACATCAAGATCTCCCCTCCTAAAGTTTGGACCACATCCATTACCTCCACATAAAACTGGACATCCTTGATCTTCTTGGTTCCTTGCCATGATATGGTTATGCAAATGAAAATGAAGCAAAATAATCATCTCCTCTGCTAGATGGAAGAATGCATGCTTAATGTTTTGATACATGATATCAACTCTCTTCTGATCTCATGGTTGAATACCAAAATCCACTATGGTGGGCCTCTAAAGTTCTAGTCATATTTTGTCCTCTTCCACCAAATGTTGGCCTAATCCACACGTTTGCTAGCCTAATTGGCTTTGTTTTTGAAAGCTAAAGTTTCTCCTGAGTCACCAGTGTAGCTCTCTTTTCCTTTTCAAACTCTTTCATTGCTACAAATTGTCTCTTGGATTTAATTAATTGTAGCACATGGTTGATGTCCTTTGAATCCTTGCATCTAAAGGAAATTTCCTTAACATAAATATTGTTAGGGAATTTCAATGTTGCTATTGTAGTTGGCATTAAAGCTGATACTTGCAACATTGAAAATTATCCTTATATAAGAATTCCCTCCATCTTGTTGGCTTGTAACACTCTTGATGGTGGCTACATGAAATCTAATTCTGATTCCTCTTCCACATTAGAGGGTTCATATACTTGATTTGACTCTTCTAAATTATCAGAATCAAAATCACTAGCTTCCATATTCAAAAATTACCAACCACCATCTTCAATAAATTTATCTAGATCATCAGTAATAATCTTCAAAATTAGCTGCTAGTTCAAGTTCATTTTGCTTTCATAATACTTTATATCCATAGAGTTCAGCCATTCCTTGATGCCATCAAGTGAAGATTGACGAATGGCCTCAATGCAGAGTACATCCCACTTGAAGTATTTGAAAACAATAGCCATATCAAATACCTTTTTCCCAAGTCCTACTCTCTCAAGGTTAACAATATCAATCTCACTAATAGTGATTACTAAGAAAGGTAATTCCACCAACTCTACGAAATAGTTCACCGTAGGAACAATAAAATCAAAGGATTTGAAAGGAACTCCATTTATGAAAACCAAGATCTCTAAAAGGTATATCAAACTCTAGTTAAAAATATTTTAGATGAGGCTACTCCCATAGCTCTCTTACCCGCTTGACAAATCCTTGAAAATTTGTATTGATTTTATTTTTCATGTCCCTCTCTTGTTGTTCTTCCTCAATTTCATTAGGATCATACATTGACCTTCTTCCCCTCCTAAAGTTTAGACCACATCCATTACCTCCACATAAAAATGAACATCCTTGGTCTTCTTGGTTCCCATGTCGTGATATGGTTATGCAAATGAAAATGAAGCAAAGTAATCATCTCCTTCTCTGCTAGCTGGAAAATTGCATGCTTAATGCTTTGATACATGATATCAACTCTCTCTTTTGCTCTCATGGTTGAATATTGAAATCCATTATGGTGGGCCTCCAAATTTATAGTCATCTTTTTTCCTCTTCCACCAAATGCTTTCTTGATCCACAAGTCTGGTAGCCTAATTGGCTTTGTTTTTGAAAGCTAAAGTTTCTCCTGACTCACTAGTATTAGATGTAATTTTTTTGGAATTTTATTATGGTATGTGCATTTTGATATGATGTAATATGATTATGATTATGATTTTGTCTCATATGTTATAATATTAGATATATAATAGAAAAATAAATTATTGCATGAAATAAATAATAAAATTTCATTTTAAATGTTTTTTTTTTGCAGAACATAGGTCTTCCAAAAGATCAAGATGATCCTCAACATGATATAGATCCAAAAAATATTGGTTCTACCAATATAGACCACATGCCAGAGAATGATGGTGACACAGATACGGAAGACACCAAGGTCGATGACAATGATGATGATGACGACAACGACGAGGATGATGATGATGATGATCACGATGGTGATGATGATGATGAGATAGTTGGTAATAGTAACTAGTGACATTAATAATCATATAGAATACATCATGGATCATTGCTGATATATCATTATGATGAATATTTCATGGTTACTATCATATGTATCATTTTCATGGCCTACAGTACTATATTGTTGAGTGTATCATATTGAAATGTATCATTTTCACTATATCATTTGGACATGTATCATCTTGACTTGTATCAATTTGAGTTATATAATTTATCAATTTTATTTATATCATTTGTACATGTATCATTTTCACTTATGTTGACTGTTGGACATGTATCATTTTGACATGTTTTTGATGTACTAGCATATTTTACTTTCACTTATTTTAGTTATATATGATGATGATCTTATGGGTATTGACTTGTCAATTTATATAAATTAAAAGTGGTTGATGATTTTTGGATGAATATTTATTAAGTATGATGATTTTAATTTACTGCTTAGGATAGATGTTGTCAAATTCAATTAAATTATAGATATTTGACTCACTTGTTTTAATTATAGATGATGATCATGTTACAATAATTATATTGTTATTTAATCATACGAGTTAAATAATTAAATTACTTACTCTATAATCATATGAGTTATTTAGGAGGCACAATATATTTAACTAATTAAATTGAAATAAAACATATTAAATTAATAAATAGAAGCCAAACTAGAAGCAAACCAAAAGCAATCTTGGAAGAAAAATTGGAAGAAAATCTAGAATCAAACCTCGAAGAAAACCTGGAAGCAAAACTAGAATCAAAACTAAAATAAAAACCAGAAGCAAAACTAAAAACAAAAATGGAAGAAAACCTAGAAGCAAAATTGGAAGCAAAACCGGAAGCAAAACTGCAGGAAAAACCGGAAGCAAAACTGGAGGAAAAACCAGAAGCAAACCTAGAAGAAAAATTAGAAGCAAAATTGGAAGAAAAATTGGGAGCAAAATCAGAAGCAAACTTGGAAGCAAAACCAAAAGAAAAAAAAGAAGAAAAATTGGAAGAAAAACCGAGAGTAATCTTGGAAGAAAAACTAGAAGAAAAACTAGAAGAAAAACAAAAAGAAAAACTGGAAGGAAAACCAGAAGCAAAACTAGAAGCAAAATTGGAAGCAAAACCTGAAGAAAATCTAGAAGCAAAATTGGAAGCAAACTTGGAAGCAAAATTGGAAGCAAACCTAGAGGAAAAATTCGAAGCAAAACTGGACGTAAAATTGGAAGCAAAACTAGAAGCAAAAATGGGAGTAGACATGGAAGCAAATACAAAAGACAAATTGGGCACTAATTTCGGCGCAATTTCTGTCGTTTCTTCTCGACACTATTTTGGGCACTAATGGAGGCGCTTTGATTTTTTAGTACTAAATTCGGCACTAAATTTGATGCCTATTTTGATGCAAATGTTGACACAAAATACAACGTCAAATTGACCATGCCTGTTTGCACTGAGTTTAGTGCCATCCAAATTGCTCAATTCATGTGCTCAAAATACTCTAAAATATGGAGCAAAATCCAATGCTAATTCCCTGTTGTGCTATTGTGTATCCAAATTCCTTGTTTACTTGGTCCTAAATTTACACCCTAATTTAATTAGCTTTCCTTGCTTGCTTAACATACTTGCATGCTTATTATCCATCATTTTCCCAGCTCTGAAAAGAGACATATGGTATGTCAAAAATTGACTCACTAAATCGTTTCCACCTCTATTGAGGAAAACACTTACAAATAAAATAACTGAATTTTTTTAACATTGGCTTACATTTTTTAAGTTTGCAGTCATTAAATATTAATGATAGTTTATGTTTATTAATATTAATTATAGAATAAATCAACTTACTATAAGTAATTATTATTAAAAAGATATATTAGCAATAATTAATCATCAAGCATTTAATTATGTAGAGAGTCGTTCTACAGTCACAATAGGGGTGGAAAAACCTGTATAAAGAAAAAATCTTCAGGAAAAAATTGACGTGCAGGTGGTGGTACCGGAAGACGAAGAGACACAAAGGTAATTGACATGGGTGATAACAAATGATTCCATTAATTTGCATGTGAATGGTGTTGAGAACTATTTCAAATCATCGGTGCAATTAGTGCAACACAAGAAAATAAAATATCTCTAATGCTAACCTCATTCATGTAGCCTTAAGGGCATGCATTTCATCCAAGAGAGCAAATACCTTTCTTTTTAGCTCAATGATATCGAAGATACCTTTTGTACATGCTCAGATTCTCTCTCACTAAGATCTAGAGTGCATGGATGTTACGGTTAACATTTCTAATCTGGTCCAACACCCATTTCATTCAAGAAATTCAATATGATAGACTACAATATGCTTTGCAACTAGGGAAGGAGGGTAGAAAAGATAGGCTTAGACATAGTAGGATGGGATTTGAAATCCTGGGGAGAGTATTTCTTTCTAGGAGAAAGAAACACAATTGTCGTAGATGATCAAGAGGGCTGAGAGGAGGAAAGGTTGTGCATTCTTCTGAGAGGCAGGAGAGGATGATGCATAAGAGGCTTATTAGAAATTCCACCACCATCTTCTTTTGTGACAGAGGAATGCCATTTCTTTTGAATCATCTAATAATTATGATTAGAGTTCAATTACGATTAGAGTTTAATTATGATTAGAGTTCAATTACAATTAGAGTTCAATGAGGATTATAGTTAGGCTTCATTTATAGTTCAATTAGGGTTAGGGTTAAGGTTCAACTAAGGTTAGGGTAAAGTTACACTTAGAATTTAATTAGTGTTAGGTTTCAATTAGTATTCAATTAGGGATAAGGTTTAATTAGCAGTAAATTAGGGGTTTAGTTAATGTTAGGGTTAAGACTAGGGTTCATTTAGGGTTATGGTTTAGGCTTCAATTAGAGTTATAAAATAAATATTTGGTTTAGGGTTAGGGTTAGGGTTATAATTCAATTATGGTCAAAGTTAGGGTTAGGGTTCAATTATAGTTAAAATTTAATTACGGTTATAGTTAGGGTTAAGATTTAATTATCTTAAATTAATAAAAAATTAATTAAATTATACTTAGAATGAGAATTCAATTAATATCTTAACCCTAAATCACAAATCACAAACCTAACCTTAACCCTAACTATAACCATAACTTGACCATCTTCGAACAATAATGATAGAATTTATTGATTTAATGCCCAATATTTATCATAATATAGCACTAATAGATATGAATTTAAATTTGTTAGTGTTGATCTTAGAACTCATAATTTAGTGAAATATATTCCTTAGATCTAAAAATCAACAAATAATTTGATGCCACATTAATAGACTTAGGATTAGGATTAGGGTTCAATTAGGGTTAGAGTTAGGACTAGGTTGGGGTTTAGGCTAGGGTTTTACTTATGATTATAGTTACCTGGTTAGGGTTTAATTAGAGTTAGTTTTGAATTAACATTCAATTAGGGTTAGGGTTCAAGTAGACTTGGGGTTAGGATTATTATAATTTTAAATTCATCAAAATTATAGTTAGTGTTAGAATTAAGGTTAGCTAGGGTAAGGGTGAAGCTTAAGATTAGGATTAGAATTAGAGTTATGAGTGGAGTTAAAATTATAGTTTTAGTTCTATGGTTAGTGTTAGGGGTAGAGTTAGGCCTAAAATTAGGGTAATGTTTAGTGTCAAGGTCATAATAAAATTAGAATTATAATTAATGTTACAATAAGGGTTGGAATATTTGTTACTTATGGTTAAGGATTGTGTTGATGTTACAATTGGGGCTAGGTTTCAATTGGATTTAGGGTTATACATTAAATAAGGTTGGGAATCAATGAGGATTATAGGTAGGTTGGGTTTGGGATATAATTAGGGTTAGGGTTCAATTAGGATTAGAAGTTAATTATAATTATATTTAGGCTTCATTTATAGTTCAATTAGGGTTAGGGTTAAGGTTCTATAATTAAGGTTAGGTTAGGGTTAGGATTATGGTTCATCCAATCAGGGTTAAGGTTCAATGAAGGTTAGGGTAAAGTTACACTTAGAATTTAATTAGGGTTAGGTTTCAATTAGTATTCAATTAGGGGTAGGGTTTAATTAGCATTAAATTAGGGGTTTAGTTAATGTTAGGGTTAAGACTAGGGTTCATTTAGGGTTATGGTTTAGGGTTCAATTAGGGTTATAATATGAATATTTGGTTTACGATTAGGGTTAGGATTATCGTTCAATTATGGTCAGAGTTAGGGTTAGGGTTCAATTACATTTAAACTTTAATTGCGATTATAGTTAGGGTTAGGATTTAATTGTCTTAAATTAATGAAAAATTAATTATATTATACTTAGAATGAGAATTCAATTAATATCTTTGTGATAGGTCGAATGTGAGTGTTAGAAAATGAGCAGCAAGTAAAAGAGTGCAAATAAACACTAAAACAACCTACACCTCAAGATTAGCCTAAGTTGGAAACAACACAAGATAAAAGCAACAAAATGGAACTCTATATCAATCATTTGGTTGGCCCTTCGATCTTTGATGTGTATGCTCCTTGGATGGCACAAGATGCAAGCTAAATGAAGTTGTGAGGATGGGTGCAAGTGGATGAAAATATGAAAATGGCTAAGTGTAGATTGAGAAACAAAACTACAAGAGTTTGGCTAGCAAAATGATCTCCCCAAAATGAGAGAAAAGAGGGGGTATTTATAAGATTTTTGAGAATTCCTAGGGGAAATGGAGGGTCAAGATTGAGCCACCAAATATCAAGATGTAGGGCTAAGGTGAGTTGAGAACTCACAAGCCCTCACATCTTGACATGTGGCATGTGAGATAGCCCTAAAGGGGTGAAGTGGACATGAGGTGGAAGGAGAGGGGAAGGGAGGATGGGGAGAGGAGGATGAGGGGAACCGGGGAAGGGATGGGGGGAGGAGGGAGGAAAGGAGGGGGAGGATGGGGTGGGAGGATGGGGAGGGATGGGGAAGGGCTCCGAGGGATGGGGTGGGAGGAGAGGAAAGGAGGGGGGGGAGGATGGGGTGGAGAGATGGGGAGGGATGGGGCATGGGAATGGGGAGAGATGGGTCAGCATGAGGGATGGGGAAGGGGAATGGGGGAGAGATGGGGGGAGGGGATAGGGAGAGGTGGAGGTAGGGGAAGGGGAAGGGGAGGATGGGAGAGAGGATGGGGGAGGGGGAAGGGGGGAAGGGATGGGGGAGGAGGGAGGAAAGGAGGGGATGGGTAAAACTGAAAATGATGGGGGAAAAAAAAGGAATGAAAATGACAAAAATGTGTTTCATGTCTGCAGAAAATAGGGATTTTGCGCATTTGAGAGAGATGATCGGAGGTGCTGAGAAGATGCATGGCGAGGATGACCGGGAAGGATCACCAGAGACTAGCGGAGGCAGGATTACTACACATGCTGACATATCCGACGATCAAGGCCCATGGGGCCATGTTGACAGCCTTGATAGAGCGATGGGATTCAGAGACGTCGATGTTTCACCTACCGACAGGGGAGGTGACGGTGACACTAGAGGACGTGTGGTGGATTCTGAGGCTGTCGATATCAGGGCTCCCGATTAGCGAGTGCTGGTCAGAGGACGAGGCGCTGGATGAGTCCGTGCGCGTGGTGTTTGGTAGTGACAAGCTACTAGTGCAGCGGGGTCAGTTGGATGTGGATAGGATGGTAGCATGCAGGGTACCAGTACTATCACTGTACCTGGCCGAGTTGATTAGCGGTATAGTATTGCTAGACCGGAGTGGTTAGTTTCTACACATGAGGTCAGTCGAGGTGATCTGGCACATCATCGAGGGTCGGGAGGGACAGTTTGCGTGGGGGACGTGCATGTTAGCCCAGCTGTATCGGGATATGCACGTGATTTGTTACAAGAAACAGTTGAGTGTGACACACGTGACATTACTATAGGTGTGGGCCTAGGATCATATCCGCGTTGCCAGGCCGATTATGGTGAGGGTGGGTGAGCAGGATGACACACAGCCCGTAGCGTGGTGGTGGGGAGCAGAGGCAGGGACACTAGTGCGGTATCAAGAAATGCAGGAGGTGGACGTGTGGAGGAGGCAGTTTGATGATGTGTAGGCAGTGGATATAGTGTAGAGGCCATATATGATGTGGCGATTCAGGGGGTGGTCGAGGGAGGAGGAGCTGCATAGTGGTTACTTTTTTATGCGATGCTACATTATTGGGAGCAGGCCACACGTAGTGGAGTTGCACCGACCGGATCGAGTGAAGAGAAAGTTCAGGGTGAGACAGGATATTTGAGCAGGTCAAGTGAGGTTTGCA
>VDFB02000003.1:732078112-732092285 GCA_007258455.2 Sequoia sempervirens
AACTACCAGGGCCGTCCTAGTCACTAGGGACACGCACTAGGGGATTCAGCAATTACCGGCGGACTCCGTCTCCATACGGCGGTTACCAGGGTACACCCACCTGTGAATACCAGGGGACACCCACCTGTAAGTACTAGGGGACCCCAGCACTTAGAGGGTCAGTACTTGATTCTTCGTAGAGGTTAGATGTGGGCAGCTCACAGTAGAGCGGGCAGATGCAGGACATTGGTTATTTTTGGCAGATACAAGATGGATGGTTTGTTCATGTTGCCAGAGGGCAGAGGTGATCCACACCTCTAGATTTTGTATATTATTAGGTGATATATGATGGAGATGTATTGT
Organism: Sequoia sempervirens; assembly: GCA_007258455.2. Lineage (NCBI taxonomy): Eukaryota > Viridiplantae > Streptophyta > Pinopsida > Cupressales > Cupressaceae > Sequoia > Sequoia sempervirens. Next base: position 732,078,455 of record VDFB02000003.1, read on the forward strand.
ATTATGACAAGATGTTTATTATTTTGATTATGCGATGGCCTTTATTGACATTATGTATGATGTTTCCTTTATGTGGCTATATGAGATGATTCATGATGTGGTTCCATATACATATATATACACATGTTTATATGGATGATTTATGATCGATGTAAACGTTTCTATGATTCATGATGTATGGATGCATATGTGGATAGACGATTTATGTATGTTTATATGATTTATGATGTATGATTTATGGATGCACATGTGGATGGATGACTTATTTATGATGTATGATTTATGGATGCACATGTGGATGGACAATTTATGCATGTTTATATGATTTATGATGTATGATTTATGGATGCACATGTTTATATGATTTATGATGTATGATTCATGGATGCAAAAAGGTAAATGCTTACAATGCACCTAAATGTCAATAAAGACCATTATGAGAATGCAGATAGGCGATAGGTGGATGGAAGATTGCATTTTCCAAAAACAACAGTTAATATCCTGAGAGGAAGAGGACCCAAGAGGAACAAAGAACGAGAGTACTTGCACAACCGAAATCATAAGTGGTGGTTATGATGGAAATGGAGGGTGCATGCAAAGTGGTGGAAAATGCAGTGAAAATGAGATTTTGCCATCTTTGGAGCATTGATTTTAACTATAGCGTAGGGTACCAAGCACCTTGATATGGAAGACCAAGGCGAGTGAGTACTCTACGCATGAAACAAACACAGCAAACAACAAGGTTATCCCAACACCCCGAGGTCGTGATGACCTCGGTCGGGCCTAGTGTTGTAATAACCTCAAACACACAAAGTTGTCCCAGCGTAACATAAGATCCTGGAGATCTTGGTGGGTCTTACGAGGGATAACTTGAGAAGACAACAGACAAAAAAAAAGATCAAGGTATGCCCCCATTTCAACAGGTCAAAGCCCGCCATGGTATGGTGGACCAAGGCGACCTTGACAAATGATGGGAAGGAACCTAAAAAGATAAACAAAATTCGAAAGCATCAAGAGATCATAATCAAGACAACAGGTCCTTTGCCATAGAATCAAGGTGATGGATGTGATTGGCGAGGTCTGCTAGGAAGGATTCATCCTGTTGAGACCAAAGATGGATGCGAGAGTAGGATGATCTAGTTGGCGTGGGATGTTATTGAGGGACAAGATCTTGTAACACAAGGGAATTTCGTTTATTAAGAACCAGTTAGATGTGGGAATAACTCGATAACGAAGCATAACCTACAAACCTAGGGGCTTGGGGGCCGATCATAGATTAGCCTTGCCTACGTGAAAGCGCAGAGCCCTCGTAGTTCCAGAAAAGACCATGGATAAAGCGAAAAGAAGATAAATGGTAACCGATGATGATGGACAAATGCCCCAGGGGCGAATCAAATGATCAACCTTGCCTACGTGACAACGCAGGGGCAACGTAGTTTGACTGACGAACGTGATGTGATGGGACCTAGGTGAAGACCGACGCGATGGATGATCCTACCTGACAACACGAGCGTGAATGACATAAGCTTAGAGTGGGATACCGAAAAAGCTTAGGAATGGGGGATAGGCTAGATGGGTCGTCCAATGCTCAATCAATATTTACCAAGCAGCCCGGGATGAGATAGGTGAGGACAAAAGTACGAATGAAGGCATAAAATAACTAGGCTGTCAGGTAGATAATGATTAAGCCCTCCATGGATGACGCCTGTTACCAGGTTTTCACCATCCATACTTATCCAAGGCGCCACCAAGAGGTGGTTTTCACCATAGGACGAATCTATTTCTCTTGACTATTTTTTTGATTTTGTTGATTTTTTTTGATTTTGTTGATTTTTTTTAATTTTTTGATTTTTTTTGATTTTTTTGATTTTTTTGATTTTTTTTTGATTTTTTGATTTTTTGACAAGGTGGAGTAACCGAGTAGATTTAGGCGTAGAAATTTTTCAAATGCATGACATTGATAGGCTCGTCAAGGGGTTCTCCTTCAAGAGTAGTCAACCTATATGCCCCAGATCCATATTTAGCAACTATGATATAGGGCCCCAACCAATTTGCCTCAAATTTTCCTTTCTTGTCTCGGTCTTGCTGAGTACGTTGGTTCTCCTTAAGGACAAGATCGCCCACCTGGAATTGGCGAGGATGAACCTTCTTGTTGTAACTATGCTTGAGGCGATTCTGGTATGCTTGCAGATGGTCGTAGGCCTTTATTCTTCATTCATCCAATAACTCCAGCTGTGCAATCCGCGCAACACGAGCATCTTCTTCATTGATAAGGTTCTTCAGAGAGATTCTCAATGATGGAAGTTCAACCTCGATTGGAAAGACGGCTTCAGCACCATACACTAAAGAGTAGGGGGTGGCGCCCGTCGGGGTGCAGATGGATGTGCAATATGCCCAGAGGGCAGGATGAATGTGGAGGTGCCAATCTCGTCCAGTGTTATTGACAACCTTTTTGAGAATACGAATGAGGGTTTTGTTGGTTGCTTCCGCCTGACCATTACCCTGGGGGTAATAAGGCGTTGACCAATGGTGCTGGATATGGAAGGTGTCACAAAGGTGTTTCATGGCTTGGTTTTTGAATGGTTTGCCGTTGTCGGAAATGATAGTGGACGTGATATCGTATCTGCAGAGAATATGGTAAAGGATGAATTTGGAGTTCTGAATGCCGGTGATTTGTGAAAGGGGCATTGCCTCCACCCACTTGGTGAAATACTCAATGGCAGTGATTATGAATGTATGGCCGTCGGATGATGGTGGGTGGATCTTGCCAATCAAGTCGAAACCCCATTGAGAAAATGGCCATGGTGCCAGGAGGGGCTGAAGATCTTGCACTGGGGCATGGATTAAATCTGCATGTTGCTGGCATGGAAGACACTTTTTCACAAACTCGCAAGCATCGTGTTCCAACGTAGGCCAATAATATCCCGCTCGTAAGATCCTTTTGGCCAGAGCCATACCATTTGAATGTGCTCCACAAACACCGCCATGTACCTCCGTTAATGTAGCATGGGCTTCAGTCTCATTCAGACATCAAAGGAGGATTCCATCATACCCGCGACGATAAAGCGTATCACCGACGATGACGTATCGAGAAGAGCGATGAATGAAGGATTTGCGTTGGTTACGGGTAAGGTCTAGGGGTATAATGTTATCACAAAGGTAGGTATAGATGTCTAGGTACCATGGGGAGGTGGGACCCACAATTTCACACACCATATCAGTCTCAGGGACATCATATGCTAGGATTAAAAGTTGTTCCACAAGAAACTCACACTCTGTTCGGTCCTTGGGCATGTCCAGGAGGGAGCCAATAGTGGCCATCGCATCAGTTGCTTTGTTTCGTACCCTGGGAATCTGTTCAAATTGTATAGAGGTGAAATATTTCTTGAAATCATCCACCATGCGCTTGTAGGGTAACAACTTATCATCCTTGGTTAGGAACTCATTATTAACTTGTCTGATGACTAGAAAGGAATCACCAAATACTTTTAACTGAGTTATGTGCCACTGTTTTGCAAGTTTGAGGCCGGTGAGCAGAGCTTCGTATTCTGCCATATTGTTGGTACATGGGAATGCGATCCTGAATGACTTTGGGATGTAGTCACCTTGAGGGGTAACTAATAAAATTCCTGCCCCCGATCCATTATGTGTATATGATCCATCAAAATACAGTGTCCACGTGGGGGTTTCCTCAACTGAGAAGACTTTCTCATCGGGGAATTTTGTAATCAATGGATAGGTATCAACAAAAGGGGCTTCCACCAACTGATCTGCAATTATTTGTCCTTTGATATCCTTGCGGTCCACGTATTCTATGTCGAATTCACTGAGGAGCATGACCCACTTAGCCATGCGGCCAGTCAAAGTGGTTCTAGATAATAGGTACTTCAATGGATCGATCTTGGCAATTAATTTAACTGGATGGCTAAGCATGTAATGTCGAAGCTTCTGTGTGTTAAATACGAGTGCAAGATAGGCCTTTTCCATGGGGGAGTAGTTTAACTTGTAGCCAACCAATGTCCGGCTGATGTAGTAGATTGCCCTTTCTTTCGATAACTCATCATGCTGTGCCAACAATGCCCCTAGTGCGAATGAAGTGGCGGAGATATAAAGCAAGAGGGGTTTGCCAGGAATAGGTGGCATCAATATTGGTGGATGGGCTAAATATTCCTTAATTTTATCGAAGCCCATCTGACACTGTTGGTTCCATCAGAAGGTGGAATCTTTTTTCAGAAGATGAGTGAATGGCTGACACTTGTCTGCCAGCTGGGCGATGAACCGATGGATGGACTGCATCTTCCCCTGAAGGCTTCTTAACTGTTTGAGATTGCATGGAGGTGGCATGTCCAAGATAGATTTTACCTTAGCGGGATCAACCTCAATGCCCCTGCGAGAGACTATGAAACCCAGCAATTTTCCTGAAGTGACCCCAAAGACACACTTTTTTGGGTTTAGCCACAACTTGTAGTGCTCTAACCGCTCAAATATCTTTCTCAGGATGGCAGGATGCTCTGCTCGTGTTCTGGATTTTCCTAATAGGTTGTCGACATAGTCCTCCATGATGATGTGTATGAGGTCATGGAAGATTACCGTCATTTCCCTTTGATATGTTTCCCCTGCATTTTTGAGACCGAAGGGCATAACATTGTAACAGAAAGTGCCCCAAGGAGTCATGAAGGCAGTCTTGTGTTGGTCCTCAGGTGCGATTCGGATATGGTTATACCCAGAGAAGCCATCCATAAGGGATAACATCTCATGTCCTGCTGTCAGGTCAACCAACATGTCAATGTTGGGTAAGGGGAAGTCATATTTTGGGCAGGCTTTGTTGAGATCCCTAAATTCCGTGCAGACCCGAATGTCACCATTTGGTTTAGCAACTAGCACTACGTTGGAGATCCATTCGGAGTAGTCAATTGGTCTGATAAAACCCGCCTCCAGTAACTTCTCCAATTCCTTCTTGACTAACAACGCGACTTGCGAATGCATCTTGCGGAGCTTTTGCTTGACAAGCTTAGCGTCTGGGAAAATGTCAAGGTGATGAACCACTAAGGCGAGATCTAAGCCTGACATGTCTGAGTATGACCAAGAAAAGTTAACGATTCCCTCTTGGAGTAGCTGCACAATGACTGAATACTCTTGCTCTGAGAGTGACTTAGCTACGTAGGTGACCTTAGGACTTTTAGCAGTTCCCAGATTGACTTCTTGAGTCTCTTCAATCAGAATAGGTTATCAGGCAGATAACTGGGTTCCCATAAGGGGAAGATGAACATCTCCATCTTCTAGCGCCTCTTCGAGGTTTTCGCCATCAGATGCGTCCTTTATTTTTATTTTTTCAAGGTCACGAAGTGCCTCAAGGAGGTTTTCACTAGATGACCGCTTGTTATTTTTCTTATTCTCATTTTTGCGACTGGAGTGTTCATCTTCCCCCAATCCCATGAGGTTGACATATGTATCCGTAGACATACTGACAGGTGTGCTAGTTCGTAGGTCCCAATCAATCAGCTCAAGATGGCAAAGGGATAGGCTAATAGTGCAGACGGATAGGCATTCGAACATGGAAGATAGGTCGGCGTGATCGACATCATCGTACGCACGTATGATGGATTCTTCCTCGGATATGTCTTCCAATGAGCCATTGTCCACAGCTACACTATTGGAAGCATTAGATGATGTTTCGGGGCCTTTCTGCTTTCTGTCATACCCAATGCCCACATTTTTTGGTAGTGGAGACGTATCAATGGGTTGCAACCGCCCTTGTTCTTGCTTTCCTAGGCCTCTACCTTGATAGTTATGCTTTTCCACGAACTTTGTTGGCCAGGGGTACTTTTCTTGGAAGTATTCCTTGAGAGGAGTTTTTGGCTGAGGCTCTTCTCGATAAACCCATTGGCTTATGTCTTCTTCTAGCGCGTCTGTCTTGATACTTGGGGATACGAAAGTGGTGGTAGGTATGTTTTTGCCATGAAAGGTGATAGTCTTGTCTTCCTTTGGGGTAGCATGGGAAGGTTGACCATACTCATGTGGCGATGGTGGCATGGTCGCTATATTAAGAGCAGTGTGCATTTCATACTCACCACACCCTTTGTCAATGATCTGGACTTTCGTGACTGTAAGATCAGTGGAGGATGGACTGGTTATTACGGTGGATGGTGGATTAACGGGTGATGACTCAGATGCCCCCATTTCAACCCCAGGACAATAATGTAAATGGGGAAATGATGCCTCTAGAGCGCGGCAATATTTGAATGGTTGGCGGTCGGCATAGATGGTGACCTCTTGCCCGTTGACTAGGAATTTGAGGCACTGATGGTAGGTGGAGGGCATGGCTTGCATAGCATGGAGCCATGGACGGCCAAGGAGGAGATTATATGGCAAGTCCAGATCAAGGACATGGCAGGTAATGTATTGAACCACCGGTCCCACTTGGAAAGAAAGATTGATGATCCCTTATGAATTCCTTTATGCATTATCATAAGCCTTGATTGTAATAATTTGGTTGCTTAAGTCCGCTTGGGTATACCCCACCTGTTTTATGAATTTTAGAGTGCACAAGTTGAGGGCAGAGCCATTATCTACCAAGACTCTTTTTATTTTATGTCGGGCAACCACGACTTCAATATGTAAGGGGCGATTGTGATTGGCATCAATGTTGGGCATATCATTTTGGCTGAAGTGTAGTTGGTGAGATGAAGCTAGGTGTCCTACCAAAGCTTGGAACTATGTGGGATTAATGTTATTAGGCACATGGGTTTCCTGTAGAGCTCTGTTGAGGATTTCTTGATACACGGGGGAAGACTTGAGTAAATCCAAGATGGAGATATGTGCAGGGGTCTTTCCTAAGTGATCAAGGATATTGTACTGGGCGGTTACAGGAGTCGATTGGGCGGGTGCAGAGGCTGCAAGAATGGTGATGCGGGCTCGTCGTGTGGTAACAACACATTGAGGGTCTTTAGCTTTGACATGTATCATGGATACACGAGGTTCTACCTGCTCAATGTAATGAATAATACCCTCGTAATTGATGGGTACATTCTTATAGCTCACGTTATTTGTGTTGTTATTTTGAGGATTACTGTTGGAAGTGCTCGGGCCTTGGTTATGGTTTGGGAAGGCATTTTGATAGATCTGCAATTGAGCATTAGACGACGGAGCTTGACTAGGGTCAACCTTGATGTCACCTCGATCTATGAGATCCTGGACGTAGTTTTTCAGACCTTGACACTTATTCAAAGAGTGTCCTTTGATTTTGTGGAACTCGCAATATTCATTTTCCCTAAACCATGTAGGTTTAGGTTTGGATTCGTCGAGTGGCTTGGTGATAGGGTATGTGGTCGGATGGTTGATCTGGAGCAGTTTGTTGAAGATGACACTCAAGGGTTCTCCTAGTTGAGCATACTGGCGTTTAGTGTTCCCTTGGTTATTTTGATTGGACTGTTGGGGAGGACGGGGTGTCCCTTGCGGTACAAATATGGCATTAGGTATGGATTGCTGTTGTTTCTAGGATGTGTTGGCCTCGTGGACATGTTTAGTGTTAGTGATACCATCATTTACTGCATTTTTTTTCTTGTTCCAAAAACGTGGCTTGTCATTGAATGTCCTTTCCCTATCTTGATTATATATTTTGACGTGCCCCTTGGCAACAAGGGCACGCTCAAGGATGGGTCCCTTCTCTACTACCTCTGCGAAAGTAGTGACACAATGTAATTGGAAGTTATGAGCCATGTCAGGATGAGAGTTCTCCACGAAGAGGGTGACCATGTCCTTTTCTTTCAAAGGAGTTTTCATTCGGCTTGCTAGGGCACGCCACCTCTAGAGGTAGCTAGTAAAGGTTTCCGCTTCACGTTGTTTCTCTTTGAGAAGATCCAGGGTATAAGTATCTTTCTCCAAGTTGAAGGAGAAGTAGGAGACAAAATTTATTGACAAGTCTGCGAAAGATTTTATAGATCCTTTTTCGAGGGTCATGAACCACCCTAGTGCGTTGCTTCTCAGACTTCGGGGGAACAGGCGCAAAAGATAGTTGTCATTGTGGATCACTTCTTGACACTGGGAGTAAAACTCCTGTAAGTGGGCCTTAGGATCTTTGTTCCCCTTATATTTGTCAAACTTTGGCATCTCAAAATGTTTAGGGAAGGGAATCAATGAGATGGAGGGATCATACGGATATGGGCGTATATCTTCAAACTTGAACGATTGTTTGCCAGTCCCTGCCTGAAGATCTTTTAGAGCGACCTTTATTTCTAGGATGTCTGCATTGGCCGGTGTATTGGACAGATATTGATGGTAGGACGATTGTGGATTCTGAGATGATGTTTGGAGATGGGCGTATGGATGAGGAGTTGGCATCCCCTGCTGATACGCCAAAGGACCTTGTTGATAAAGAGGTTGTTTTTGTGAGGTGAGATATGAATTGGTTGGGTAGTTATGGGTGGCGTATTGTTGGGAAGTATGGAGAAGGTGTTGTTGATTAGCTTGCGGATATTGGGGGTGTTGATATGACTGTTGTGATGCCACATAGGAGGGTTGTTGTTGATATTGTTGCTGGTTATAATAGTTGTAATGATGGGGTGGTTGTTGATGCATAGTTGGCGGCTATGGTGGGTGAGATGGGATGTTGTGTGGTGGTTGCGCTTGCGGGCGTAAAATGAATGCAAGGAATGGAGATATGGTCGGGGCTGAAGGCCGAGGTTGATTTCCTTGCGATTGATGTTGCGATGGTTGTGTTGAAAATAGGGGATTGACCAATGGTTGTTCTTGAGGTAGAGGTGCGATTGAGATGTTGTGCGAGGGAGGTTGTTGAGCGCTAGTGGGAGCATAGGCTTGGGGAGGTTGTTGGGATACGAATGATGATGAAGGAGGGATGTTGGATTGGGACGGTTGTTGGGGTATGAATGATGATGGTGGAGGATTGTTAGATTGGGGCGGTTGTTGGGGTATGAATGACAATGGTGGAGGATTGGTAGATTGGGGCGGTTGTTGGGGTATGAATGATGATGGTGGAGGATTGATAGCCCCAGGTGGTGGGGGAAAGGCGGCGAAAGGGTTTCCCCCAGTGTTGACAGGAGGTGGGTTTGAGGGGAGTGGTGCTGGTAGCATTAATGGTCGTGGTTGCGGGATGTTTTGCGGCATGCCATAGGCAAAAGGATCATTGGGGTCAATGGTCTGGGGTGTTCCTGTGACCGAGATGGTGGGATGTGTAGGATTTCCGACGGGATACAGGACAACATTGCCGAACTCAGGTTGATGCCAACCTTCTACGGAAGGAACGTTGGGGACATACGAGCTACTAGGGATGTCATGTGATCCTTGGGGTACATTAGATGTGGAGGTGCCATGCTTGGATAAGTCAACACCTGACGGAAACTTAACACCTTTTTCAATCAAGTGAGCCAAGATCTTGTCACCATGTCTTTCGAGAAGGCGTTCTGTCATTTGTGCATTAACAAGATTGCTAGAGTGCTCCTCGAATGTGAGCTCAGGTTGATCAGCCATGCTTTCTTCCCCAGGTGGTGACATGTTTTGACCATCCACATTGGATTGTGATGAGGTGTCATTGTGGGGATCGTGAGGGATATTAGCACCATAGTTAGGATCTGATGAGATGTTGACTGTGTTGGTGGGATTTTGGGGGTGGTTTGATTGGGCATTTAGGGCTTGTTGGTCGGCCATTTTATTTGCCTGTGATCGAGTCTGAACGGGCATGCAAGATGATGAGGTAGATCAAGATATTGGAAAAGCTTGATGATGAAAGATTGATTCGATTTGATGGGAGATTAGTTGATGACGATTGGTTAGGCCGATGTGGATTGGCTTGATGGAATCAGATTGGATTGATTGGTAGGCACTGGATTAACCTAGATTTTGGGTTTTGATCTGGATAGGTTTGATGATGCGGGGGTCGGGTCGATCTGATGATTAGGATTGATGTGATGATAAATATGATGAAGATTGAGATCCACAACCGAGTTTAAGAAGGATCCTTGGTAACACTAGGTATTGATTGAAAGGTGGATGTATGATAATGACACCGAATCCAACTTGAGATAGAAGTGGATTGATTGGGTCGAAAAGGATGACTGACTTAAGACGGATAGCAATCCTAAGCCAGTTACAATGATTATGATTAGGGATGAATACCTAGGTCAACGCAGATGACTATTCCAATGGGGTTTATATGGACCAACGAAGATCGGATATGAAGGCGGATTTAGGACGGATGGGGAGCGTCTTAGGATAGATGAATGGGTCTTGAACCAAGAAAAAGAGTGTTCAGGATAAATGACCCTTAGAACGAAGGGATGGAGACTCGAAACATACATTCAGATGTTTGTTTTAGGACAGTGGATGATCGTGTCGATGTTCAAAACAGAGGGACAAGGGGTGCCAAGTGATAATATAGGCTGGTCAAAAGTCAAGTCTGCCACAGTATTAGGACAGGTCCACCACAGCACAAGGATAGGTCCGCCACTGCAATAGGACAGATCTGCCACAACACAAGGATAGGTCCGCCACTGCACTAGGACAGGTCCGCCACTGCACAGGGACAGGTCCGCCACTACACTAGGACAGGTCCGCCACTGCACAAGGACAGGTCCGCTACAGCACAAGGACAGGTCCGCCACAGGGTTAGGACAGGTCTGCCACAACACAGGGATAGGTCCGCTAAAGGATGAGTTTAAGCTTGATGTTTTGATGGATGGGTAAGGCAAAGGAACCAAAATATAACAATCATAAAAGACTTGGTCAAATTGATAATCACTGGTTTTTGCACGAGAAAGACAATTCAAACAGCACAACCCTAAGATTAGTAGAAACGGGTATGGTCAACAAAGTCTTCTACTCTAGGATGCACATGGTTGCTAAGGAGTCCTCGATATACACTCAGTACGTGAGGCCCAAATTGTGAACACCAACCCATTACAAGAGTGAGTCAGGAACCTTAGCGAGATACTAAAGGCTCAGACCAACTCTTCATGTCATCCCGACGCTTCGCCAATTACAACGTGGTTGGATTGAGGTACAGTGCTCTCCCCCCTTTATATACCTCGCCAGTACGCGTGGTTGGAATCGTCCCTTGGGGTGATGAAATCCCCAAACAGGTCCCACTAAGAAAGTGAAAAATAGGTGACTCAAAGGACTTGGAAAGCTACGATTTCTCTTCACCCAGGATTGCCAAATGGCGCAAGGGGATTGGATACATCAAATAGCCTTCCCAAACATGCCAAACAAGGTTTATTGACACCTTTAATTAAACTATGTGCCTAATTTACTAAAAGACAATCAGAAAAAACTTGAAATTTTTACCTTCTGGAGGACAGGTCCACCACTTTGCAGGGACAAATCCACCACTCTGCAGGGACAGGTCTGCCACTCTGTCAGGACAAGTCTGCCACAGCAAGACAGGTCCGCCACCGGAGGACAGATCCGCCACCCTGTCAGGACAGGTCCGCCACTGCAAGACAGGTCCGCCACTGTAGGACAGGTCCGCCACTCTGTCAGGACAGGTCCGCCACTGCAGGACAGATCCGCCACTCTGTCAGGACAGGTCCGCCACTTTGTAACCTGGACCTTCAAAAATGCAAAAAATAGCAAACGTGAAAGAAATAGACCCATTTGTGGGTCCCACCGGGCATGCCAGAAATGTGATAGGTCGAATGTGAGCATTAGAAAATGAGCAGCAAGTAAAAGAGTGCAAATAAACACCAAAAAAATCTACACCTCAAGATTAGCCTAAGTTGGAAACAACACAAGATAAAAGCAACAAAATGGAACTCTATACCTTGCGTCGAATCGATCCTTTGGTTGGCCCTTCGATCTTTGATGTGTATGCTCCTTGGATGGCACAAGATGCAAGCTAAATGAAGTTGTGAGGATGGGTGCAAGTGGATGAAAACAAGAAAATGGCTAAGTGTAGATTGAGAAACAAAACTGCAAGAGTTTGGCTAGCAAAATGATCTCCCCAAAATGAGAGAAAAGAGGGGGTATTTATAGGATTTTTGGAATTCCTAGGGGAAATGGAGGGTCAAGATTGAACCACCAAATATCAAGATGTAGGGCTAAGGTGAGTTGAGAACTCACAAGCCCTCACATCTTGACATGTGGCATGTGAGATAGCCCTAAAGAGTGAAGTGGACATGAGGTGGAAGGAGAAGTACATGACATGGAGGGGGTACAAAGTACCTTGGGATTGGACAAGATCTCCTCATAAAGGAGGTCCTTTGTCCCCATGTGGGTGAGAGGACATGTGAGGAATTAAAAATTCCTCAAATATTCTCATGGGGAGATGGGAAAGAATAAAGAATAAGTGAAGGACATGTGGAAGAAGTGAAGGAATTAAAAATTCCTTTTGGGTGCCTTGGGATTAAATGTGAATTAAAAATTCACATAGGGAAGTGGAGTGCCTTGTCCAAAAGGAGAAAGCCTTTAATAAGGTTGACTCAAGGACATATGCCATAAATAGGATGAGGATTAGGTTAGGCTATCCAAATGATTTAAGGTTGTGCAAGTACTCAGTTAGATGGACTAATGACTCATTAGAAGCAACTGAGAGATTATGGAGGATGTGACCTTAATGATGGTTAAGAGTGTGCACATGCTAACCCCTATTAATTAGAAGAAGATGAAGTAATTAAGATGGATTAGGGACCAACTTGCAAAAGTTGGAGGATGTGACCATGAGAGAGAAAAGAGGAATTAAAATGAATTTTAATTCTAAAAGGGGAATATGACTAAATTAAATAAAATGGTAAATTTTTTTAATTTAGAGGAGGAAGAGGGGTAAAGTATTAAATTAAATACTTTAGGACCCTTATGCAAGATGCAGGGTATTAATTAAACAAATGGTTTAATTAATATTGACATAGGGGATGAGCAACCAGATGAATAAGGAGACGCGTTTGATCATATGGAAGTGATCAAATTGGATGTCTACATTTTGCCCCTCTTCGAAATACTATTAGAATAATAGGGTTTCGAAGAAAAACAGAATGCAGATGACTCTGCAGAGGAAGACACTAGAAAAATAGATGCCCCAACATGGGGGAATGCGCGTGAGTAGCCCCAAACGGAGGGAATGCGGAGAGGATGCCCCAATCTAGGGAAGGTAGGCTTAGAATGACGGGTTAGGAGGGAATGGTAGGGTATGCCCCCTCAAGAAGGGGGACGGCGGAGGAAAAGGGGGCCCCGATCAACTTCTCGAAAGTATGGAGTGGTACATGTTGTTGGAAAGAGCACGGAAAAACGAGAAGAACAGCGCTTGAACGGAGTCAATCGGATAAACAGTGTGCAAATGGCGGCCCCGGGACGAAAGAGGTTAGATGAATTAACTAGAGGAATTTTTGGTTAAAAAAAAGAAAAAAAGACCCTGAGGTGAAAAAGGGGGGAAAAAGTGGAAAGGGGATAAAAGGTAATTGTTGAATTACCTTTGGCTCATTGTGACAACTGGCAAGTGGAGAAGGAGAGGACGAAGAGGAGGCGAGTGAGATCAAACAACATGCCGGAGTACGACAATGATGTCATTCACCGGGTTGACGAGAGATGTTTATTTTTCACCCACCATGTCGTACCCCGCCAGGTTAGCTCAAAATGCAACTTTGTGTTTTTTTAGTCATTTACACCAATATTTTCGAAAAACAAAAACATGGGTTTTGTCTGGGGCGTCGGAAAGAAAAATGGGTAGAAAAATAATTTTTGTGGGTTGTCTTGGATTGTGTGCCAGAGAGGGTGGACAGGCGGCCGCCACGCGGACCAGTCCACCATCTTCGAAGGACGAGTCCGCCACCGCGGGGGCGGATCCGTTGCCGCAGGCGGACGAGTCCGCCACCGTAGCAGCGGGTCC
>VDFB02000003.1:732092563-732143978 GCA_007258455.2 Sequoia sempervirens
CTGAAAATGATGGGGGAAAAAAAGTAATGAAAATGACAAAAACGTGTTTCGTGTGTGCAAAAAATAGGGATTTTGTGCATTCGAGAGAGACGATCGGAGGTGCTGAGGAGATGCATGGCAAGGATGACCGGGGAGGATCACCAGAGACTAGTGGAGGTAGGATTACTACACATGCTGACATATCCGACGATCAAGGCCCATGGGGCCATGTTGACAGCCTTGATAGAGCAGTGGGATTCAGAGACGTTGACATTTCACCTACCGACAGGGGAGATGACGGTGACACTAGAGGACGTGTGGTGGATTCAGAGGCTGCCGATATCAGGGCTCCTGATTAGTGAGTGCTAGTCAGAGGACGAGGCGTTGGATGAGTATGTGCGCGTGGTGTTTGGTAGTGACGAGCTACCAGTGCAGTCGGGTCAGTTGGATGTGGATAGGATGGTAGCATGTAGGGTACCGGTACTATTGTTGTACCTGGCTGGGCTGATTAGTGGTATACTACTATCGGACCAGAGTGGTCATTTTCTGCACATGAGGTCGGTCGAGGTGATCTGGCACATCATCGAGGGCTGGGAGGGACAGTTTGCGTGGGGGAGGTGCATGTTAGCCCAGCTGTATCATGATATGCACGTGATTTGTTACAAGAAACAGTTAAGTGTGACACAAACAACCACCACATCATCAACCATTCCCAAAAATATGGTCTCTCAAGGACGAATCATATCAATCACACCATCCAACCTAATCCCAATCATCAATACAATGGTGCCTCTCATCACGACAACAAACACCATACCAAATCCACCGCCACCACCACGACCTCCACCACAAAGCACAAATACGTCAAGACAATAAAGCATTGTATTACAAGCTGCTCAACAAGATTTCTATCAAAAGGAACTTTAGAAAATCCAAAACTAACAAGCCGCACAACTAGCCACTCAGCAAGCACAAACATAATTAGCTGCACAATAAGCATAATAAACAGCAAAAGTTGCTCAAGTAGCGGAAGCCGCTCAAGTAGCTCAAGTTGCACAACAAGCACAAAAGGCTGCTCAATTCCAAGCCCTATTACAACAACAACAAGCTGCTCAAGCCACATAGGCTGCACAAGCTGCACCGATTGCACAAGATGCTCAACAAGCACAAGCCCAAGCTCAGGCACAAGTGCAAGCTCGAGCCCAATACCAAGCTCAATAAGCACAGGTGTAGGTGCAAGCACAAGCATAGGAACAAGCACAATACCTCGCACAACAACAAGCAACTCAAAAACAAACATACCAACAAGCATTGAAGCAATACCAAGAGTAGCAAGAAGCATCCCAACTAGCAGCTCAACAACAACAAGCTCAACAATAGGCACTATTAGCGCAACAAAAACAAGATCAACAACAAGCATTGTTGATAGAACAAGTACAAGCATACTTGGCACTAAAAAATGTACAAGTACCATCCACCAACACACCAACCAATCCACCCATCCCTCCAACAATTGAACCACTGCAAAACACCTTCATTCCACCCCCTAATCCACAAAATGACTTAACAACACATATCAAGTTACTCTCACAACAAGTGCTTGATCTTCAATCAGGGAAAACCACAAAGACACCCAACAACTTGTGTCCCTATCCATTTGATAGTAGTCTTGTAATGAAACTGTTCCCAAAGGGATTTGAGATCCCCAAGTTTGATAAATATCGTGGGATGCGAAACCCTGAAGATCACATTAGGGAATTCCAAGTTCATTGCATGGAAGTTGCATATGGCAATACATATCTGATGTGACTATTTACTACAAGTTTGGATGGCCACTCGATGGAGTGGTTCTCTTGCCTCCCTCCTGGCATCAAAAATTTCAAGAGATAGTAGACACATTCAAAAAAAATATGCCTTCAATATCGATATGGATGTCAGTCTAGAGGAGCTATCAACTCTTAAACAAGGAAATAACGAATCATTTGCTTCATTCCTACAATGATGGCGATCCAAAGCCAATAGGAGAAAATGGGTCATGCCAGAAGAACAAGAAGTTTGCACTATCATCTCCAATCTAGAGGGAACCTTGGCATTCCATCTCAAGGTGCAAGGGATCACCACATATGACCAATTAATCTCCAAGGCGCTTGAAATTGAATGAGCCCTTATGGCACAAAGAGGGACACCCACATATCCTAAACAACAAAACAATCGCCCATCCACCAACTATAATGACAAACCTCACACATGGGAAAGAAAATAAAAACATTACCAATGATGATGTTGTCGATGCCAAAGTTGTCATCAGTGCTCCTCGACAAAACACTCCAACACCCCAACAACAACCCCAAAACAACCATTAGAACAATCGTCAAGCTAACATTGTGACTCAGCAGCCAACCAATCAAACAATCAACAATGTGAACGATCAAAGGGGGCCACCCCAGCAAAACAAAAACTCCCCCAAGCAAAAAAAAATAATCACAATCCCCACCTATGACAACTATTAAGAGCCCTTGATCAAACCATCGTGGTACAATGAAAATCACCTTTTTGATTTCCACAAGATCAAGGGACACACCACTGCCAGTTGTATGAGGTTGAAAAACTTAATTCAAGATCTCATTGATGAAAAAATCATAAATGTAGAACAGCCGGAGAGAAATGAAAATCTCAAAATTTACACGAATCCAATGCCAAATCATAACAACAAAGGGAACAATAACAATGATAAGGGGAAGGGTGCATTCAAAAGTTTCAATCATGTATATGACCACGTCGTCGCATCCCTAGATGAGTGTTGTACTATTATCACCATCAAAGGAGCCCAAGCTGATTGTGGAGTCACCACAAGAGATGGAAAAATTACCATCGCAGGGTCATCTCAGCCTCCCAGAGCACCCACTTCCAACCCAAGATCCATTCCTAGTGGTTATAATGTCCTTGATCAACTAAAAAGAACCCCAACTCAAATATCCATCATGGAGTTGTTGAAGATATCATCAACCTACAAAAGATCCTTGAAGAAGCATTAACCTCATCCACCGTCTTCGCGGATCTTGATGCTAAACAATTCCAAGATATGGTCAGAAACATCATCACCCCAAATCTTCTTACATTCTTCGATCAAGACTTTCCTGCTCAACCATCTCACAATCGCGCACTCCATCTGGAGGTCCTTATGCATAAGAACAAAAACAAGATAGTTTTGATGGATGGAGGTGCAAGTTTAAACATTTGTTCCCTCAAGGTCATAAAGAATTTTGGAATCTCTGAGGATTCCATTGAAAAAGGAAAAGGCATCACAATCAGGGCTTATGATGATCAAGAAAGAGTGTCTCAGGGCACTATCCAACTCCCTGTTCAGGTGTATGACTTCAATTTACCTTACAACATCCACCTGGGGCATCTACAGATCCATGGGATGCAAGCAGTGGCATCAAACTTCCACCAATGTGTCAAGTTCACATACCAAGGCCAAGAGGTCACTATCCATGGGGGTCCCAAACCTTTTTCTTACTGCAAGAGCCTAGAAGCAAAATATTACAAAATCCCCCAAGTGCCAAAGAATGATGAAGGCCCATCAACTCCATACATTGATCCAGCTACTCTCACCTCCACTTCTACGATAGAGACACCCACCATCCCTTCCATCTTTGATATCAAGGTCATTATCCAGGACAATGGGTGTGGACACTATACAATTCCAAAAAATGCTTTTGTGGTAGGAGAGTTACCACAATCTTCTAGGTCATGAGGATGACCACAATCAAATGATGCTTCATCATCTCAAACCTTCACAACAGGCTCCTCTAGCTTCAGAAGTTGGGGAGATCTCGGCTGGGAAGTAATAGAAGAAGACCCATCCCATCTCCTGTACCAAGACAATAGACCGATAACCAATCTACCTATGGATGATAGCAATAAAGGCTTACAAATGATGTTCACAATGGGCTATGATAGAAACATAAAGCTTGGAAAAAATGATACTGGGATTCTAATGCCCATCATTCTTAAGACATGAATGAAAAATATTGACCTTGGATGTACCCCTCTAAGTATAACCATACGTGGCCAAAATCCCTTGGTTAAGAAATTCAAAACTCCTTAGCAAACGATAGCAACCCTTCAATTACCCATATCCACTGGTCTGCCTTTAGACAATTTCACATTTGACATAACCGATGTCTACAGTAGTAGTGATGAGGAAGATGCCATAACTGACTTACGTATGCTTTTTGAGAATTCCTCTCTCCTCATGATTAGTACCGTGTCATTTGGGTCAACCAATCAAACTCACGAAATCAACCTAGTTTACACCCAGCTCATAAATTACAACCAACGAGGACTGCCAATTCTGGACACTTTAAAAAACAATGAAGCGCTCTTGAGATTGCAGAGCATGGTAGCATGCAAATATCACATATCATTTTGGATACACAAGCGTACTATGTGGAGACGATTGAGTCCTTTAGTTGCAAAAGTGAAAACTTGAGAATAATCTCAAAGTATTTGAGTGAAAACCACACTGTGGCACTCTTTGACCCTAAAAGTAGTAAAAAAAGAAGACATATCCAACAATGAAAACCTCTCTAAGGTGCCCGAGGATGAAGGATTCAATCTTCCTCTCAATGCTCTACATCAGGAAAAGTTAGCAGTTCTAGCTGAGAAGTGCAACACAGTCAACTTGGGAACAGAGGAAACTCTGCATATCACATTTTATGTTGAATCATTAAAGACAAAAGAACATGAGCTCCTAGCTGCTTTCTTAAGGGAGAGAAAGGTCACATTTGCACAGAGCTATGTCGACATGCACGGGCTTGATCCAGAGATTGTGGTCCATCATCTAGCAATTTACCCTAAAGAAAAGCTTGTCAGGCAAAAAATCAGAAAAATGCATCCCTAGATAGCCTTATTAGTCAAAATGGAATTGAAGAAGCTACTTGATGTAGGGTTCATACGACCAATCAACTATCCAGAGTGGGTATCGAATCTGGTTCCTATTTCAAAACCAGATGGGGGAATCCGTATATGCACAAATTTTATAGACATGAACAAGGCATGTCCCAAAGATGACTTCCCACTTCCCAACATTGATATGATTGTAGATATGATCGTGGGGCATGAGATGCTTTCATTGATGGATGGATTCTTCGTGTATAACCAAATCATCATAGCCAAAGAGGATCAACATAAAATGACTTTTACTTGTCCATGGGGGACATATTACTAGAACATGATGCCATTTGGCCTAAAGAATGCTGAAGCAACATATCAAAGGGCCACGACCTTAATCTTTCATTACATGATCCATAAGACTGTGGAAGATTATGTTGGTGACATATTGGAAAAATCCAAAAAGAGAATGGGCCACATAGCAACATTAAGTGCCATCTTCGATAGATTGGAGGAATACAAATTCTGCCTTAATCCAAAGAAGTGTGTCTTCGACATACAATTAGGGAAACAATTGGGATACATCATGTCCATGAGAGGGATTAAAATAGATCCCACTAAAGTAAAGGTAATCCTCGAGATGGAGGCACCTAAGACATTGAAATAGTTGAGAGGCTTACAAGGCAGGCTCCAATCAATCTGTCAGTTCATAGCTCAGCTAGCAGACAAGTCAATACCATATTCTCACCTACTCCACAAGGGGGTAGTGTACAAGTGGGATGACAAGTGTGATTAGGCCTTTAAATAAATCAAAGAGTATTTTCTCACACCTCTGGTGCTCATGCCACGAATCCCAAGAAAGCCTCTAATCTTCTACATATCAGCAATAACAACAGCTCTCGGTGCTCTCCTAGCTAAACACAATGAAAATGGAACAAAGAGGGCCATCTACTACATCAATCGGACCACGGTAGGGCATGAGATAAACTATTCCTTCATTGAAAAAGTAGTGCTCACAGGAAGGATGGCCAAGTGGGTCATGATCCTATCAAAATATGACATTGAGTACATAGAGCATAAGGCCATCAAAGGGAAAGTTATTGCAGACCAATTGGCAGAAGCACCAATGTACTCAAAGAATCCACTAATTTCAGAGTTCCCAAATGAATCCATCTTCAACTTAAGCATAGCAGACCACTGGAATTTGTACTTTGATGGTTCCTACACATAGCATGGATTGGGAGCCGGGGTCTTTTTTATCACTCCACGTGGAGACTACATACCAAGGTCCTATAAGCTGGTATTTCCCTACACAAAAAATATTGTAGAATATGAGGCTCTAACCATAAGACTCAGAATAGCAGTGTAGTGGCATATAATGGCTCTCAAGGTTTATGGGGACTCACATCTAATAATCAATCAAGTGAATGATGAATATCCGACTAAAGACAACCAACTAACTCCATACAAGAAACTGGTCAAGAGTCTTAAGGAGACCTTCATTGAGATCACATTCGAGCAAATACCCATAGCAAACAACATAGTGGTAGATGCCATGGCAACAATTGGATCCCTATTGGATATCCCTCACAATGTCCCAAATCATGAATTCCTGGTAGAGAAGCTTCTCATGCCTACATTCAAGGTACCAAAGTAAGAATTTGTGTGTGAAATTGTTGGTCCTAGTGATCCCTGGTACCATGACGTATACAATTAACTGAGAATAAGAGTCATCGCAGCTGACTTAACCTCGATCCTTAAGAAAAAATTTATCAAGAAAACATCCTGGTTTTTCATCCTAGGAGAAACCCTTTACCGTAGGAGCATAGAAGGAAACCTATTACGTTGCTTAAACACTAAGGAGGCATTGACCACCTTAACCGAGGTGCATAACAACATATGCGGTTCACACTCAAGTGGTATGACCTTGGCCAAGAAATTGTTGAGGATGGGGTATTATTGGCCTACAATGGAAAGAGAAGCACATGACTACATCAGAAAGTGTCTACAATGTCAGTAGCATGGGCACCTCATCCATGCTCCAACTCAAGAGCTCCATACTATCATCACACCATCGCCCTTTTCTCAGTGGGGGCTCGATCTCGTTGGAAAAATCACCCCCACCTCATCCAATGGCCACAAATTTATCATTACCACCACTAAGTACTTCACCAAGTGGGTGGAAGCCATATCAATGACATACATAATCGGAAAGCAAATATCTAAGTTCATCCTAAACTACTTAATATTTCGATTCGGTGTCCCATAAGCCATTATATTAGATAATGGGACAACATTCAAAAATCAAGATGTTTGTGACCTATGCAACAAATTCAAAATCCAACATCGCTTTTCCACCCTTATCCCCAAGAAAATGGCAAAGCAAAAGCCACAAATAAGACCATTATGAAAATCCTCAAAAAGATAGTCAATGGCGCAGGTCGTGACTGGCATTTGTAGCTAAATCCTGCCCTCTAGGCTTATCGAACCAACATCCACACACCCACAGGTACCACCCCCTTTTCCTTGGTCTACGAATCAGAAGCCATATTACCCATCGAGATCAAGCTCCCGTCACTAATAATATCACTACAGAATCTCATCACAGATGAAGAATACCAGGTATCAAGATTGAATGAGGTAGAATTGCTAGATGAACGATGAATGGAGGCATTAAACGATTTATAGGTCTATCAGAACTGAATCAAGAGGAGCTATAACAAGATCATGAGTAGAACCTTCCAAGTTAGAGAACTTGTGCTAAAAGAGAATAAGAAGAACGTCCCAAATCCAAACAGCAAAGGAAAATTTGAACCCAACTGGTTGGGGCCATTTGTCATTACAAAAATTTACAAGTTAGGGGCATATCAGTTATCAACACTTGAAGGGGAACCTTTCCAGGAGCCCATGAACAACTCCCATTTCAAAAATTTCTATGCTTAAAATCCTTCAAGGTATAGAACTAAAAAATCAAAAAATTAGAAAATGTCCTGAAAAATGGTCACCCTGATGAAAACTTGGCAAATAGGTGTCATGGTGACAAAAAAAAAAAAAAATCCAAAAAAATTAAAAAAGGATTAAAAATAGTAAAGAGAAAAATCGTCCTCTAGTGAAAACCACTTCGGTGGCGCTTTGGGAAAGTACCTTGGTGAAAACCTGGCAAATAGGCGTCTTGTGTAAATAAGCACTTTCCATCCACCAGGATCTTCACGACTTATTCTACATCATACATCCATCACGCTTCCACTATCCATCTATCTCCATCCATCATCCACCCACGTCCACATCATAGCTTGGTCTTGTGATCGTGTCATGATCCCTCCTAGTACTACTCAACCCATTCTTAAGGTCAGTTTGTCTGGCCTTTATCGAAGTAGTCTATTGCATCATGCTGGGGGAATGTTCTCATCGGATTGGATTCATGTATATTTTGGAAGTCCCTAAATCAGAAAATTCAAAAACATAAAAAAATCCAAAAACATTCATAAAACCAAGAAAATCCAAAAATAGGTCAAAAATTGAAAAATAGAGTCGTCTTATCGAACTACGTCATCTCTAAGCTTTGAACATAGGCAAGGTTGATCTTTAATCATCCCCCGAAACACTTAGGTCAGTCCTTTAGGAGTCTGTCACAATAAACTGGCAATCCATTTGTTCATATCTCATCAATAATTGAGTCTGTGTTAGTCGAACTACGTGGTCTCTGCATGTATAACGTAGGAAAGACTAATCTATTGATCAGCCCCGAAGGCCCCTAGGATAGGTCTTTATGTTAGTCTCTTGGTTAAAATCTCGGAAAACCCCAAAACATTTGAAAAATTTGAAAATCAAAACATTTTTATAGTCTTGAAAATACCAAAAACAACCTCAAAACAATTCAAAAAACTCCAAAAACATCCAAATATTTGAAAAAATCCATCCATCTTATCTCACCTTCACTCACAATAAACATCACTCATAATAAAACAATCATCATCCTCAACCTTTGGTAAAACAATTGGAAACAAGTTTGGCAATTCAAAAGTGAAAACTCAAAATGTCAAATCTAAGGTCTAGGTTAGTACGTAAACAAGTTGGTCAACTCTTTGTGTTAATATCCCATCATCCAATCAGTCCCAAATCAATTATCTGATAACATCATGTCCTAGGATGTATCCTTCCTACAATGGGCATTATCTATTGGAAATCATTTCGGTTCTTATCCTTAAAAACATATTTCCTTTTGGTTAGAGGTATGAAAAACATTAGCTTGTTTGTTTACTTTATCTTTGTCTTTTGACTTATCCTTTTGTGCTCATTTCAATGACCTCTCAAGATGTCCCAAATGAAGGGATTTAGAGAGATAGAAATGGGGAAATGATCATGATCTTTTTATCTGTTGCACTTGTTGGATATTCTTGTAATATAACTTGGTTATGCATGCTTTGCTTGGTTTGTAGGGAAGATGTTTTAGATGTCTTGTTGACCACATAAGAAAACTTTCTTTTCTATGTTTTGGTCCGAGATATTTGAAATATCTGAACTGCATTCTAAATGAGGTTTCGTATGCTAGGTGTGAACAAGAGTACTCCTATTTGATTGTCGAGTCAAAGTCTATCACACTAGGTGCAATGCCATCCTGGTTCTTTATACCTTGATGCATTGTACCCTATGTGTAATCAAACATAAGGTAATTGGCCCTTTTAAAGTCCTAGCTCCTTGGTATGCATCATCATCTCTCATCATTATCTCGTGTCTTGTTGGAATCTCTTGCTTGCTTCCATCCTCTTTCGCGCTAACATGGTACCATGACAGTTAATCACAAGTCATTATCATCATTGCATCCATCTTGCATCCACAAAATAGTCAGCATATTGCATATTGCATATTGCATATCATATCACATACAAAACATTAATTATACCATATGCATATGCATTTTTGTCCATATATAATATAGATTGGTTATTCTAAGCATCTCATAAACCATACATATGCATCCATTATATAAGCATAAAAGCAATCATCCCATAGCATTATAAACATCATACACCATTACCCTGACATTTGCATCATCATGACATCATTTGCATTTATCATATCATAACATTGCATAATCATCCCATATCACATATAAGCATCCATTACGTTATCACATATACATCACATATCAATTGCATATCATAAACATCATATCATAACACATACATTATTACATAAATCATCATTCCATACATCATACATTCATTATACATCATTTCAACATGTTGTAATCATAACATCATAAGTGCATATCATACATGAGAAAATTGCATACATCTTATCATCCATTAGGTGCATAATATAGATCTGTTAGTCTAAGCATTTGCATGTCATAACATTTTGCATACATCATAAAAAGTACATAAGAAGGGATACTGAAAAAGAAATGCATCCATAAACCTTCACCTTACATCATCACATAAACATCATAGCATCATCATCATAACATCATATAGAATCATTGCATGAGATCCATCCATAATGCATCAAAGTAAAGATAGGACGTATTACATCATATCGGATAAAAATTATCATCTCATATATCATCAAAATAACTATACTGTCATGATACAAAAGAATCGGATCAAGTGTGTATCAAATACATAAGTACAAGAGGGTCCACTAGGCTATCAAAAATGAGCCCATGGGGCACAAAAGGAATCATGTCTCTAATCAAAATGAAGGCTAGCCTTGTTGGTTTCTGCCCTCACCACTTGCGCTCTCCCCGTGATCCTTTGCAAGTCTGTGGCCTGTCCTTTGTGAAAAAAATGGCATTTGGGCTGCCCTCGACACGACCTGATAATAGTGCAACCTGTAGTAATTGGTCTCCTAAATGGCCTCCCTATATGAGCGAAGTGACATCATGCTCTGAGAGGAGGATGCAAACATAATCTCTATCTGTTGTTGTCTAGCCATCTCTGCCATTACCTGTAGCTTTGTAGCCTGTCTCTGTTGGACTGCTTGGTCCCGCTCTACTCGCAATTGATCACTCTCAGCTATAAGCTCTTTTACTTGGGCCTGTAACTACAAAATATGGCCATCTCTGGGCTTTGGATGAGGCCCTGGTTGCACGGGTGGTTGATCCTGATCCCCATTTTTGGGTGGTGTTGGGACCTTGTCCTGGTGTCCAGGATCTTGGTGTGCCCAGTCCTGGTCCTGTCAAACCTGATCCTGATCATCCTGTTATGGATGATCCTGTGGCCCCCTATCTTGAACTAGTTGATTTGGTGGTGGCCCACCACCTCCTTGATCCTGGTCTCCACCCCCTTGACCTTGTCCTACTCCTCGGCCCCCAGCCTTCTGCCATATGGAAGGTTTCCCTGGCACTGCCAATCAAAGAGGTGGCCAAAACCAATCTTTGTATGCCTACATCGTGCCTGCATCTGCCTAACCTTGGTCATATGGCCATGGCCTGGCCACTAGTTGCATAAAACTCTACACTGCATCATGTGCAGGTATATAACAGCCCCAAGAGCTCTGGCTTGTCATTCGTGCAAAAATGGCCACATATTGATCATTTGGCCTATCCTGTGGCTCGTCGAACTACCTCTGGACCCTGCTTATAAGGTACATCTCGAGCATCATATGTTCCCTGCCCTGTATCAATCTATCCTAGCGGGTGAAGAAAAGCTATTGTACGTCATCATACCATGCAGACTACCCAAGGTATTGTCGCCATGTGAACACCTGCATATCGCCCAAAACTCTCCTCCAATGAGGAATGCCATCTTGTCTAGTGAAAGTAAATGAAACATCACCTCTGTATCGCTAGACTACAAAATCATCTAGCTCCATATCTACAAGAACAATTCTCGAACGAAGCACGACAATGTGCTCCCAAGCCCAAATATGAAGCAATGTAACGCTAGCCCCAAGAGCTTAGTCATCCAAGTATGCAAACTCATGTAGATCTCTACATAGTGAGGCCAACAAGACTGGCCCCCAAGCAAAGCAAACTCATCTCCACACCATGCGCTCCTAAGCGAGCCCCCATCTGGGACTGAAGTATTAGCCTCTTCGATCTGGTGTGGGGATACCTGATATAATAGTTGCAATAACAAGGTGGAAGGGTGACACAAAGAGCCTATAACACTCTAACTCAATATGACCCTCGTAGAAAAAAGGATCATCCTAACCCATGACATCGTAGAAGGCCTCCCTCTTGGCATCCACGTCATATATCATGCACTCTCTATGGATGCATAATTTGTGGATCCGCCACACGTCCTCTAGTGTGACCATCACCTCACCTGTTGGGAGGTGGAAAGAGGATGTCTCGCTGTGCCATCTCTTAGCGAGTGTCATCAGCATACTCAGGTGTGTCCAAACGGGTAGAGCATAAGTGATATACTAAAGATCGATGGCCCCTAGATGCTCTTGCTATCGCTCAGGCATACCCTGTAAAACACCAAATAGTACCTAGGACTTGTGCTCATGTGAATATAGTATCGTCGCCTCCTCCTACATCAGAAAAGTCACTGTGTTAAAATTCATAAAAAAAATCGTGAACTTGATTTTTCTCAGTGTAACCCAAATAGCTTAAGCATCGTTGTTTGTGGGTGCAGTGCAATTTGAAAGTTTCAAACTGCACCACTAGAGGTCTTTGACCCACAAACTTTGCTGTAGCATCGCAGTTTGGACATGCGGCCTAGTTTGACCTAAACCCTAAAATTGCAAAAAGGACCACCGTGGTGCACTTTGCATATGTGGTTGGGTTTGGAATTTAAACCCTAATTACAAACTGTGTTGCAACATCGCTACTTGCGAGTGCGACGCAGTTTGAGGTCACGTGGCACCTATTTAAACTTTTCAGCGGTGCAATACAAGATAGTCCTAAAAGTTAGGTTTCCTAGCCTAATAAATGTGCATGGAAATTGAAAAACGAAGTTGGATCAAGTTCACTCACCGGTGGTCCAGTGCCAGGAAGCCTATGATGTGTCTGTACTCTGTCAGAAATATGTCGGGGAAGTTGTCGTTGTTGCAAAAATCTCTAAAGGTTGAATGTGAAAATGAATTGGAAGTGGCCCATCAAGGCCTATTTAAGCCTAAAAATTAGGGTTTTTTGACCTCGTTTAGCCAATTGGCTAGGGTTATGGTCCCCCGACCGGTTTTTGTCCATTCGAGGGTTGTTTTGCACCATTTTTTGCATTTTATCTCATTTTTTACCTTCCAGAGCCTTTATGGACCTATCAGGCACCTTGTCCTCTTTTTTTTTCAAGAGATCACCCAAAAATTTGAAGTTTTCATTTGATCTTTTGAGGGGGTAGTCTATTGACATGTTTTCTCTCACCGAGGCAACCATGGGGCAAATTTTAAAAATCAATTTTTTTTTGAATTTTGATTGGGACAGTTTCTTCTTTGAACAAATGTAATGAGTACTTTGCTTCAAAGAGGGGAAAAATGTAGACATGGAAAATATATCGATGCGCTTGATCCCGATTCACTAACATCATTTTGTCCTTAATCACCTTCTCTGCTTATCATCACTCTTCATCCCTTAATTAAATAAATAATCATTTATCTGATTAAGTCATTCTCTCTTGTTAATTAAATCAATCAATTTGATCTAATTAACCCTATGTCTTTATTTAATTAAATAATTCATTATATTTTTTTAAATCTCTAAAGTCATCTTATTAAATTAAATAAATTAAACCCTATTTGATTTAATCTAACATCATCCCCTTTAATTAAATAAATCAAAAAAATTATTTAATTAGTCTCTAAATCACATCTTTCTCATTTTTTATTCAAATCAACCCATAAATCTAAATCAATTAGTCACATCATCTAATCCCTCATTAAATTAATTAGACCTTAATTAATTTAATCGTAATCCATGTCCCATCCTCTGGCTTTTGCCACTTGCACAGGAAAATACATTTAATTCATTTATTAAATCCCTATTTTCTTTCAACTTGGCATCTTTAAAGAGAATATTCTTCCAAATTTGAAATCCATCCAAGTGGATTTGTCCTTCCAACAAGACATTCATTCCTTCTTACATGTCCTTGTGCATTGAGCCAAGTGGCATTTAAGTCATTCTTTTTCCCTCTTGCATGTCATTTCACTATTTTCAAATTCCACTTAATTCCATTTATTATGCACATTCATCAAAATGTGCTCAAGCTTCCTCCATTCACATCTTGACAAGTGGCACTTGTCCATTGGGTGTTGAATTCAATCCCACATTGCTTCATTTTGATCTTTTTTCCATTTTGTCCTTCTATAAATAAGAGGTTTCTCTCATTTTGATCATCTACAATTTGAGTAAACTTACTATACTCAATTTCATCTTCAACCACATCCATTTTCATCCATTTTATCAAGTTTATAACTAGTTTATGTAGATTTTTCATCATGGAGCTCAATTGAATCAACATCAAAGTGCATCACTCATCAACATTGCATCATAGGAGTTGGGAAAGGGTTAATTTCCACATCAAATTGACACCAATTCCCCCATGGGATCAAGAGTTTTCTTTACATTGAATGAGATTTGATAGTTGTTATTTATGTTTGCTTATGTTCTTTATTTCATCTCTTGTTCTTTGCAATTTAAATGGATTTCATGGGGAATCTTGATTCTCACTTGCATTTAATCTAATTATGTGTTTGTTTATTGTGTTTATGCAGGTTTAGGATCTTGGTTCTACAATAACCCTAACCATATCCCTAACTGTAACCACAACCTTATTTTTTTCTAATCATAATCCAAACCCTAATACTAACCCTAACTATAACTTTAACCCCAACCTTAATTGTAATCATAATTCTAACCACAACCCTAACTCTAATTAAATCTCTAAATATAACTATAATCCTAATCCTAATCTTAATCCTAAACTTAACCCTAACCTTAATTCTAAGTATAATGTTAACCTAAACCTTACCTTAATTTTATATCTAATTGCAACCCTAACCTTATCCCTAATAATAACCTTAACCCTAAACCTAACTCCAACTATACAACCATAACCCTAACCCTAACCTTAATTGTATCTCTAACCATAATCCTAATCGTAACCATAATCTTAACCCTAAACCTAACCCTAAACCTAATCCTAAACCTAAACATAATCTTAACCCTAATATACCTCCAAGCCTAATACCAATTCTATCTCTAAACCTAACCCTAACCCTATTCCCATTAATAAAATTAATCCCAACCTTAACCTTAATTTTTTTCTCTATCCTTCACTCTAACCCTAATCCTCAACCATAACACTAAACCTAACCCTAACACTAATTCTAAAAATTATGCTTACCCTAACCCTAATCTCTAAGCCTAGCCCTCATCCCAATACTAATGTTAACCCCAACCTTAATCATATTTTTATCTTTAACCCTAACCCCAACCTTAACCATACCATTGATCCTAATTTTATGTGTAATCCTAACCCTAACCCTAATTGTGATGATAACACCAACCCAAATTCTAATTCTAACTATAATCATATTCATAACCCTAACCCTAATCTTACTATTAACGCTAACCCAACCCTAATATGAATTTTAACTCTAACCCTAACCTTATTCCTATCCCTAACCATAACCCTAACCCTATTCATAATGATAACACTAATCCTAATCATAACCCTAACCTTTATGCTTGCCATAACTATAACCCTCAAACTAATCCTAATCATAACCCTAACCCTAACTATAACCCTCAAACTAATCCTAATCCTAACCATAACTATAACCATAACCCTAATACTAATCCTAACCCTAAACTTAATGCTAACCTTATCCACAAATCTAACCCTAATTCTATTGCTAACCCTAACCATAACCCTAATCCTAATTTTAGTCTTAACCGTAACCGTAACCCTAACCCTAACATTAAACCCTGCCCCTCATCCTAATTCTATCTCTAATATTAACCCTGACCCTAACCCTAATGCTAATCCTAACACTAACCCTAACCCTAATGCTAACCCAACCCTAATCCTAAGTCTATCTCTAAACATAAACCTAACCCTAATCCTAATACTAACACTAACTACAACCCTAATGCAAATGCTAACACCAAACCCTAATCATAATTATATCATGATATTGCTATCAGGATTCAACCGTGTAGTTTCGAGTCAAACTCATTGACCCATGTTTCATGAGTAGTGGTTCAACAAGAACCCATCTCTCATGATATCGAATGGTCCACTTAGCACTCATTGCATCAGGTGCTCAGGAGAGATTGGCTTGTGGTCAGATCTAGGAGGTCCGCCCATCGATCTTGCTCCAACTCAAGCTTAGCAGGAGTTCTCAAGGTTAAGTAAAGCAGTTGATATATTTGCAAACCTTATTGAGAGTGTTGTGCCTTATGAACCATTCATAATAGAGCCCCTTTAGCTCATCAATTGATAAGTAGAGGTATTTTTCCACAGCGTGTCAAATTATGATATTGCTATCAGGATTCAACCGTGTAGTTTCGAGTCAAACTCATTGACCCATGTTTCATGAGTAGTGGTTCAACAAGAACCCATCTCTCATGATATCGAATGGTCCACTTAGCACTCATTGCATCCTAATTATATCTCCAACCCTAACCCTAACCTAAATCTTGATACTAATACTAACCCCACCCTAATCCTAATTCTCTCTAACCCTAACCCTAACCTTAATAATAGTTCCAACCCCAACCTTAATCCTAATTCTATCTTTATCCCTATCCCTAACCTTAATACTAATTCTAACCCCAACCTTAATCCTAATTCTATCTCCAACCCTAACCCTAACCCTATCTTTAATCTTAACGCTAACCTTAATCCTAACCCCGACCTTAACACTAATTCTATCTTTAATCCTAACCCTTACCCTAATCCTAACCCTATCCCCTAATTTCTAACACTAACCCTAACTTTATCCCTAACCCTAATCTCTAACCCTAACACTAACCCCAATACTAACCCTAATTCTATCTCTAACCCTAACCATAATTGTAACCCTATCCTTAATCCTAATATTATTTCTAATCCTAACCCTAACCCTAATTGTGATGATAAGCCCAACCCAAATTCTAATTTTATCTCTAGTTGTAATCATAACCCTACTAACCCTAATAATTTTGTCTTAATAACATATATAAAAACGCCAAGAGATATCCTTCTTGGGGCATCTATTTTTAATCAATTACCCACATAGAAGTGCAATAGATGCCTCAAGATGGATATCTCTTGATGTTTTTATATATATTATTAATAAATAATATATATATGCTAGTATTTACATTTTTGAATTATTGTTTTACGATAATTAATAATGTTTAATCGAATATAGATAATACAAAATTTTCACATAAATATTATATTTATATTATTTGTTAATATCTATATTTTATTAATTTATTTCTATAATATTAAATAAATGTATATTATATGTCTTTATTTTTTAAAATTAATAATTCATTATTCTTATATTGTATTATTTTAATTCTTCAAACCAATTTAAAATATATAATTAAAAGAATACAATTATATAATTTATTTATTTTAATTTTTTAAATAAAATTATATCTTAAAAGAGTATATTCATTTTACAATTTTGTTAATTTTTTTAATAAGTGCAAAACAAAAACTAATTACGAAAATTAATATATAATTTTATTTTTTTATATAAATTTTAAAATAATAATCCACTTAATTATTGTGATTATTTTTTAATTTGTATTTTATTTAAATACTTATATAACTATACTATATCAATATTTTAGAAATATATAGTTTTAATCA
The DNA here is from genome assembly GCA_007258455.2 of Sequoia sempervirens. Classification (NCBI taxonomy): domain Eukaryota; kingdom Viridiplantae; phylum Streptophyta; class Pinopsida; order Cupressales; family Cupressaceae; genus Sequoia; species Sequoia sempervirens. The sequence continues at coordinate 732,110,194 of VDFB02000003.1, forward strand.
TACATAAAAATAAAAAATGATAAAATATTAAAATAATTTAATTGGTTGAATATTATTGATAGATGATAAATAAAAGATCAATGATTTTTTTGGCTTAAATACTTCTTAATTCTTATGAGTATGCAACTTCTCAACTAAATAATATTAGAATAATTAGTTTAAGATAGTATTCTTTGAACCACCTTATAAAAATTTATTCAAATTAATAAATATTTTTTAAAAAAAAAATCTTTAAATTTAAACTTCATTTAATTGAGATTGATATAATATTTGAGTGCTTTTAGATAATAGTATTTTTCATGTTTTTCAATTTTGATTGGTGTTAATCAGATTTAATTATAAATATATAATTTTCATAATTTTCATAATATTAATATGTATTATTTTGATTTTTTTTTTTGATACAATAGGGGTGTTCCCGCGACCCAACCCAATGGTCCAACAACCCTTAGTTAGGGAGAGACCGGTCCAACAACCCTTAGTTTGGGTACCTGAGGCGAGCTAGGGAGAGACTAGTCCCCTACGGGTGAGATCCCCCACCCACAAGAAGTCCCACCTCTTAAACTCGGGAGCGGAGTTGACCCTGAGACCAATGGGGAGCAAATCCATTGCCCAAGAAAATTGAATTTTTCACCATTTATCTTATCTTACTTTCTGCTTTCTGATGATAGATCATAAAAGTTGATCCACAACATGAAGAAAACTCACACAAACAAATCTAATAACCATTAAAAACGTAACAGTTAAAAAAAAAGAAAGCATTTTCATGAGGATTATAGCTTATATTTAAAACGTTTTATTTATGTTGTGCTCTGTAAATTCCATTCTGTTAGTGCTCTCACACTAGGTAGTATATAACATTCAGCAAACTGTAAGATTACGATGGATTATCATCTGAAATCTACATATGAATCACAAATCAGAACATAACCTTCTGCAACTAAGTACATAGGAATGCGCTTTGTAAGAGCCCGCAGTCCCTGCCATATATCACAATACTGCGGTGAAGTGATGGCGAGCGGCTGAGGCAGAGGCGGCGCCACCATTTTGAACGGCAAGGCATTCCTCATAATGTCAGGGTGCTGATCTCATCTTTAAACTTATTAAAGTTGTCAGTTCTCCTACGGATGGTTGCATCACTTCCAATACAACTACTCATTCTTCCAAACCCTTCACCGCTCTTCATAATCTCCGAACGGCTCAAAGATCCGTCCGTTCGTTCATGTTTAACTTCCCAGTGATTCTGTTAAGCTGCCAGATAGTCAATAGCCGTGGTACAATTTTCCAGTGACTTAGAAAACCCTTGGAACTGAGCGATCCTGTGGAAAGAGTAAGAAAATATACCATTCCACCGCCACAGGAGGTAGAGCGAAGGGGATTCCCCTGCCCTACGCCTCTGAAATCCGCCTCAACTGAACTATTCCTCAATGCCTCCATTCCTGCGTGGCTAGGGTTTAATGCTGCCAGTAAAAGGCACTACTATGCCTCTGTAGCCACTCGTGCTCGTGCTCGGATTCATATTAATATCATGCATTCGAGCCTGATATTTAATAGAGAGATTTAGCCGGCAGTCTTAACAAACCTAAAACAAAAAAGAAAAAGAAAATTTAGGCAAATAATATATACCGCATTACTGTAAGTAGTTCCATCAGCTTCAACAGTCCAGGCCGCCGCCTCTGCTAAGGCGCAGAGAACTTCGTTAATGTCTGCTCTGGGAGCAAAGATTATTGTTATATTTGAAAATTATATTTTTAAATTATAAATTTAATATCAAAATTATGAAAATAATTTAAATATTTTAATTCAACCAAAGTTTAGAAAATTAATTTTTTTAATAACAAATTGTTGAGAAACTATATTTGTAAATTATTAACTGTTTTTTTTTTTCTTTCTATTAAAATTTGATAGATATTTTTTGAAAATATATGATTTAACATTAATATTGAATATAATGTCAAATTAACATATAACATAACTTTATATCAATTCAATAGTATTGACAATCACTATTGAAAATAATGTTAAAAACATTTATTTTCCAAATGCACACTCTCACATTAAATCCAGCTTTAACAATGTTGTTTAATCAATTCAAATGGTATAGAATATGTTTGGTTCTCAAACTATTGAAAAGCAAGTTTAGAACTTGAAGATTTATTTTAACAATTGTCGACCCATCATGTAATTAACATGATTAGGCCTATGGAGGTGCAAATTGAAGTTTCAATTATCAATCAATTATTCATGATACCATTTTAATGGTTGTCTTTACTAGCTTAAAATTAAGATGTAGAAGGTTATATATTATTTTGTCAACATTTAATTATATAGTTTTTGCGTTAAATTTCATGAATAGTGGCTTAGAAAAACTTCTTGTTTCTTATAAGAATGAACAGTCAACTTAACACTCATTACAATTAGGTGACACTAGCATAAGTGAAGCATCACTATCTCCAAGAAAATCACTTATCCGAATGCTTTTACATCTCAAATATACTTCTATAAAAAATTTCCTTTGATCAAACCTACTTAAATCTTCATCCCATTTACAAAACATTCAATAAATATTACATCTTATAATTTGATTATTATAAATAATTTATTATGCAATATGATAAGACATAAATTGTTGATGTAAATTTTGTTAAAAGAACATATAATAATGGTTTCACCACTAGCCCAAACGGGTAGTAGAGTTGGCTTGGGTAGTGGGTTTGCTCCCCATTGGTCTCGGGTTCGACTTCGCTTCCAGGTTTAAGAAGTGGGACTTCTTGCGGACAGGGGATCTCACCCGTAGGGGACTAGTCTCGCCCTAACTTGTGCGCTGATAGTATCAGTTTCACCACTCTATCCTAACTCCTAATTGTGGATTTTTTCCAAAGATGGAGGAATAGTTGCATGGCTTTTTCTTTAGTCATAAGAATACATGGAACATCTAGCTTTATTAGGTAGTACTTCTGCTCATAAATTTTCCAATTTCATGGCTTGTTTGCCTATTAGAAAGGTAGTCTTGAGCCATGTGCATTCACAAGAAATCGTACATTAGCATACCCCACCTTCCCCGAAAAACCAAAGTTTTATGCTGAAAAGGCTCTAAGAAACTTATTTTAAAATTATAAAGATTTAAGAGCATATAAGGCAAAAGTGTTAAGAATAAATTGATTTGTATTGACGGTGCCGACCAAGGCAACACAGCTGCTTAACGCCGTTAACCGCCGTTTCTATACTCACCCTCAACGCTTACATCTGACTGTCAATGTCATGTAATTTATGTGTGTTTATTTTTCTTTTTATAATATTGATTGTTTGTTGTTTGTTATTAATATATTGGAAGCTTTTATTTTTGGACACTTAGTTAAATAAGTTTTCTAATTTGTTATTTATATATATTTTTTTAAAATATTATTATTTTTTTTATAATTTTGAAATCAATATTTTTATATTATTATTATTATTATTATTATTATTATAAACATAAATATATTTACAAATTTAAACATATTGATATCTTCAATCCTATAATTTTTGTTTGAATAAATTTCAATTCAATGATATCATATGTATCATTTATAGCACATAAGACATGACATAGTGAAGATAAAGACTTTAGGCACTAGTTTCTTTTTAGATATTCTTCAAGTAATTGATATAATTGATTAGCTAATTATTTTAGTTAGAATATTTCATTCCTTGGACAACTATTCTCTTTTCCAAGAATTTTTTAAATTGTTTATCAAAATATTTCAATTTTTCTTTTTTATTTTTAATTTTCACTAATTTGTCCTCCAAAATACAATTTTCATACATTAAATTTATATTTTCTTTATTCACTCATTTACCAATATTTTCCATTGAAACAAATGATATCCTTATACAATTAAATTTTAACCATTTAAATGACACCCCCAAACATTTTTTAAGGACTATTTCATCCTCAAAAAAATTAGACAACTTTTTATTGAAAATTCTCACCTCAACTAATGTCTTTCAATAGAATCACACTTACCAAGCATTGTGTGAACTTCACTACTTGTTATAGATGATGTAAAATCTTCAGTATTAATATCCCCATGTTTAGCTATTCAAGATTAAAATACTATATCTACGCCACAGTCCTTAAAAAATCCACACCAAAGTTATTTTCCCACATCTAAAAAAATATTACTTGCTTCTCAAATGGCCACATGAAAATGTCAAGCAACTATACACAAGGCTCCTTCAACCACCATATGACCAAACACTAAAATATTTTTTTTCACATATCAAAATTATTGGCTCCAGGAAAATTCATTGTCAACAGAAACAATTTAGAAACAATTCAGGGGGGAAAATTCATCTAACTGCCAAAAATTCATGCAATTAATTTTTTGTGCGGTGAATTGTCATGGTGGTGAATTTTCCCGAGATGAATTGTTGGTGGTGAATTTTCCATCGGTGAATTTTCTCGAGATGAATTGTTGCTGGTGAATTTTCCATCGGTGAATTGTTGACGATGAATTTTCCATATACCAAATTGACAACCCTCTTTGATATGGAGCTCCCACTTTTCACATAACTCATACATTTGAGTTTAAATACAAACACCTTTTCTTTCTTCTCACTAAACATGTAATTATCCACTCAATATTATCTTTTCTACCATCCATGTAGAACCTAATTGACAAAAGATCACACATATGTTTCAAAAAGTGTAACATAAATATTCATATGTCAAACCAAATATGCACACAAAATATGGTAAAAGGATAAAAATGTTGTGGTTGTTAGAGGCTCACAAAAATTTATGTGAATATTTAATGATTGTAAATGGGTATTTAACAAGGTTTTATACCAGGACCCATCTTATCTAAATTATGGAGAAATATTTAAAAGTGATTAGTTTAATAGGGGGTTTTAGAATAAATAAATAAATTTTATGTATTTTATCTATAAGTAACTTGATATAATAATCAAGGAATTCATCAAGCTCCAACTAATGGCCATATAATTTCTTTGTTTCTTTTCAAAAAAAAGTTTTAGAACAGATAGACACAAAAAATTAGCACAAAATCCTAAAAAGATAGTTTAACTAAATATAACAAAACCTAAAGCTTTATTCACTCACATCCAACATCAACCACTCTACCTATGCTCATATTCTAGTAGAAATCAACATTTCCAAGGCTCTTCGTGTGGATATTGTCTTGATGGAAGAGGGTGGTACACTCAACTAATTGATTATGAAGGCCCACCATTTCGCTTCAAAAATGTATTTGCCACCATACAACTTGTTTACGACTATTCTTGTTCTCACCATAGGAATGTGGGCTTAACTAAATGTCGATTGAATGCCCTCCTTGATAAATTGAATGTGGTTGATTCTATTGTTTCTAACTCTCAAATGATGAGTATCTAGTCTTATCCCCTTAACAATGGATCACAATGTGATCTTCGAGGTTTCACCTAGGATGACTTCCTCTAGAGCTTGTACAGAGCTTAGGTGATTTCCTCAATCCTTGCTAGAGCTCATTTAAACTCGATTTAGGCATCTCCTTCATCAGATCCCAATGCCTTCTCAACAAGTTCTGGGAGGATTCTTACTATTGCTTTATCTAAGAATTTTGTGCAACATCTAGCATTTTCAATTGGATATTCTTTCTCATTATGTGAGGTGATTTTGAATGAGGGGATGATTGAATATTTTTCCCTCCTTTCTTTGTGATCAAAGAAGTTCGATAATTGTATCTTGGATGATTGTTGAAAGGAAGAGAGGTCTTCCTAAAACTATTTCAGAATCTCATCTTTGAGTTAATGGTGTGCAAATTGCAAGGACGAGGTCAAGGATAGTGTAGGTTGCTGACGATTTGATTTTTGTTCTCTTACAACATTGCGGCTAAAATTGTATTGCAAAACAATTTATTTGGTAATTGTTGTGCTCCATCTTTGTAAAAGATTTCAAGCCCTTTCAAAAACCTAATTTTTACCCCTTAATCATAAACTACATATAATATAAATATAATGTTGAATCAAAGATTGAAAGACAAAATCATAATATTGTACTAAAGACTGCAACACAACCAAATATTACACTATTGAAAAGTGGACCTCACAATCAACAACCAAATATTACACTATTGAAAAGTGGACCTCACAATCAATGTTGAGATGTTTCAATCTAAAAATCATAATTGATAATCCCCTTAACCATAACTTAAATATTATTCATATCTCAAAGATTTGCTTTGTAAATATTATACATCTCAAGACTGATTAATAGCCAATAGAATTTCATGGCTATCTAAACTGTTTTTGAGGCTCGATCATCACATTTAGCTGATATTTCTAACCAGCCTGCTTTGCAAGTTTCTTATTTGTTTTTAATGAGATTTTATTTCATTTGTATCATCAATTTTGTTGATGTAAAGCAATTACTATTACCTGCTGGAGCTAATCTCCTCTGCCAGATCCAACTTCCTTGTTCACTTGGTCCTAAATTTACAGCCTGATTTAATTAGCTTGCCATGCTTATTATCCATCCTTTTCCCGCTCTAAACAGAGACGTACGGCATGTAAAAAAAATGACTCACTAAGTTGTTTCAACCTCCACTGTGGAAACTTGGTCATTTTCATACCTCTTTAAATAATACTTTTTGTTAAGTTTGCAGACATTAAATATCAATGACAGAACTGTGGAAACTTTGGTCATTTTCACACCTCTTTAAATAATACTTTTTGTTAAGTTTACAGACATTAAATATCAATGACAGTTTATGTTCATTTCAAATAATTGTAGAGTAAATCAACTTAGTGTAAGCAACTAAAGACATCTTAACATTAATTATCAAGCATTGAATCAAATAAATGAAAGCTTGAAGAAATTTCATTAACCAGACAAAATTATCTTAAGACGGATAAAACTGAATCATATTAGAAATAGCAGTGGGAGGAAATGATACAAGAAACCAAATTTATACAATTTTAACAATCTACTTACATCTTCTCTTCGAGAGCAAAATTATAGTTCGTGTAGTGAAAAGGGTGAATCAGTTGTCAGAGAGTAAGTCGGTCAAAAACGAGCGGAATACTGTAACGCATGATAATTTATGGAGACACTAGGACAGACTGCGCTGTGGAAGAGCCCGCAACCCCTGCCATATCTCACAACACTGAGGTGAAGCGATGGCGAGCGGCTGAGGCAGAGGCGGCGCCGCCATTGGAACGGCGAGGCATTCCTCGTAATGTCGTGGCGCCGCCATTGAAATGGGAAGGCATTCCTCGTAATGTCGCTGCGCCGCTGCTCTCATCTTTAAATTTATTAAAGCCGTCAGTTCTTCTATGGCGGTTGCATCACTCCCAGTAGAACTACTCATTCTTCTCTTTAAATTTATTAAAGCGGTAAGTTCTTCTATGGCAGTTGCAACACTTCCAGTAGAACTACTCATTCTTCCAAACCCTTCACCGCCCTCCATAATCTCCGAACGGCTCAAAGATCCGTCCGTTTGTTCTTGTTTAACTTCCCAGTGATTCTGTTGAGCTGACAGATTGTCATTAGCCGAGGTACAATTTTCCAGTGACAAGTATCCACTTAGAAAACCCTTGGAATTGAGCGTTCCTGTGGAAAGAGCGGGAAATGATACCATTCCACCGCCACAGGAGGTAGAGAGAAGGGGATTCCCCTGCCCTCCGCTTCTGAAATCCGCCTCTACTGAACTATTCCTCAAAGCCTCCATTCCTGCGTGGCTAGGGTTTACGGCGCCTGTAAAAGGCACTACTATGCCCCCGTAGCCACTCATGCTTGTGCTCGGATTCATATTAATATCATGCATTCGAGCCTGATATTTAATACAGAGATTTAGCCGGCCATCTTAACAAACCTACAAGAAAAAAAAAAAGAAAAAAAAAAAGGCAAACAATATTACTTACCGCGTTTCTGTAAGTAGTTCCATCAGCTTCAACAATCCAGCCGGCCTCCTCTGCTAAGGCGCGGAGAACTTCGTTAATGTCCGCTCTGGGAGCAAGATTATAATTTCCATACCGCCGCAAGCCTTGAAATATTTTCGTCGTTATAGCCCTCCTCTTCCGCTCTCTCAATTTAGTCCTCTCCCTCTCCACTGCACTCAGCTTAGCCATCCTTACCTATCTTTCTACAGAGAATCTCCAGAATTTGTTTACAAAGGCATCCTCCAGGAAAATGACAAGAAGCTTAACAGCCTAAAAGGTAAATTTTATCATTACGCCGGCAGTACCAAGGTCGTCTCCGCTGTCAAATCCCTGGTCTATGACGTGCAAAATGAGCAAAGCAAATGAGATTGATGCATAACTAGGGAAAAGCATGGGCGGCGCTCAGCAGCAGATATAACCAAGATATTTAAAAAGAAAAATTCTGAAGAGTCACTCCCCCCGTAACTCCACAAGTTCACACTTCCACACAAACAGGCCTAGAAACAGGTGAATTGAATCTTAATTAATCTTGATCGATGCAGGCATATTAAACGGAGAAAGTACAATTTGATCCCAAATGGCGCAGACTCAGGTACTGTATCTTCCTAAAATATTGTAACAATTATACCTGTCCTTCCCTCATCAAATCAAATAACAATAATCATGGATATCTTGTTGTACACTGTACGATCAAATTCATTTTAATTTAAGTGGGTAAATTTTCCGCATATTATTATGATTTGATACGGCAAGCTGATTGACGTTTCTGGGTCGCATATGCTGAATCAATCACAGAGATTTCTAAACATATACATTGCCGGCATGAGCTTTCCGTCTGAACATATCCTTTGCAGGAATGAGTTTTTCCTTGTGAACATATCCATGGCAGACATGAGTTTTCACAGATGCTTAAGTTTGAGTGTTTGCGTATTCAGTTGTGTATCTTTTTATCTAAAAAAGTATTCTATCTATTATATCCATTACAAATAAATATCTTCACAAATATAATGTATATCATTATAATCTTTAGTTGTTATATCTATGGATTCAACAAAGACAATAATATTTTAATGGTGAAAATTAAATATTTTCCATTTTTCCTTTCATTTAACCTTTTTTTAATAAAAAAAACCATTATAGAAGTGATGCGGTTTTCACTAAAATTTGGTATATAATTTATATTATATTTAATTACATTTTTACTTATTTTTAAGGATTGATTTTATCTTTAGTTTTAATCATTTGTCATTTAAAAGATTAAATATGTAATTTGTGTAACTAGAACTCATGTTAGTTACATGATTTGTGATAAATGACTCCAAAGATTTTAGTTTTCAAATTCAATTTTAAGGCTAACCTAACCCTTCCAAGAATTTGTCATGTGCTAACTTGATGTACAAAACGTTTCATAAATGTTCTTTGAAGTTGTATTTAAGGATTAGCCTTGGTTCATTTCGTGAAATCATAGAGAAAATTCATCCAACAAGAACACTTTAAGATACATTCATTCTCATTATCAATGTATTTATTATGACACTATCTACTATATCAAATTCTATGGTGCATGTTGCATGTTTGCTTGTTATCTTTGACCATTTTCAAAAGTTGGTGAGTTGTATTCTAGTGGTTTGATCAAAAGGAAACATATTCCTTGTCATTAGCAAACTCTCCACTACACAACCAAGTTTTCTACAAGAATAAGTAGAAGCATTCAAGATGAGATAAAGATGCACTCCTAGATATTTATAAAGATCGGATCTACATGTCTACATTATATGCATTCATCTAGATCAAACATACACTTGTTTAGACCATATCCATGTACACGCGCATGATCAATCCTATGGTTGACCTACAATGCTAGACAATGAGTACAAATGTGAAGCCATTCATCTAATCATCCCTATTATTTTTGCATGTTAAGGGAACACATACAACCATTTGCCACAACATATTTTCATGTTTTACAACTAAGAACCCTAATATGATCTATTTATAATTTTTAATTATTTCAATATTTAAATGGCCAAGTAATTACTAACAACAACTATTTAATCCCAGGGTAATTTGTTGATTATGTTTATTTAATTATTTTACCACAAAATTCTATTTTTAAAAGGGATTATATTCTCCCTTTCATTTTAGTGAATAGTTTTTGAGATTCATGGCTAGCCTTGATTTATCATTAATTACCTCTCTAAGGTTTGTTTATACCATGAGCCATTTGAAACCCTAATTTTCTTTTGAGAAGAGCTCACCTAAACTCTTATATGGCTTCTCATTCTATAGATTAAAAGATTCTCATTCAAACTAATCATAATGAAAATTTAAGAGATTCCCATTCTTTTGACTCCTTTAGCTCTCTATTATCCTGATGATGGATCATAGAGTGTGATCTGAAACATTGATACAAAAACTCAAGCACACAATTTAAGCCAGAAATAGTAATGATCTACATTATGAATTATGGAAATTTGATATCATTAATTAAATAATGAACAACTAATCATGATATGCATGTGGATAAACAAAACTTTCTCTCACTTGACAAATCTTGTAAAACCTTTATAATGTTAGTTATCCTTCAAAGTTAGTTGCATCTCTTCATAATTTATTCATGGATGCGCCTTTTGGTATAATGATTTTTTATGTCATTGGCACTATGATGGCTTCTTCTAATTATTTGCATGGTGCATATTTCACATTGCCCACCCTTGACCTTCCTCTTCCATTAATCCCTCATCTTCTCATCCCAAGGTAGATCCCCTCTTTATGCCTACTTCACATGTTACCACTTCTATTGTGCTCCCCACTTCTCATGTTTCTTCTTCTAGTGTCCTCACTATCTCTCCTTCCAATAGTGTTACACCTACCTCTCATTCCACTAGTCACATCCATTTCTCTTCAACCACTAATGTCATCGCATCATATCACCTTACTAGTGTCACGTGACTTCATCTTTGTCCTATATTATTTCCTTTCATCCCTCTAGTGTCATTCATCCTTGCCTATTTTTTTTTTTATCCCCTTTTATACTCCCTCTATTTTTACACCACTATCCACATTGTCACCCTTTATGCACTATTATAAATCTAGATAATGTTTAAAATAAATTTTATTCCATGTTTAGTGGGTAATATGTTATCACTCATTCTCTAGAACATATAATGTCTCTTGCATTTGAAATTATGAGCTACCCTATACTTAGTAGTTTTGCAGCACCTTCTTCTGAACTGTATCAAGGTAAAGTTGTCCTTAACACTCATTATCAATCTTTTAATATGTACCATGCTTAGATTATGCTTATGATGACAATATTTTTTTCCTCACACTATTAGAGACTACACTATTCAATGGTTCTCTTCTTTGGTTACTATCTCTTTCAATTGTTTTGACCAGCTAGTTACAACCTTTCTTAACCATTTCTAAGTGTCCATGGTTCCAACAACCATTATTTTAGATTTATATAAGTGCACTCAAGGTTCTAATGAATTCATCAATGATAATATATAATTTAATTTTAATCTTTGTGTGCTAAAATGAAAAATCATCTCCCTTATGATGAATTGTAAAGTATTTTTTAAGGGCCTATTATCTCTTAACTAAGATAGTTTATACTTGAACAGTTATGCTTCTTTAGTGGTTTTTATGCTCATGTTAAGAATGGTGAATTCAGTGTACTTGTTTCTAATGGTTTGAAATATGGGTCCTCCATGCATCCTCTACATGTCTTACTCTTCCCAATTTCAATCTAATACTTTTCAGAATGTAATCAAAAGAAAGAATAAAACTTAATACTAATCATGTGGCTACTACTTCCAATGCACTTTCTTTTAAAAGCCTCAAAGTGCTAGAAAATTCACAAGATTGAGTGAACCTATAGAAAATGTGCTTGAAATTATATTTGAACAATATTCATTTGATCAATCTTCCTCTTTTTTTTCCATTAGATCCATCTAGAAAACTACCTAAAGGATAAATGATAATATTTTTTAGAAATATCATAGGGTTAATGGTCATCACACACTTATTTGTGTGGCTCTCAAGAATAAGGTGCATGATTTGATAAACAATAATTTTACACATGTGTGATGGTGTTAATGATGCAAGGGAAATCATTTTGTTGCCTTTCCAAATCAAAATTTATAAATTTATACAAGTCCTTGTCCTCTTCATTCTTAATCTAGCATTATAGATTCTCAACAAGTTCCTAATATCATGCTAATTTTTTGGCACATGCACATATGGATATATATATCTTCAAGATACACAACAGGTTAGCCCATATTCTTGTGCTCCTATGAATACTTGTGTATAGATGACTCATGTTCTAAAGATTGTTATGCTCCTACACTTATTGGTATCTCATTAACTATGGTAAGGAGATTCCTAAAAAAAATACTACAGACCATTATATATATTTATGACTAGTTATCCATGGTCATCTATGTGATGGTATCATTATTGATCTAGTGGATTAATTTGAGATTTAAATAAAATAATTTTTATTTTATCATGTCATTTATAGAAATATATTTACATGCATTCAAATATCTCATTAAAGATTAATAATGGTATGCTAATTGATATTTCGAGTTTCATTATCTTTCCTCTCCAAGTGGATCTCAAGGAGGTTGAGATATTATTTCAAGTATTATTCCATTTTATGTCACTTGTAATAAAACAAGAAGACCCTTGACTAAAATGCAAGATGCAAACCAACAAAATGAAGCAAACCCAAAAGCCAATTATACTAAATTTGATTATGTATACAAGGGATTTTAGGATAAAAAAATTGAGACAACAAGGAACAACACTGTATTTCACATGATTTATCAATATATGCAAAATTAACAAAGTGTTAGTCATGGCCCCAAGTTTCGTAAATTTATCCTTGTAGTTAGAGAAATAGATTATGATTATCTATCTTGATATTCAATAAAATGATCACAAAAAAATAACAACTACTAATTCAGTAAGTTCGTGATTAATCCATCTACATGTTTTATTCCCTAAATCCTCATAATAAAATTGATAGACATTGCAATTCATTGGAACAAGGAAAGATACAACCTAATTTTCATTTTCTCAAACAAAAATATGTGTTCATTGTAACATGCCCATTGTTCTACCTATTGATTTTTACTATGTTTAAACCACAAGTGAATGGTTTATTTAGCAATTTTAATTTTTTTTAATTCAATAACAAGGTACATATTTGAAATAATTACATTTCAAACTTTCCCATTGCATTTACAGAGAAACATAGTAGAATCCCAAGTAACAATTCCATATTACATAATCCCATGTAATGATAACATTTTCCATTTACAATTTCCATAAAGATAGAGATACATGAATACATACATAGCTTCCAAGAGCTTAATGAAATGGAGTACAAATGGTCCAGATGTCCCTTCCCGTGTATACATCCTAGATGTCCCCAACATTTGTGCATACATTATAGATGTCCCTAATATTGGTGTGTACATTCTAGTTGCCCCCAATACTAGTGCATACATCCTCAAATTTTGGCTGCCAACTGTATGAGGGATAATATCACTCAAGTTCTTTTCCTCCAACCATAGACTTGTTGCAGTCCCACACACATCTACCTAATTGGGAAGACGGCCCTACCCTTCAAGGAAGAGATTGGTTTGATAACCTCATAATACTAGCCTTCTCGAGCATGGTGTTGTGTCCTACATATCTAGATCTACCATACATATGCTACAACCTACATGTATGCCATTTCATGCCTAGTATACAAACCTAGATCACAGTGAACCGAAAGTGTAAACAGTGGCTACTTACACCACTTTGGCCAAATAATTCAACACCCAATACTTCAAGTGTGAGTGGTATGTTCACCCACCCCTTAGCTTGATTTGGTAAATTACCACACATAATCTTTCCATTCATAATATAATTTCAACCAAAAAGGTGATGACATAACAAAATAACTAACTAGGTTACTCCCTTTCCCACGGATTATCCTAACCTCGGGAATAAGAAAGTTAACCATACATGCACACATGTACTAAGTGACCAACTAGGTTACTTCATTTCCCATGGATTATCCTAACCCTATGAACAACCTAATTAATCATACGGGTCATCATAATGTCACAACATTAAATGAATCCATTTCAAAAAGTATAGTCACAACATTAAGTGTCTTCTTTTCAAAAGTATGATCTTATCAATAAATGACTTCAATTCGAAAGTATGATCTCAACAATAAATGAATTCAATTAAAATTAATATAAAATCTCTCTTTCAATATGACTCAAATATTTGCATGTTTACAATGTTTACTACATTCATATCTAAACTAGAGGACATTATTAACTTGTGAGGAGTTTGTGCTTATGCACCTATAGTCGTCTTCACAATATGGCTTTGGGTTGTTGGAACATAAGTTATCTTCTAATATTCCATAAATAGGAATAAACTCTTAGTCAAGAATAAAATAATTAGAATATATGTAACTTATCAACCCTAATGTTGAATATTGATATAACAATCATGTATACACCCTAACCCTAGGGAAAAGACTTTTCTCCTACCTTCAAGGAGATATGAGTAATCAATCAAGTATAGACTATCAACATAGTTTGTATATCATCACAACCTATCAATGATGACATGACTATCCTACTATCATTCCCATTGTATTACTAACCTCATTATCCACAAAGGTTTACCCAACATCATAAACTAACAAATTCAAGATAGCACTTCAATGTAATATTAATTCCCATACTTCACAATTCATGCAACATACATATAGTCCGAACAAACTATGTATAGTTTCAATAGCAACATAACCACTCAAATTCCAATATATAGTAAATATGTATATGCCAATCAAAAAGGAGTTCAACAAAAAAAGACTCTACCAAGAATCATGCAAGCTTATCCAAAATAAGAAATAAACTAAGTTCATAAAAAAAAGCTTAACATGCATTTAAATCATTCTTTCCCAAAAAAGGCATTCATAAACAAATACCATTTCAGTTACATAAAAGAATAGAGTAATAAAAACCAACATGCCTGGAATTATAGCTCCAAATAAAAATGTTGCTTCCCAAGCTCAACTTCCACAATCATGCTTGTTGCTCCTTCTAAAATCAACCTATCTCCAAACTCTATCCTCTCACAAAAACTCTCAACAATTGCAAATCCACAAAACAACTCTCTTTCTCACAAAATATCTCAAAAACACACTTGCACAAAAAACTACACTAGAATAACGAATAAAGAAATCAAAATGAATAACTATCCCAAAAGGTAGAGAAGTTGCCTCTATTTATACTGAAACCTAAGCAACTCAACGCTATAAACAAGCTACTAAATCTGCAACCTTTTCTTTCCTTTCTACCACCACTACAACAACAAACTAACAATGCATTGACTTAGCCATCTAGAATGAAATGTGGCTACTTTAAACTCATAATTTACAACACATAAATAGTCCTCTCATTTTCAACTTCTTAAAATGAATGAGCCACCCTTCTTCAAATGACAACAATGACTCTTTTACTAAGTCAAAACACAACAATGCATATCTACAAGTTTCCTAATTGTTATGCAAGTAGACGCCTTCCATCCTTAGCCAACTCGTGGCTATTTGACTAAGTCCTTATGCTCATTACCTGTGCCTTGGTTTACAGATTCATATTTTCTATATTATACCTATCAATGCATTGTGCTTTACACATCATTATGGTGTGCGTGGTTATCATTTTACAACTTAAAACATATTGAATTGCCTACTATAGCAACACCTTTATGCACAGTACAAACTTCATTTAATATTATTCATTTTGCATATACTACTAACTTATGCACAACATTTTTCACCTCACTTATGTGCTTTATTCATTCGCAACATTTGTTAATGTTGGTTTTTAACATAAACATTTCACCACCTATGGCTCGCACATTATATATGTGCCATTGCTAAATCTATAACATTTCAAATATATTTCAGCTTAATACATTTGCATATTCCATCGTTTTAATTCATGTGTTGTAAATAATGGTTTCATTGTTGGCTTTTAAATAAGTCATGAACTTTAATATGGTTCACATCATATACGTGGTTAACTTTCTTCCATAACCCTTTTAAATATAAAATAGTATATATATATTATAATATCCATCATTATAATATTAATATATATATATACACGTTCAATAAATCATTATTTACCAATAACATATATGCATTAACAATTATATAATATATACATATATTAATATGTATGTATTTCTCATACTTACATACATATATATTAATATATACATATATCGAATTATTTTAATATCCATAATAAACACATGCATTTACATATTGATCGATCGATATATATATACACACACACACAATGTATATATATGTGTATCTTTTATGTATAATCGATATCTTCAGGCATATGATATATTTGTGCATGATACACATAAGTGTTTCTACTTACGTATATGTATGTACATATACAGTCACATGCACAAGCTATCACTTTCATATACATATATATACATTCTATGTATATAATCATTGATTAATATATAAACATGTGAATACACAAAGATTTAAAACTCAATATAGAGATTTAATCATGTATTCCAAACTAAGAAAAATCATGAAATCAAAGAACAAAACCAAAATCGTAATAAATCATCCCCATCTAGATGACTGAAGGTTTACTTACCGATTCCCAAACTAACTTGACTCAACTTGATCAAACTAGGGTGTGAGTGTGTGATAGCTCAAATAGGCATATTAGGGTTACCAAACAAAGCTCCTCTCTTGAGTGATACTCCCCCTCTCTTACTTGAGGGCTTGATTCCTTCTTGCATCAGACTTAGTGCATCACAAAGGTAGTTAGCCATTCACATGAAATTCATTTGCATCATATTTGCATCATCGAAGCATTCAAGTAATCATATTGCAATACATTTTCATTCATTGCATTCTCCATGAGTATATACAAAACATAATCATACCTTCAAAAGAAATAACATCTTAATGCATATTTAAGTATTTCATTCACCTATTAAACATATTAAAGTCTTAATTTACATTTATCATCATTTTTACTCATGAAGGTAAAAGTAACCTGGTAACTAAGAAACATGGTGTAAAATACATACCCCCTTGTGAATTTCATCGTCCTCGATGATTTAAAGTACTAAAGCATATAGATAAAGTCAAATAAAGGTTTTACTTACAATTTTCTAAATCAGGTAAGGAATAGATATATTCTATTAATAACAAAATAATCTTCCCTCATAGCACTGCCCTTTGCAATCCCTTCTTTCCTATACCTTGCACTAAGTGATTCTACTAAAAATGGGGAAAACTTGCATGCTTCATGCATACTTTCTCTCCAAATAACTATACATCATAATTACATTAACTCATATGTATGTCATAAGTACAATAGAGATGGTATGCTATATGACACCTATACCACAGTGAATAGAAAAAAACGTTCTCATTGGCTAACACACAATTATCCTTAATATAACCCAAATAGAAAAAGAATGTCGGTGCATTGCACACTACACCGTGGGTCTCATCCTTCCCTTTGGTCTTTACACCATCGAATAATTCAGAAGTCGAGACCATCCATCACTGACACTAATATTTACCTTGAGCATAATAATACTGCCCCTTGACTATTGTCAATTTCAAGCATAATAATTGATCCCTTAAACACCTGTCAATCCTAAGCATATAGTATTTCTTCTTAATTTAAGCTTTGTATCAACAAATTTTTCCTTGATCATTTCGATCTATTCTTCTATTTATGACATTTCCGGTCTAAGGCTTATCCTATTTCCTAGCTTATCCCAACTTATAGGAATTCAACCCTTCTTCCCATATAATGTTTCAAATGGATTGAATTTCAATGATATAAGTTTATTGTAATAAAATTATTTTACAATTCCTCCAAGATTTCGTTTATCCTTTTTCCTGACTAGCCGACTCAAAGTAATAAGTTGAGCATACATTCAATTGAATTTTTCAGTAAGGTGATCATAGTTTATACAAAACCTTAACGTTACTTGTGTGTCCCAATCTAAGATAGCCTTCTCAAGAACACCAAGCAATTTATTTACTATTTTTTTTTGTTTAGGATTGGTACTCCACAAATTAAATTTTCCAATTAGAATTGGTTACCTTGGTGAGTCTATCCATCATAACATTATGCTAGTTCCATCGACATAGAAAGATCAAAACTATTTTAATGATCTACCACTTCCTCCCTGTATTTTCATGAGAGTATACAAATCATGTCGGTGATGACATCTTGTCTTCACGCTTTGGCATTCTGGACAACTTGCTACATACCTTGCAGCATCTTACTTTGTTTCCTTCCAGATTATAGTGGTTCCATATTAGTCAAATAATTTTTTCATTCTAGTGTGTCTTGAATATGACATCAATTTACCTTATTTCATTCCTTAATCTCCCAGTAATTTGGTACATAGGTTCTTTCTTCAATTCATAATAGTCCATCCCGACTAAGTAAAACCCCTTCCATGGACTTATGCCACACTTGATTCTCGAAATATAATGATTAGATATTATTACAAAGATATAACTCCTTAGTCTTAGGGCATCCATATCTTGGCTTTCTTTTGTTCTCTAATTATTTCCAAAGTCATAGCTTGATTTTAGTTCAATAGATATCTCTTTCAATGATCATTTATATTAGTTGCGTTGCAATTATTGTTAGATCATTCTGGTTTGATATTATCTTACAAAAGATATCCAACAATTAGCATGTACCTAGTTACCAAGCATGAACACTTTTCAATAGATCAAAATATGTGGAGAATGGTTTTGTTCATAAACCATCCATTTCCTATTTCATAGTTGATAATATTTCCTTACTTGAGCAAGCATTCTACCTAACCTTTTCCAAAGTATTACTGATAATAACAAATTGATCTTCCAAAACAAATACGTATAAAATTGTTTTGTAGATACTTCTCTCTCATTAGTCAAAAGCCTCTAACTTTTCTTGACCATTTTGAATCTTTCACTAATCATTTAAATATCTTAACCTTTACTTTCAACAACCTTGTTGTGGTCATTGAGTACAAGACTTCGATTAAAAATTTCTCTTATTCTAAAAATACATCATTTAAACGTTGTTGAATCTGTATTCGATCTTTTCTAGATCCATAAATTTTCTTCTTCCCAACTTGGTATTTCCAAGACATATAACATTGTATCATCTTTGAACTTCATGCAATTTTCTATTTCATCTAATTTGATTGAAAGATTTATCATTTTCCTTGTTGAATTTAGATAGTTGAATGAATATTCTTTCCTTTCTTACCCTCCACGGTATTCCTTAAATATACTTTTTTTGTTTCCAAAATTAGATTCATCATCTTCCTCTAATCTCTCAGATTCAATAGTTGGATCCATAGTAATGAGATCTAATGAATAATCAACAACTTACAAGCTAAGGGATACTCTAGTATTTCATTCCAATTCTCTTTTCCATGTATAGTAATAGCCTTTTAACCATAGTAGATGAATATCCCATATCTACAATGCCCCATTTGTTGTTGTGTTAAATGAGCTTGCATGAGGATCCTCATGTCAAATGTGTCTTCACCTTTGTGAATTGTTTCTTTTTCTGACCCATTTAGGTCTTTGGCCTTTATTCTAAGGTATCCACTTTATCTCTTGATTTTGATTGCAAGATTTTAATTTTGTTTGAATCAAGATTTTTAGAAGGTTATCATGTCTCTTGGATACATTTGTAGTTGATTTTGATTCATAAAATGTTGACTTTCTACTTCGATTGAAGTTTCCAATTTATGATAACAATTAGTTTCTCCAACTTAAGCATTCTTACAAATAGACATAATCCATATTCATAGATTTATCGTATCATTACTTAATCCACAATCCTTGACTCTTTGCAACTACAAGTTGCTATTAGTAAGAGGTATTACTTCCATTATTTCTAACCCTCAAAGTCATTTAAACAATTTTGTAGGGTGAAGGTTCTACTTGGTAATCCTCCATAGCTTTCCTATTGAACCTTGTTGCATATCTTCCACAATAAAAAGGTGTCTCTTAATGAGTTATTGGTTTAGGAGTTTTCAGCTTCAAGGACGATTCTTTCCAAGTCCCAAATTTTAGACAAGTTTTGAGGAAAACTGACTTTCCTTGTTCTTCTTTCCCTTGTCATCCTGACATAAGAACTTTTCAACCATAATATACTTATAATGTTTACATATTACTTATGTAATGAGCTCATAGGTTCTAGTGTTGAACTTGGTAGCCTTGATACCACGTGTAACATGCCCATTATTCTACCCATTTATTTCTACTATGTTTAACCCACAAATGTATGGTTTATTTAGCAATAAATTTTTTCTTTTCTAATTCTATAACAAGATGCACATTTGAAAAAAATCCATTTCAAACTTTTCCATTGCATTTACAAAGAAACATAACAAAATCCCAAGTAACGATTCTATTTTACATAATCCCATGTAATGATAACATTTTCCATTTACAATTTTCATAAAGATAGAGATACATGAATACATACATAGCTTCCAAGAGCTTAATGAAATAGAGTACAAATGGTCCAAATGTCCCTTCTGGGCATACATCCTAGATGTCCCCAACATTGGTGCATGCATTCTAGATATCTGCATTACTGGTGCATACATTCTAGTTGTCCCCAATATTGGTGCATACATCCTCAAATCTCGGTTGCCAAATATATGAGGGAGAGTATCACTCAAGCACTTTTTTCCCACCCATAGACTTACTGCAGTCCCCCAAACATCTACCTAACTGGTAAGATGGCCCTACCCTTCAACGAAGAGATTGGTTTGATAACCTCATAATACTATCCTTCATAAGTATGGTGTTGTTTCCTACATATCTAGAGCTACCATACATTGGCTACAACCTGCACGTATGACATTCCCTTCCTAGTACATGCAAATCTGGATCATAGTGAACTGACATTGTAAACAGTGGCTACTTACACCACTTTTTCCAAAGAATTCAACACCCAATACTTCGAGTGTGAGTCATATGTTTACCCACCCCTTAGCTCAATTTGGTAAATTACCACACATACTCTTTCCATTCATTATATAATTTCAACCAAAAAGGTGATGGCATAAAAACTAACTAACTAGGTTACTCCCTTTCCCATGGATTATCCTAACCCTAGGAACAACCTAATTAACCATACAAATAATCATAATTTCACAAAATTAAATGATTCCATTTCAAAAAATATGGTCACAATATTGTCTTCCTTTCAAAAGTATGATCTTATCAATAAATTACTTCAATTCAAAAGTATGATCTCAATAATAAATGACTTCAATCAAAATTAATATAAAATCTCCATTTCAATATGGCTTAAATATTCGCATATTTACAATGTTCACTACATTCATATCTAAATTGGAGGAAATTATCAACTTACGAGGAGTTCAAGTGCTTCTACACCCATAGTCATCTTCATAATATGGCTTTGGGTTTTCAGAACATAAGTTCTCTTCTAAAATTTTGTAAATAGGAATAGACTCTTAGTCAGGAATAGCATAATCAAAATATATGTTTATTAACCCTAATGTTGAATATTGATATAACAATCAAGTATACACCCTAACCCTGGGAAAACAAATTTCTCCTACCTTCAAGGAGATATGAGTAATCAATCAAGTATAGACTATCAACATGGTTTGCATTTCATGACAACCTATCAATGATGACCAATGTAACTATCCTACTATCATTCATGTTGTATTACTAACCTCATTATCCACAAAGGTTTACCCAACATCATAAAATAACAAACTCAAGATATCACTTCAATGTAATATTAATTCCCATACTTCACAATTCATGCAACATATGTATAGTCTTAACAAACTTTGTATAGTTCCAATAGCGACATAACCACTCTAATTCCAATATATAGTATATATGCACATGTCAATCAAAAAGGAGTTCACCAAAACAAGACTCTTCCAAGAATCATGCAAGCTTATCTGAAATAAGAAATGAACTAAGTTCATAAAAGCAATTTAACATGCATTTAAATCATTCTTTCCCAAACAAAGGCATTCATAAACAAATAACATTTCAACATAAAAGAATAGAGTAATAAAAATCAGCGTGCTTGGAATTATAGCTCCAAATGAAAATGTTGCTTCCCAAGCTTAACTTCCACAATCATGCTTGTTGCTCCTTCTAAACTCAACCTATCTCCAAACTCTAGCCTCTCACAAGAACTCTCAACAATTACAAATCCAAAAAACAACTCTCTTTCTCACAAAAGCTCTCAAAAATACACTTGCATAGGAAAACTACAGTATAATAACGAATGAAGAAATCATAATGAATGAGTGTCCCAAAAGGTATGGAAGCTACCTCTATTTATACTTAAATTTGAGCAACTCAATGCTATAAACAAGCTATTGAATTTGCCACCTTTCCTTTCCTTTCTTCCACCACTACAACAACTAACTAACAATGCATCGACTTAACCATCTAGAATGAAATGTGGCTTCTTTAAACTCATAATTTGCAACACATAAATAGTCCTCTCATTTTCAACTTCTTAAAATGGATGAGTCACCCTTCTTCAAATGAAAACAACAACTCTTTTAATGAGTCAAAACACAACAATGCATATCTTCAAGTTTCCTAATTGTTATGCAAGTTGATCTCTTCCAACCTTAGCCAACTCATGGCTATTTTACTAAATCTTTATGCTCATTACCTATGCGTTGATTTACAGACTCCTAATTGCTTTATTCTACCTATCAAGGTGTTGTAATTTACACATCATTATGGTGGACATGGTTATTATTTTGCAACAAATTAAAGCATATTAAATTGCCTACTATTGTGTGGCCTTTATATGCTTTACAAACTCCATTTAATATTATTCATTTTGCATATACTACTAACTTACGTGCAAAATTTAGCACCTCACTTATGTGCTTTATTCATGTACAAAATTTGTTAATGTTGTTGGTTTTTAATATATACCTTTCACCACCTATGGCTCGCACATTATATATGTGTCATTGCTAAATCTATAATATTTCAAATATATTTCAGCTTAATACATTTGCATATTCCATCGTTTTAATTCATGTGTTGTAAATAATGGTTTCATTGTTGGCTTTTAAATAAGTCATGCACTTTAATATGGTTCACATCATATACGTGGTTAAGTTTCTTCCATAATACTTTAAAATGTAAAACAATATATATATTATTATTAATATGTGTATTATAATGTCCATTGTCATAATATATATATTAATATATATACATGTTCAATAAATCATAATTTTCAATAACATATAAACATTAACAATTATATATTAATATATATATATTTCTCATATTACATACATACATATATATACATATACATATACATACACACACACACACACACACACACACACACACACACACACACATATATATATGCATCTTTTATGTCCAATCGATATCTTTAGGCATATGATATATTTGTGCATGGTATGCGTAAGTATTTTACTTACGTATATGCATGTATGTATATGCTCACATGCATGAGCTATTGCTTTCACATACATACATATATATACATTCTATGTATATAATCATCGATTAATATATAAACATGAATAAACGAAGAATTCAAACTCAATACAAAGATTTAATCATGCATTCCAAACTAAGAACAATCACAAAATCAAAGACCAAAACCAAAACTGTAATAAATCATCCCCAACTATGACCGAAGGTTTACATACCAATTCTTGAACTAACTTGACTCAATTTGACCAAACTAGGGTGTGAGTGTGTGATAGCTCAAATATGAATATTAGGGTTACCAAACCAGGCTCCTCTCTTGAGTGATACTCCCCCTCTCTTACTTGAGGGATTGATTCCTTCCTGCATCCAACTTAGTGCATCACAAAGGTAGTTAGCCATTAAAATGAAATTCATTTGCATCATATTTGATTCATCAAAGCATTAAAGTAATCATATTGCAATACATATTCATTCATCACATTTTTTATCAATATATACAAAACACAATCATATCTTCAAAAATAGTAACATCTTAATGCATATTTAAGTATTTCATTCACCTATTAAACATATTAAAGTCTTGATTTACATTTATCATCATTTTTATTCATGAAGGTAAAAGTAACTTGGTAACTAAGAAATGGGGTGTAACATTCATTGTCAACTTTTTTTTTTTATCTAATAACTTCATATCCTCAGCCTTAGGAGGACACAACTCATGATGTGATATCCTATTACATTAGGGACATGCAACTCACAATTTTACCCTTCAATAAATAATCCACTAGAAAAATCAGATTTATCATACTCAACTTTTGAAACATGGGTAAGTGCACAAAGATGAGGGGCCAAAAAGGAGTCTCGAGTGGCCACTTTTTTCTGAAATTAGGAAATACTAACCTTGGATGAGAAATTGAGGACAGTTACACTCTAAATTTTAAGATGCAACAAAAACAAGGGTCGTAGTGCTCAAAATCTACTTTCTAAACTACTAATTTTATTTAAAAATGTTAGAGATTAAGGGGTTCAAAAAAGGGAGCCGCATAAATTGGCCCTGTTTTTGTCAAAAAAACTTAAAATAGCATATGTTGTGGCTCCCTCAAAATGTTAACTTTTTTTTAGTATTTTTAAAATCACTTTGGTGGGAAATTAGTTAACAGTATGTATTTTATGCTCAATTTTTTTGATAATTTTTTAATGAATATATATATTTTTTACTATTTTTCAAAGTGGACACATCTTGAAAAATAGAAATTTGGTCGTGCTACCCCTATAATATTTGAAAACTGATCAAAAATCATTTTTTTTAATGTGTTGAATGGAGGCTAGTTTATAAAAATGTAATTTATTTGAAATTTCTATGAATGGTTAAAAAATAAAGTAAAAATACAAAACAAATTAGTTTTTGACAAAAAACAGATAAACCAACAAAAGAAATTAAAGATGAAAGCCTTAACATAGTCAAAATATGAAAAAAATACATCATTAAATAGCCAAGAGAGAACTTAACATTACCCTAGTGTTTGTTTCACTTAACCTTGAAAAGCATGCAAAGGTGATGGTTAACACAAAATAGATCATGTGAAATTTTGTAGAATATGCAAAAACACATTTTTGGGCATTGGAAAGGTAGTCCAATCCTTTGGGTTGGAAATCCAAAGCAAATCCAAGCCAAAAACTTGGGGATTCCCAAAGCAGGACAAAAGGTGAGTGTGTTATAATGCACTTGTGTTATTTGAATGCATTTACAAAATGTGGGTGTGTTATAAGGTGCTCGTGTTTTGATTTGCATTGAAATTTTTTTCTTCTCTTTTTTTCTTTCTTCTTGTTATCTTTCAAGGAAACTATATACATGAAATGAACATTTAAGTTGACATTTACATATGGAAATTTAATTTCTTATAATTTAAGTTATATTTCATGTATATAGTTTCAGGATGTTTGAGAGAGGTTTCAAATCTCTAAGAGTTATAATGCAAATTCTAGTTTTTGGAAGATCTTATAAGTTTTTAGACTTAGTCAAATTTTAGTAATCAACAAGTTGTATCATCTCTCTCTCACTTACTGTGCCATAGAAAAAAGTATCTCTTGCTTGATTTAGGAATAATTGATGATAAATGAGGCCTTGATTTAGTGTTGTGAAGTGTTTTACACATCCACATTAGGTCTTGGACCCTCGTAAATGCATCTAACAATGTCTTGTAAAGGTGTTGTAAAGTGTTGTAAAAGACTTTCATGCCTCTCTAGACTTAATGGGCCAATCTTCCCTTAATTCAACATTATAAAATGTATTTTCACATCAATCTATAAGGCTTGTAAAATAAAATTAATGTTAATCTAGTGTTGTAATGTGTCTTATGTTAGGGTTAAAAAGACAAATATCTAACAATTTAAATGCAAATTTAATTAATAAATAGAGAAACTAAAACACACACAGAATAAATCATACCACAAAGAATTTAATGTGGTTCACCCAATCCGGGCTACATCCACCAAACCGCAACCATCCAATACTTTTATTATCCAATGCAAAACTTATTACAATCTTGCAAATAATCGTGTTTTTCATCATACTATAACACCCATTCGAACCCCTTTTTAACAAGCTTAGAAGCTTCCAAATTTTGGGTTCTACAAAATTGAATTTTTCCTTTTTCATTGATTTTTCCCTTTTTCGGTGATGATGCGAAAAAGGATACATGTCGGGGTGTACAATATACCATGGGCTATACAATATAGCATGATCAGTCGCCACATACCAACATCTTACACATTCACATTAGATGTTGTGCCTTCCTAGGCTATGTGGACCTCATCTTAATTTTGTAAAGTGTATTTAATCACACTTTCACATTGAATTTTGTGTCCCAAGCCCTAATTGGCCTTTACATCATCATTAATAGGTCCTTATTACCCCATATTGTGCATCCTGAGGCATAATTTGATCAAATTCCTGAAGAAATCAACATAGAACTGAAATTCTTCATTCCCCAACATTCCAACTATCAAAAGGACCCTCCTGGGACTAATTCACCCATTTGGGAGAATGAGTCCCTACCAGGTGGGACTGATTCACACAAGGTGGGGAATTAGTCCCATTTGGGTCATTTTTGAGTTTTGAGCAGGAAATTTTGGAATTTAAGTTTATTTTTCTTTCATGTCAGCTTGAAGGATCCAATTAATGGGAAAATAAGGTGAATTTCCTATAAATACAACCCTCTAAACCATAAATCACAATCAACTTCATTATTCATTCATCATTCATCAAGTTCTTAAGTCAAGCAAGCTAGGGTTTTAGCATTCTAAGTCATTAAGATAGCTTCTTCAAACATTCAAGGGCATAATCTTCATCTTTTGTTGCAGAAATTCAAGATCTATCATCATGGAAAGGTATTAATCTCTCCATTTCATGTTCATGCTTCATCTTATTTCTTCATTTGGTTTAATTACCTAAAAAGGGGTTTGACCAAGTTAAATCCCCATGCCCTAACATCCAACATTTCTCTTTCTTTTCTTGTGTGTTTGCATATTTAGGTATATTGAGGATTTGAAAATTATTAAGGATCAAGTTGCAAAGTTGTTTAAGTTGTCTCTTCATTGACTAACCCAAAATATCAACAAAATTTCACTTTCAGGCCCAAAAATCAGAGTTTTAGAAGCAGACACTTGCCAAGAATTAATGGAAAATGAGTCCCATTTCCAGGCTTGAAAAGTGTTTTCCAAATTTTAGGATACCCATTTGTTTGAAACGGGCTCCGAAATAATTTCCCAGATTTGTGACTAATTCACCCAGAATGGCGAATGAGTCCCAGTCAGCCAAAAAGTCAATATTTCTAGTTTTTCATAGTAGTTTCTAGTCTCCATCAAACTTATCGGTGCACACATTCTGTGTTACAACTTTTTGTTTGGTTCTATTTGCATTTTTGTTCATCTTTTTAAGTCTTTTGCAAACGACACTATGTTTTCAAACACTTCATATCTCTTAGGTTTTCCATAAATAATCAATCAATTTTATCAGTTTGCTGCATCTAGATCATTGCATTTAGGCATACTTTCATTATATTTGCATTAGTTTGAATGAACCACCTAGATTTTAGGTGTGGTATCTATCTCTTTCCTTTAGGTGAACAACCCTAACTGAACAACAAAGTCATAGCATTTCACACCCCTACAAATATGTGGCTCACTTACTCATTGTTTATCCCTTACACTCTAGACCTTTGTCTCTTTGTCCTTGTCTTTGTCTCTATCTCTGTATCTGTCTGTCTCTTTCTCTCTGTCTTTGTCTTTGTCTCCTTACATCTCCACTTCTCTTTATCTCCCCTCTCCCTCTACCCACGTCTCCCTCCATCAATCCCTATTACTCTCTATTTCTATCTATTTCACCTCTCTATCACCTCCCTCTCTTCTTCCCTATCAACTCTCTATCTCCCAATCCCTCTCTACCTACCTCTCCATCCATCATAACCTACCACTCTCTCTCCCTCCCTACCTCTCCCTCCCTCCCTCATTCCCTCTCTAATTCTCTCTATCTATCCTCTCTACTTATCTTTATCTCCCCTCTCCCTCTCTCTACCTACCTCTCCCTCCATCACTCTCTCTATGTTTCTATCTATCTCACCTATCTCTCCCTCCCCACATTTCCCTCCCTCTCTACTTCTCTATATCTCCCCTATCCCTCTCTACCTACCTCTCCATCCATCATTTCCTACCACTCTCTCTCTATTTCTCTCTATCTCACCATTCTCTCACCTCCCACTCTCTCCCACCATACCTCTCCCTTTCCTTCCCTCTCTACTCTCTATCTCCCTAATCCCTCTCTACCTACCTCTCCATCAATCACTTCCTACCACTCTCTACACCTCTCTATCTCACCTCTCTCCCTCCCTCCCTCCCCATTCCCTCTCTACTCCCTATCTCTTTTTGCCTCTTCTTCCCTCTGTAATTGTCTTTATCTCCCCTCACCCTCTCTCTATCCACCTCTCCATCCATCTCTCTCTTTCTCTCTCTCTCACCTATGTCTCCCTCCCTACCTCTTCCCCTATCTACTCTCTATCTCTCCTCTCCCTCCCTCTACCTCTCTCTCTCTATCTCTCTATCCTCCTCCCCCTCTTTCTCTTTCTCTCTCCTCTCAATCTCACCATTCTCTCTTTCCCTCTCTCTCACTCTCTCCTTCTCTCTATCTCACCATTCTCTCTCTACTTATCTTTATCTCACCTATCCCTTTTTACCTCTCCCTTCATCCCCTCTCTCCCACCCTTCCTCCTTCCCTCGATCTCTATCTCACCATTCTCTCTCTACTTATCTTTATCTCACCTATCCCTTTTTACCTCTCCCTTCATCCCCTCTCTCCCACCCTTCCTCCTTCCCTCAATCTCAATCTCTCTCTCTCTATACTTCTCTTTATCTCTACCTTCCTCTCTCCCTTCATCACTCCCTACCACACTCTTTCTATTGCTCTCTATCTCACCTCTATGTCTCCTCCCTCTCTCTCCCTCCCTCTCTCCTTCCTTATCTACTTTCTCTCTATCTCTCCCTTCCTCCCTCCCTCCCCCATCTTTCTCTCTCCCCCATGAGGGTTAAGAGTGCAAGGTTTAGTGTTTAAGGTATAGGGTTGAGGTTACATGATTAATTTTATAGGGTATAAGTATTAGGGTTTAAGATATTGGGTATAAGGTTGAGGGTAGAGGGTTGAGGGTGTGGGGTTGAGGGTTGAGGGATATTTTTTAGGGTTGGTGGTATAGGGCTAAGTGTATAGAGTATAAGGATTAGGGTTTAGAATATTGGGTACAAGGTTGAGGGTTGAGGGTTGAGGGATAATGTTCAAGGTTTATGGTATGAGGTTGAGGGTGTAGGGTATAGGGATGAGGGTTGAGTGTGTATGGTTTATGGTTTAAGGTATAGGGTTCAAGGTTCAGGGATAGTGTTCAAGGTTGAGGGTATAGGGTTAAGTCTATAGGGTATCAGTATTAGGGTTTAGTATATTGGGTATAAGGTTGAGGGTATTGGGTTAAGGGTACAAGGTTGGATATAGGGTTTGGGGTTTAAGTATAAGGTTTAAGGTTGAGGGTTGAGGGATAATGTTCAGGGTTGAGGGTGTAAGGTTAAATGTATAGGGTATAGGGATTAGGGTTTAGGATATTGGGTGCAAGGTTTAGGGTGTCAAGTTTAGTGCATAAGGTATATGATTAAGGGTTGAGAGTGTAGGGTTTAGCATTTAAGTATAGGGTTGAGGCATAATGTTCAAAGTTTAGGGTATAAGGTTGAGGGTATAGGGTATAGGGATGAGGGTTGAGGGTGGGTGATCCCACAATAGTGGGTTGCACTTTTTGGCCAAACTTGACATTGAACTGAACTTTTTAAACTAATTCTTCACTTTCAGACACCTATATCTACTAAACCATGACGAATTTGAAGATGATGAAAACTAGTGATTTGTGACATTTTATTTGTAGATTATAAAATATTTTTTAAAAAAATTGGAATCAAATTGCATTTTTTTCATCTCATTCAATAACTAGTTTTTAATAGTAAAGAACATTTTTAAAGAGTGATGTTTACTGTATAACACAACTTTTTTATATGAAGGATAAAAGTCTACTTTTTTCAATATTAGATTTGTAACTACAATATCTAGTTCCTTCATTTGGTTTCATAGTGTTTTATTGTATAACACAAGTTTTTTTGTATGTATTGAATTTTTTTTTTTTTTGGTTGGATCAAGGACATCAATACCAAGCGCATAGATATTTTTAGATTTTTTTTGTAATCTACTATTTTTCCATGTGTAGAATAGAGAGCTTGATTTTTCAGTGAAAAACCTACATTCACAAGAAATAAAAAATAAATATACTAATCAAATTAAATATATTTAAAATGATACTTTTTGGGAAGCTTATAATAAGGACTACATACTTACAAAACATAAATTTTAAATGAATTCATTTGATCCCCCAAAAGGTAAATCAAAAGTAGTTTTTTATTAGCATTTTGATAGGTGTAGAGGAGACTCCATTTTAAGTATGGTTTAAAACTAGTGGGGTTCTATTCAAAGGGGTTTGATGAAACCATATTCAATTAAAATACTTTAAATGAAACCTTTCAAGGCTTAAATCATTATATTTTCTAAAAATATGTGATTTCAACAAAAAATAGGATGTCCCAAAAAGTGTAACCCATTATTGTGGCAACACTCGGGTATAGGGTTTAAGGTACATAGGGTTGAGGGTATAGGGTTAAGCGTATAGCATATTTGGATTAGGGTTTAGAATATTGGGTATAGGGTTGATGGTATTGGGTTTAGGATTGAGGGTTTAGGGTTTAGGGTTTATAGTACAAGGTTGAATGTAGGGTTTAGGGTTTAAGTATAGAGTTGAGGGATAATGTTTAGGGTTTAGGTTATAAGTTTGAGGGTATAAAATATATTGATGAGGGTTGAGGAGGTAGGGTTTAGAGTTTAAGGTATAGGTTTGAGGGTTGAGGGATAGTGTTTAGGGTTTAGGGTATAAGGTTAAAAGTGTATAGGGTATAGGGATTAAGGTTTAGGATATTGGGTATATGGTTGAGGGTATTGGGTTTAAGGTTAAGGGTTGAGGGTTTATGGTTTAGGGAATAAGGTTGAATGTAGGGTTTAGGGTTTAGGGTTGAGTGCTTAGGGCTTAGGACATGAGGTTGAATGTAGGGTTTAGGGTTTAAGTATAGGGTTGAGGGTTACAAACTTATGGTTGAGGAATAATGTTCAGGGTTGAGGGTTAAGGTTAAGTGTATAGGGTAGAGGGATTAGGGTTTAGAATATTGGGTATAGAGTTTAGGGTATAGGGTTGAGGTTATAAGGCATAGGGTTAAGGGTTGAGAGTGTAGGGTTTAGGGTTTAAGTATAGTGTTGAGGGTATGGAGTTGAGGAATAATGTTTAGGGTTTGTGGTATAAGGTTGAGGGTATATGGTATAGGGATGAGGGTTGAGGGTGTGGTTTAGGGCTTAAGGTATAGGGTTGAGGGTTGAGGGACAGTGTTCAAGGTTGAGGGTATAGGGTTAAGTGTATAGGGTATAGGGATTAGGGTTTATAATATTGGGTATAGGGTTGAGGGTATTGGGTTTAGGATTTAGGGTTTAGGGTTTAAGTATAGAGTTGAGGGATAATGTTCATGGTTTAGGTTATAAGGTTGAGGGTGTAGGGTTTAGGGTTTAAGGTATAGGGTTAAGGGTTGAGGGATAGTGTTTGGGGTTAAGGATATAGGGTTAAGTGTATAGAGTATAGGGATTAGGGTTTAGGATATTGGGTATATAGGGTATAACTCACAAGGTTAAATGTAGGGTTGTGGGTTCACAGTTGATGGATAATGTTCAGGGTTGAGGGTATAAGGTTAAGTGTACAGGGTATATGGATTAGGGTTTAGGATATTGGGTATAGGTTTTAGGGTATATGGTTGAGGGTATAAGGTATAGGGTTAAGGGTTGGGAGTGTAGGGTTTAGGGTTTAAGTATAGGGTTGAGGGCATAGAGTTGAGGGATAATTTTTAGGGTATAAGGTTGAGGGTGTATGGTTTAGGGTTGAGGGATAGTGTTGAAGGTTGAGGGTATAGGATTAAGTGTATAGGGTATAGGGATCAAGGTTTATAATATTTGGTATAGGGTTGAGGGTATTGGGTTTAGAATTGAGGGTTTAGGGTTTAGAGTACAAGGTTGAATGTACGGTTTAGGGTATAAGTATAGGGTTGTGGGATAATGTTCAGGGTTTAGTTTATAAGGTTGAGGGTATAGGGTATAGGGATGAGGGTTGAGGGAGTAGGGTTTAGGGTTTAAGGTATAGGGTTGAGGGTATAAGGTTAAGCGTATAGGGTATATGGATTAGGTTTTAAGATATTGGGAATGGGGTTGAGGGTATTGGGTTTAGGGTTTAGGGTTTAGGGCACAAGGTTGAATGTAGGGTTTATGGTTTAAGGGTTGCAGGTTTACGATTGATGGATACTATTCAAAGTTGAGGGTATAAGGTCAAGTGTATAGGGTATTGGGATTATGGTTTAGGATATTGGGTATAGGGTTTAGGGTATAGGGTATAAGGTTAAGGGTTGAGAGTGTAGGGTTTAGGTTTTAAGTATAGGGTTGAGGGATAATTTTTAGGATTTAAGGTATAAGGTTGAGGGTATAGGTTATAAGGATGTGGTTTGAGGGTGTAGGGTTTAGGGTTTAAGGTATAGGGTTGAGGGTATATGGTACAGTTATTAGGGTTTAGAATATTGGGTATAGGATTAAGTGCATTAGGTTTAGGATTAAAGGTTTAGGGTTTAGAGTGCAAGGTTGATTATATGGTTTAGGGTTTAGGTTATAAGGTTGAGGGTATATAGTATAGGGATGAGGGTTGAGGGTGTAGGGTGTAGGGTTTAAGTTATAGGGTTGAGGTTTGAGGGATAGTGTTAAGGGTTGAGGGTATAGGGTTAAGTGTATAGGATATAGGGATTGGGGTTTAAGATATTAGGTATAGGGTTGAGGGTATTCGGTTTAGGGTTGAGGGCTTAGGGTTTATGTTTTAGGGTTTAAGTATAGGGTTGAGGGTTGTAGGTTTATGATTGAGGGATAATGCTCATGGTTGAGGGTATAAGGTGAAGTGTATAGGGTTTAAGATATTGGTTATAGGTTTGAGGGTATAAGGTCTAGGGTTAAGGGTTGAGAGTGTAAGCTTTATGGTTTAAGTATAGGGTTGATGGTATAGAGTTGAGGGATAATGTTTAGGGTTTAGGGTATGAGGTTGAGGGTATAAAGTATAGGGATGAGGGTGTAGGGTGTAGGGTTTAAGATTTAAGGTATAGGGTTGTGGGTACAAGGTTAGGTGTATAGGGTATAGGGATTAGGGTTTAGGATATTGGGTATAGGGTTGAGGTTATTGGGCTTAGGATTGAGGGTATAGGGTATAGGGTATTGGGTTTAGGGTTTTACTTTACGGTTGAGGGATAATGTTCATGGTTTATGTTATAAGGTTGAGGGTGTAGGGTTTAGGGTATAGGGTTCGAGAGTGAGAAAGAGGGATAAGTAGAGAGGGAAAGAGAGAGAGAGAGAGTGGTGATAGAGAGATAAGTAGAGAACAAAGGAGGAAGGTAGAGACATTGAGAGAATAGAGGAGGGAGGGAGAGAGAGAGAGGTAGAGAGCGATAGATTAGATAGAGAGAAGTAGAGAGGGAAGGTGGGTGGGAGGAAGGAAGAGAGTAAAATGGGGAGATAGAGAATATTAGAGAGGGAAGGAGGGATGGAGGGAGAGAG
>VDFB02000003.1:732145152-732193065 GCA_007258455.2 Sequoia sempervirens
CTTTAGTATTTGCACAACTGAATTGATCTTTTGATGTTTGTAGATTCTTAGGATAAAAAGAGGGCTTTTCATCATGATCTTGAGTCTCAACCATCTTTCACTTGCTACTCTCAACTATTAAATCTTTTGAAAGATAATTGACAATTTGATTTCTTTGTGTTGAGTTGCAACAATCTTGCTCAATTATTTCTTTATCCAACAATTTTTTCATTGTTGTCCTATTAGTGTGCAACCTTTTGGATCTTGTCTCTCTACTAACTGAGATTTTTTTGTATGAGAGGCATGACCTTTTCACTATCTATGCTTGACTGCTCCAAGAGTCACATATGACTTTTGACTTGTTTAACTGTAGTTTGACATAGTGAACATGTAAATTCAGAGTGTGCAACATTGTGTACTCTACACCAATTGGGCAACAATGAATCTTCCAAACATTCATTATTCTTGAGACTCAATTGATCCTTCATGAATTTTATAATAAAATTTAAGTATCCTTCCAAAGTTGTACTTTAAGAAGTGGCTTCATCCAACCCTACATGTATTTCAGGTACATGTACTTGCCAAAAGAATATTTTCCTTTCAAAGTCAAATCCAATCTTGTCAAGAATGTCAAACAATTCATTTCGTCAATTTTAGTGGTATCATGTATCCTACACCTTTCTACCAAAGGCAAAGTGAGACAAATTCTTAGGATGGAATTGTTTATTCAAAGTTTCCTAAAATAACAAATATTAACCTAAAGACTCATTTCACAAAAAGACACAACAAATTGTTGCTTATCCATTTGAGTATCAAATTCCCTTTTTATTTTTCAAGTTTTTTTTGTTGGATTTTCAACATTTAAAGAGATCTAACATATCTCAGATTTAACACTTGAAAGCTCATTATGGTTGTAACTTGTTTTGGTTCATGCCCTCCTTCTAGTGCCAATCTATTGATGTGTGTTTTTGTGTGCCACAACTTAGATAAAATACTAAGTATCCCCTCTCTCTTGAAAGGAAATCAAACCCCAATGACTTAGAAAATAACTACCCCAAGGCTTCAATTGTTAGGTCTTGACCTGCAAAATAACTCAATGTTTAATGTATATTTGTTGTTTTCATGAGGGGCCTTACTTGTCTTACTAGAAAGTTGATGAGGGTTATGAATAGATTTGAATGAATTGCAAAAACCTTGAATATACCTTTAAATCCGAGATCTGAGAATGATTTTACCATTTGATAAACTTGATGTTGATCCTAACTAACTTTATAATTTTAAATAAATTTTAAAAGATTAGGGTGAGAAAGGAAAAGGATAGAAATTCCTATTGAGAACTACAATAATTATCTAGTGCTTTTGATAGATAGATTCCTCAAATAAACCAATTTATGTTTAACCAAAGATATACTCAAAACACTGTTGCAGAAATGGTTCAATGGAAACAAGATATTTTTAAATCATAAAAATTCACTTAAATACCCAATTGATATTTGACACAATTCAAGCAGATCTTCACAATCGAACTAAATTCAAAATAGGCTTAAACTAATCATACAAAGTAACTCACAATCAACAAACCACAATTGGTATGAACCAAATCTATCAGATATCATCATTAATGCAATTGAACTTTATCTAACATTCAAAAAAGGACCATGAAAACTATTAAAATCACAAAAGAACACGGAAAGAACACGGAAATCAATGTTTGCTTGTATTAATTTTAAATAATTCAGTATCATTAATTCTTAATCTCTCTAACACTAGAGCACTCTAAACTGTCTGAGAACTAATAATTCTAACTTGAGCACTAAACTATCCAAGAAAAAATAAATGTATTTTATAAGAAAGATGAGGAAAGTTAGTTTACAAGGAAGGGTGAAGATTAATTCTAGACCAAGAACTAAGATTACATTGCATTTAATTCCTGAAGTAGCATTTAATATTTATCACTCATCTCCAACTGAATTTAATCACAAAGCTATCCTTATAGCACGTTTTTATAGGGAAGGACAAAATAACAGCTCATTTGTGTTTACTTTTCAAAGGTAGAACCCTTTCTTGATAATTGGAGCATAGCTGGGACAACAAATTGTAGATCTGGAATTAAATTCTGGAACATCATTTAATGATTTCTATCCACTTTTGTCTTGGAAACACAGCCTCTCTCTAGACTCCTTGGAAGAACAAAAACACCTTGCAAATAGCTGGGTAGCGAATCATGAAGATCTTGGCACAGTTTCCAAGGTATGGCATCTCGGAAAAACATTCTTCTGTATAGATCTGGAACCAATCAGCTTCTGGCACAATTTTCTAACAAGAACAGTGCATATGCCAATGGAGGCCTCGTAACATTATACCTGCATGAAAGGAAATTTTAATAAACAATCAATAAACCACTTTATCATGTATAAGATCAGTCGGTTACAGGATTATCAGTAAGCTTCCTTCTGGCAGGTCACAGACGTTGCAGGAATTTAGGCATACGAAGGCATTGTGAAGATTTTAGGTAGTTTGGCATATTTAGGATGTTTCTGGATAGGCGTGGAATTTTCCACGTTAAGGTCATAAATTGAGTTAGCATTCTTTGATTGATCAATACCTTTCCCCTCAATGGAACTCTCATTGATTTACAGTCATTTTAGAACCCATTGGTATGTATGATTCTATAGAAGGACCCTTATGCAATGTGTTTCTCCAACTGATCATGGGCATGACAATTTTATCTTCCTTCTATTTGAGGATATCAGATTAATTTATTTTGAGATCTTCAAACATTAACACAATTTTCATTCGAATATATAAATGAGACCCACCATTGATCAAGTCTGATTAATTAGAACCCATAATTCCTAAGCAGCTTCTATTTTCTTTAGACAACTCATCGACCAATACTCTTGTTAGGGCCTATAGAAAATACAATAGGATCTTCTTACAGAGAATGATTTGAACGCCCTTGTAGTGCTGATTAGTATGAAGCAAATGGTTTCAACTTCTAGGCAGATTGTCCATTCTTCTAAAGAACGCTCATCGACCCCATGACATCAACATGCCAACCATCTAACCTACGAGCTTATGAACTATAAACCAGGAGGTCCGGGACTCTTTGCCATGGAGGAATAACCCTCATATCAGATTTAAAAAAAAATCTCCTTAAAACCCATAAGACCAACATGAACACACCGATCCTCCAAGACGGCTATGATTTCAGCTTAGTTAACATGTTTTGGTGAAGGATAAAAGTGTAGCAAATGATGTTGACCTATTGAAAAAAAAATCCGTACAATAATGGAGCTCCCACAAACTTTGAGTAAAAGGGTAACATAAATGAGAACAATTTAATTGAACTGAAGCTCACCTGAAAATTTCTCTAACTTATATCATTTGTCCAATAAATCTTTTTCAAAACTATTCGGTTCGATATAGGGGAGAGGATTTGGTAGTTGAGCACCTTAACTTCATGCTTCTCAAAATCTTACGTGGAAATTTTAAATCACTCCCATTTTTTACAGCAGCTTACTTGGCACTTGTTCCCCGCTTATAACTAAGGTTTTAGGGCCACATCATCAAATATGTTGTCACATTAGCATGCTTTTTGTCGAGGTGTCCAAAAAGACCTAAAAAAAGTGAGATCAATAGTTGTGCGCTAAGTCATGTTTTATTGGTGTGCTAATGTGGCATCACATGATTTGTTGCTTTTTAGATCTAAGGAATATATTTCATTCAATTATGGATAGTCATCATCAACACTAACAACTTTAAAGTCACAACTATTGGTCCAATATTATAAAAAATATTGGGCATTAAATCGACAAATTCTATAACAACTATTGGAACATGCTCAAGTACTAGTTCCTCTCCCCTATGTAGTTGATGAAAAATGGAAATGATCTACAAAGCCAACCAAATCAAACTTGACCACAACTTTACAAAATAACTATATCCTAGAGGTACTAAAGTTTCACAATCCTGATTGAAGTGAAAGCTCTCCAACTCCTTGGCTAGCTCAGACCAACTTGCTCACTAAACCCTTAAAGATCACAACTCATCTCAATCATGAGGGCTAAAATTTCACAAATCTTCCCAAGGAAAAACACTTTCCTTTTAAAAGAAATAATTAGGAACATGATTCAAACTTGAATCGATTGAAAGCAATCAAATTGAAAAGAGGGGGTTCATGTTTTCAACGAAGTGTGTGTGCAAGGTACAACACATGTTAAGGGTTCGGTTCCTCAATTTTGATTGACACCTTTTAGATAATAACATATCCAACCACAACATAGTAGCCATATTAATTTCTTAATATCAAACTTAAATAATCATTATGGACTATATAGTAATGCTAACAATGATTTGTATGAGGTTACAACTACGCCCGTGAGACTTATGTAGCATTTTCTTAGCCACAAAACTATACCCAATCTAACATAAAAATTTCAATCAAATCAAAACCATTAGCAATGAGCTAGCTAAATCATTTACCCATCAACAATGAATATTCCAAAAAGATTCCTAAACAAATACCAACCATATAGCAAGTTAAAACAATGTCAAGATGAACATTATTTATACAACATCCTACTATTGTACCCACTCGAATAGCACCTTTCTTCTAACTTCAAAACACGACTGCATTTTCTTGTAACTAGGTATATTGTATTGTTATTTTTCACCATTAGGATTGTAGCAATTAGTGATTTATAATCCAAATATAATTTATTGTGCTAGTTAAATAAATAGAAAGTACGAGATAGTATGTAGCAACATATTGAGGAAACATAGCTCTTTTAGATTACATTTAAAACACTCATTAACTATAGCTTTTGTGGGTGTACATAGCTTGAGGAATGTCCACGTTGCTCCTATTCTCTACCATAAGGTTGAAACTTTAAAACCTAAGGGAATACAAAATTGTGAAAATATTTAGATGGGGAGGTGCCACATACCTATGAGGGTGTGTTGGTTAGACATAGGCCTCAAAATTTCTCTTTGCTCATATCATGATGGTAAATAGAGTAAAATCGTTGAATTGTAACACCACCTAAAATAAAACTATTGCAACTCTTCAATATTTTTGGACATGTAAGATCTATATAAATTAATTTCTCCATCTTACATCTTTCTTACTCTTTAATATTTTTAGACAATTGTATAATATCCACCTAGTTTATATGAAATCTTACTCTAAACACAAACCCATCGCAATAATAGTTAAATTTACCATAATTTCATTTACCCAAGAGGAAAAGCAAATCAAGTAAGAACATTAAAAACTCCACTTGAATTTATGTAATTCCTCCACTGCCACTCTTGATCCTCAACTATGAGTTGAAAGTGGATCAAGGAAATATTAATGAAGATTATCACCATGATAAGGAAGATGAAAACAATGAAGAGGAAGATGTGGATTGTGAATATTAGACAATAACACCACCTCCAAAACTCTCCTACACACAACCTAGGCTAATCCAATAAGATACATATACAAGCATAAATCAACCTAGATTAATTGTTTTCAATTGTGGGAGTGGTTAAGTCAGAATTACAAACTATTTTAGGAAATTGTTATGGAGTGCACTAGGTCTAGGAATGATGTTGAAGATATTTATGATGTGGGTGTTGAAATCTACTCTCATCAACAAAACTTTAACAACTTTCATATTGAGCTAAACACATCCAAGATCCTATTCATCCATAGGTCTCTTTCTAAAGATCAAGTAAAGACTACAAAAAAGGGCATCTCCCATACTATTACCACTCACCCTCTCTTGAATAATACTATCAAATAGCCTATCAAATCTCCCAAACACCTTCATCATCCTCCTATAAAACCCCTAGACATCCAATCTCTCCAAAAATGGAAAGAGATCAAAAGCATCAGGCACACCCAACAATTAAACAAGCTCACCAACCAAATCCTTAAATTCCATCCCCATTTCACTAGTCTTAATATTTCTGCTCCACATCATATTTATAATAAAATTAAGTGAAGTAACAAAGGCCTTATCCCCCACATCAACGCTAATCCCATTAATAGATTCCTTATAAATGTTCCCAATTGTTCTTCACATCTCCTCTCCTATGAAAGGTTACATGATCCATACTCTTGGGGTTAAAAAGCTCCTCAACACATTTCTTTTCACGAAACATCATCTTGGTCCAATGGGGCTCTGCAAAATATTTGATGCATCCTATGCATTACATGTAATAACAACAAACACATTGATGTTTGCAAATGCCTAGTAATTCTCTTTCAAAATATCTTTTGCCACCACAAAGCACATCATAATTGATGTCTTCATACCAATCTCAAAGGGCACAAGAGACCAATATCTAATTGAGATATTTGAGAGGCATTTATGTACATTGGGCTCCAACAAATGAAAATGTATTAACTAAAGGCAATGCAAAAAGCTTCCAAGGAAGCCTCTTAGACCTCCATTTTTCAACACCCCTAATGAGAGCTATAAGAAATCCCAAGGCACCACTCACCCAATAGTACCATAATTGATTTTGCTGCTCATATCAATGATTTTTGTTCAATCTAAAACCCTTATTATTGTACTAACTTTTATGGAAAAAAATTGTGAGGTGACCCACATTTAGTTCATAAAGAGCAAGAGTTGGATCATGCATCTATTGTTGAAAATCCAAGGGTATAAAGTCGAGAGAGTTGTTAGAGAAACCTTTTTTTATAAAAATATTTTCCCTTCCTTTTCATCTTCTCCTTCATATTCGATACCACCATATTTGGGTCATTTCCACTTAAATTTTAAAAAATGGGGAAAAAAATGCTACCCATGTGGATATAAGGGAGTTGTGTATTGAATTTTATCATCCAATTAAATTCCTCCCAAACTTCTTTCCTTCTAATTAGTTTCTTTTCTACTTGCCTTCTACTTGGTGCTTTGTGTGATGTCCCCAATAAGAACATTCAAAATAATATTGCAATATATCTAACAAAGGAACATTTATAAATTAATAATAAGATATTAGATTATTAATGATGATTAACTTTATTTGAATTTATGATATGTTTGATTTGCATACACAAAATAGAATTTGATCCTTATTAATAACTGACCTCTATCTCTAAATATTATCCTTGATAGCATGCATAAGCTTGAATACACATCTACGTAATTGAGATATTACCATCCCTGGTCTATGACTCTGAAATCATGCAATGAATTGAATATGTATTTGTTTATATAATATATAGTTGTTCCTGATTTGTAACTCTAAAATCATGTTTTCCTTGTATATATATATAGATATAGATGATAAAGTAATAAGCCTTGAATCCGATTGCTTTGTCTGATTAATATCCTTATAGATATGCAATTTGCCTTTAGAACCTTCCCTGAATTATGTCTTTGAAAAATATGCTTCCATTAATTATTTGCTTCTCATAAGAACTACCCAATTCTAAGAAAATAATTATAAAATAAAGTCTAAAATTTGAACTCCCCTTCCTTTCCCTCCTCCAAACATTATCTATATCTTCTCATTTGAATGAGGAGACGCAATATTCCACAAGGGATGTATTGTTTCCCAAAAGATGCACTCTTTCCTTTTAAGACACCCCATGTCTCAATTGCCACCTTTACCACTTTAAATGTGAATAGGACAAAATACTTCAGCTTTTTGGATAAGACAAATTTTGTCTTTTCATTGTCTTGAACTTAATCACTACACCCTTCAAAGACTAATTGCTTCTTTTGAATATTAATTCCTTCTATTCATATTCATCGCTGCCCATATATTCATTGTTGCTCTTTATTAATAATAAACATTGCTTTATGATATAGTAATTGCTACTCTCTTCATAATCATTGCTTTATGGGAATCACTCCTTATGCCTTAGGAATATATTTGTGAGGGGTTATTACACTTTGATATGAAAAATATAGGTGCAAATTCATTTGAGATAGCTTCAAACATATGCATACACTCCCATACAATTTATTTAACCAAATATTTGAGCCACTTTAGGCAGCTCTATAATTTTTCACACACCCTTCATATATGTTATTTTTGTTTATATATTATATATTTAAAAAGAGAATGTTCTAAATTAGTAAGTTAAAATTACCCATTAGTTTATGATGATACTTACTTTTGACACATTGAATTAAAATATTGTATTGGTTTAATTTTTTTTTTTATATTTTATTATTATAATAATAATCACCAATAGCAAGTATTAAGAGTAATACATTCAAGAGGTCCTTCTGGAACACAAATCATTCATATCAACAAACAACTATGTTTTGTTAAAGGTCTCCAAATTGCTATTTGTATATGAATAAAGAATTTAGATTACTAATAACATAATAAATATAATCTATATTTTTCCATTTATCCTATGATATTAGAGTATGTTTAACTACTAGCATACCAATATACCTGCAATGAATTTAAAAAAATATTGTTGATTAACAAATTCTTTACTATATTCCTAAACATGATAATAACAGAGAATTACACATTTGAAGGTTCTAGTTAAAATAAACCCTTTTTCTTAAGAAATTTTTTTGTGCCTCTAGAATATCCTTAGAAAAAGGGGACGTTCCCTATTCTTTAGGATATTTGGACATACCTTTTTAATTTAATTTTTTTTCTTTGCTAAATCCATGTGAAATTCTATTTAGTTTGTTTAAGTTGTATTTACTTTACTTATCTAATTCTTTTGTATTAAAATCAAATATTATTTTAACAGTTATCCTTCTGTTGTCCCCATTTTCCAAGAAATTTTGATATCTTCAAACATCCTAAAAAACATAAAAAACAACAAAAAATAATTTAATTTTTTTCTTTGTTGAAATCTTTTAAAATTCTAGTTTAGTTTGTTTAAGCAATTTTATTCTACTCTATATATTTTTTTACATTTTAAAAATCCAATATTGTATTTATTGACATCCCTTTGTGGTGCCCAAAATCTAGAAATTTTTTGTTGTTCCTGAAACTATGTTTCCACTTCCCATGATCATGGAAACTTAGAGAAACATTGAAATAAACAATTAAAATAAATTAATAAATCATTGGGCTTCATAAAATCTAATCAGCAAGTATTTAATATCATAATGGGCATAGTTTATTTCACTTGCACAAACTTATTGGACATGAAAAGTCCTTAATTCTAATATATTTTTGACAGCCATGGATAATAATTCATTGTGCTTTATTTAAGCAAGATGGCCTCTGCTTACAGTACTTGTTCTTCACCCATTCTTTAGTGGCATTGTTGCTAGTCTCATGATAATCATGTGCTTTGGAAGTCACTCCTTGGAAGATGGTTGCTACAAACCTCTCTCTTAACATACATTTTTCAATCATGATACCTAATCATTCTATATGAAAGGATATAAAAGATATTTCCTTTGTTAAGCACACTCAACTGTTTAAGGTGTTAGTTTCAAGCTACTAATAATGAGATATTCAAGAGACTTTATGTGATTTTAAACTCCATATAACTTTGGAATTTGCTACTCATTGGTGATCATTACATAGTTTCTATT
This sequence comes from Sequoia sempervirens, assembly GCA_007258455.2. Classification (NCBI taxonomy): domain Eukaryota; kingdom Viridiplantae; phylum Streptophyta; class Pinopsida; order Cupressales; family Cupressaceae; genus Sequoia; species Sequoia sempervirens. The sequence goes on from VDFB02000003.1 coordinate 732,154,656, forward strand.
AAGGGATACACTACTCTAAGGGATACACTACTCAAAGTGCATTTTATCATTTGGGTGAATTTTTGAGAAAGAAACTTGGAACTATAAATTTCAATTTTGGTTCTCTCATCAAGGAGACTAATTTAAACTAGTGCTTTTATGTCACATGCCCCAATATATGGATAATGTGAAAACGAATTGGGTAAAAAATGGAACTAGTCTAATTAAATACCTTTTTCCTTATCAATGAAGTGGAAATCATGATAGTTATGTGGACTAGTTGGACAAGTTTTAATTACCAAACTTTTGATCATAAACGAAATTGAAACTAGTTTACAAAGCAATAAGTTTAAAGACTAACCACAACTTTCTAGCTAAGGTTCAGAAAGAAATAAAATATTTTAGAGCAAGCAAAGTAAGCATATTAAGAATAAGCATGCTTCATTTATTGTTTTTCTTGCATTTATAGTAATATGTGTAAACTGTAACTACCATGTGCTATTTTCTGTTGGAATTCTAAATAGATTTATTTTTGGTTTTCGATAGTAGCAGATTGTTTATAACAAAAAATGTAAAATCTTTTGAAAAAATTCTTTCCAAGATTTCTTGTCTCACTCTATACTCATTTTTATGTTTGACCTTATGAATGAATTTTGATATGCTTGTTAAATGTTATCAGTCATCAAATTTATTTAAAATTCAATTTGTGAATGATTTGATACTCAAACTAATTAATGAGCACTTTGATTGCAAGTTTTGCATCTACTTCACAAATATATGGGAGAATATGTGCATGGTCTTTCAAATGAACCTCTTAAAATCAATGTTTGGAAAGGTCCAGCTATGAATGTATTTTAGATTTGAACATGTTGATTGATAATTTTGAATTAACAATAATTGATTTTATCTTATTTTTATTGAGTTTTCATTGTATATAAGACATCTTTTACTTTTTATATATGGAAACACAATCCTATCTTGCATATCCATTATTCAAATATTTATTAACTTTATGTTCATGTTTTCACTTGGTAAAAATCCTCTCCTCTGAACAATTTTCCAATTTATGTCATTTTATATGTTTAAATTAGGAAGCTCTTCTTTGATTATAAAAATATTAGGAAATATATTATTTATGCCCAATAGTTAAGTTTAAATCATTGATCAATCACAAAGAAGGGATAGATTGACTCATTTTTGTATTTCTCTTTGTTCTAGCATAACTTGTATACAAGATTTGATATGTCATAGTTTGTTTCATGTTGTCCTTTTATCTTTCTGACTGTAGCATCTTCTCTTTTCATCTCCCATGACTTTTGGCTCAATATCTGATCTTTCAAAGTTTTCTAATTTCTATATATGGGAAAAAAAGGTTACTAAAGTGAAATGATTTTAATTATGTCCAAGATCGAATGGTCTATGGGACCACTAATTGCATTGGTTGCTTCAACTACTCAAATATTTGTTGGACAAGTGGCATCTTTTAGAAGGCTACTCCTTCTCTTTCTAATTTGAGTTAGCAACTCTCCCAACCCTTTCAATTTGATTTTAATTAAAGGGACCCTAGACATTCTATTGCATCCTCAAGATGGGAGTTCAGAGTGAGAGTGGAAGTGGAAGGGAAGTTAGGTCAATTTAGTAAACTCTAGCCAAGGGAGAAGCTAGTAAAGGTGATTCTTTACTATATTCCTAAACATGGTGATAATAATAGAGAATTGTGTATTTGAAGGTTTAGTTAAAATAATTGTAAATAATAGCTCCATAATTTTATCTTAATCTGATGAGATAAAATTGTTTGTTTAGGGTAATGCAATGGAATAAATGTTAAAAAATAAATGTATAGCATTTAGTAAAAAAAAATGATGTAGGTATATAGTAATAGATGTTTGTTGGGGATTCAATATGTAGAAAAGTTAGAATTAATTAGATATTTATTTTGGAAAATGAAAATGTATTCTATATTAATCTAGGTCATTTTTTATAATTATGGAAGTGATATGTGTATTTGTAGAGTTAAACTAGGTTTTTTATCTGAATTTTGTTGCACATATTCCATCTATGTTGAATTTTGATATCAAATTTTCAATTTTCCTTAATCTTTTTGATCTATTTTAATTAATTTGACATTATTTATAAATATTTTTGAAGAATTTGTTATACAAGAACATAGTTTGTTTGGGTTAAACTTTTAAGGTACTAGTTTAATGATTTTTTAAGAAGGTAATGCAATAATGATGTTCTAATTATGTGAATGAATGTTTCAAATATCTAGGTGTTATGAAATGTCAAATGCTTTGAAATGATTATTTTTATGCTTAGGGCTTGCAGGTTGGTCTTGATGGCTCACACCATGTTGACTATTTTAAAACTCGAATTAGAACCTTAGAAATGAAGATAAAGAAAATGAAAAGGAAGTACTTCTCAACAAATGAAAAGGAAGTATTTTTCTTTTTTATTTGAAGAGATACTTTTGCAATGAATAAAAACTATATTTTCTACACATACAAAATCAATGTCTCATCAATTACATACTCTCACAGATCAAGACGATATTACTTTAAGTCAAACTTTAAGTAGCATTGAATTTTATATGGTGAAGAACATATGGCCATTAAAATAGAAGTAAACGCACTGTGATTTACTAGACAACAATGAATTCTCTCATAATCATGAATGTTCACTAAATATCAAAAGTTATTATCCACAAGTTTATTTTGTGCATTTTTGTAATCCTTTAAAAGATGAAACCAGAATCATACTATAAGAGGGTTAAGTGGAAAATGCATAAACAACTGAGAGTTTTTCAATAGAGTTAGAAATCCAAAGACCCAAAACATAAAAATGTTCAAAAACCCACTTACCAATAAGATTGAATGCACTACACAAAGAATTCAAACAACCAAATGATTAGTAAACTCAAATCAAATTAGGAATTCAATGCATACACAAACCTTACATCCCATTTGGAGGAGAAGCTTGTTGATGGATGTTGGATTGCTCAAAGCTTAGCTCCTTCATACTTGCAAAAGCTCAATGAATGACCTAGATAATGGATGAAAGATTAAATGAATGCTCAAATGCTCTCAAAACTCAAAGAAACATGATCTCAATACTCAAATTCTAGGTGATGAATATGGAGGAGTGAGGGTGGTTTTATAGATTTTCATGAATTGGATCAAGGGATGAGATTGAATCTCAATGCCCACAAAGAAGGGTTAAGATTGCACCTTAACACCCACAAAGGAGAGTGAATCAAGAAAGATGAAGGGATGAGATTAGTTCCAACTCAAAATATCTCCTCATTTGTAGGAAATTGGTTGAGATATTTGAGGGTGAAGGGTGGAGATTTGATCTCAAAATGGAGGGTTAGAAATGCTTGAGACAAGAAAAAATAAAGATATTTTTGAAAAAGGAATATTCCTTAGGAATATGCTTTGTGGAGGGAAATTAAGATAATTAAATAATTAAAAATTATTTTTAATTATGGAGGATGAGAATATGCTCTTTTTGAAAAAGAATATTCCATGGATTAAGATGAGGATTAAAAGTGGGATAATTGAATAATTAAAAATTATTCAACTAGGGGGGTGAAGGGGATAATTAGTAAATGAAATGATTAATTAATTAAATAATTCAAGATTATTTAATTAATAGAGGAAATTAGGATCAAATGATGAAAATTATGTTAAAAGGTGATTATTAATGCAAAATGGTGATAAATGATGAAAATGCACTGATTATCATGAAATGATGGAAATGATGGAAAAATACAATTTTAGGATGTGTGATACTTGTTAGACATTTTTACATGTCTACACATATCTTGACAACTTTAATAAAATAAACAACCTTACTTTGTTTAATTATTAATAAGAAAAGATAATTACTTATACAAAATTAACACACTTCCAATACCAACAAACCATAAAACAATTAATTTTTCTTATAAAACCCATCAACAACAAAATAAATTCCCTCCATTCAAACTAACTATATATAATATATAATGTTATTTAGCTGCAATTGACCTTCTTGAAGCAAGAAATGTGTGGTGTAAAGTGATGTGATTTTATTTATCCATTTATTAGTACTTGTGGTTAGCAATACTATTGCAATGAGTTTTGTTTTTCTTAGTTAATTAGTTATTAATAAGTTAGCTTTCAACCAATCAAAAACAATACTTTTTTTTGAAAAAAAATTAAATTAAATTTTGTAAAGTGAACTTGCAAAATATTTAATTTTATAAATTATAAAAATAATTTCTCATCAATATGATTGGCTAAGAAGTTGTGTGTGTTATTGGAGGATTTTTAGGAAAAGTGAAAATGAACTATTATTTTGCCTAGTTTTGAAAACTAAGAACTATTATTTTGCCTAGTTTTGAAAACTAAGAACTATTATTTTGCCTAGTTTTGAGAAGTAAGAACTATTATTTTGGCTACATTCAACCATTGTTTATATAACTTTCATCATTATTCCCCAAAACTATTATATAAATTTTATGTTTAAATAATAATTATTTAATTCTTTCATATACTTGTACTATATAATCATTTCATTTTATTTATATTTTATTTAATATAACATAATTTAAATTTATTTTTTAAAATTTATATTATATAATCAATAAATATTATTTAATATAATATAATAAATTTATAGTGTATTATACATATTATTATGTAACATAATTATTAGATAAATTTTATAAATTTATAGAATTATCATTTTATTTTCTTTTAATTATATTATACTATCATTTGAGTTTTTTTTTTATATTTATAATATCTTTATAATACCTTTTATTCTATTAATATAGACATGCATTATCATACAATTTACATTATAATGTTAATTATTTATATAATTTTAATAAGAAATTAACATTAATGTGAAAATTTTAAATATTATGTTAATACTATAATTAACAAAATTAACATTTAGTTTTATTCGCATTAACAAAACGTACATTTATTTTTATTAAATTTAAAATACTATAAAGGCAAGTACTAGCCACTACGTCGCACTTGTTTATCAATAGGGGACTAGGTGGGATAATATAATTGTTAACCCAAATACTTTGTCATATGCCAAAATAAATCTAGGTTGGACTATTGTGGGTGGTATGAAGTATTCAATAGCAATTGTAAATTCCTCAATGTTTGCCCAAACATGTGATAAATTGAGGATTCAGATTTTGGTTGTAGAGAGTAATTCATTCAAGTCATAGTAGGATACACACTGTACTTCCATCTAAAATAAGCTAATTATATTATTATCTCTAAATCATTAGGTCTGTAGAAGTCTAATTCATTTTACTGATTGGTGTAGCAAGTGTAATACAATCTATTGTTATGTATCCATTTACCTCTTAAATAATACTTTGACAATGAAAGCTCAAACAACTTATGTAGGTTTGGAAATTTTGAACAAGTAGTTTATAAATATATAATTAAAGAATGGATATATAGATAAGGTTTTTTAATTTTTAACTAAATATATTATAAATACCTTTTTATAATTGAACTCAAAAGTAGATTGTGTAGTATTTTGGCAATATTTTATGAATTTGATTATGCAATATCTTTTCTTTATTTTTTTTCTAATAGAAAATCCAATGTAATATTTAGCTTGGAATGAACTAATCTTGTGTTCAAGTTCATTGGACTTAATAGCCCATGATAAAATGATGATCATGTGGTAGCCATGTTGTGTTCACACAAACAAGCCTCAAGTACTACAAATTAATACTTAGCACTAGATACAAAATTAGACACAACAGCTAGAGAAGAATACTAGTAGGAAAACAAATAAGAAACATAGATATTATCCTTTAGAAAAATGTAACAAAACATAGAGTAAAATCCATGGTAAGTTGTTCCAAATAATACAACAAATATCTCTAAATTTCGAGGAAAAAACACTTTATAGAGTCTCTACCCCACCCAATCTAATCCACATGAGTTCAAATTTATAGCCAAAAGGCATTAGCAAGTAAAACATGAGACTTCTACTCTCTAAATCTAAAAAAAATTGTTCCTCTTATCCCTCGAAAAGACAAAGCAATTACACACAACTGTCATTATTAGAATTGGTAAAATTCCCTCAATTTTTACCACTACACAAACACTACTAATTCCTCAAAGAGTGGCTCACCATGTGTTCCTTGGTGCATGTTAAATTCAACTTAGTGAATTTAAAAACTTATAAACACCAAAATATTATTTTGAAATCAACTCGTGTTGAATCTAAAATGTCATAAACCAAACAAAAAATAGAGAATTGAAATTGGTGTATATACAAACAATAAGATACATATTTATTATATTCTCATATTTATGAAATGTAAGATTTTGAATTGAAAAGACCATCTTTTGTATTAGGTGCCTTGCGTTGGAGATGTTCATTAAACCAACAACTCACATACCCATCATAATAATTACCTATTAAAGGAGGACTAATATTACCTTAACATGTGCATCATAAATTCAAAAAGATTTTAAATCACACGTATGTTCGATACCCATCATCAATTCTTCTGATATGTCCTATAGGTGACACCCAAATTGTAAGTACCATAGTCTTTGCTAAATATCTTATTAAAGCCACAAAGGCTTATATACTTCTTGTTGTTTATTTGTGCAACAATAGTACATGCTATCATTTACACATTATAAATACGATAAACATTATAAGGGAGACATATGCTTCTTTAACCAAATTTATAAAATACTACAAGGACTTGAAAAATATACAATATGTGGATTCTTATGAATGCCAACTTAAGAAGGAAGCACTCCCATCTAGTTCAAAAACAAAGAAATAATGGATATTGTTGTTCAATAAGCAAAATCTCTACTATTAATAGATCTTCCCATACAAAGGAAATCATTGTTTATATAATAAAAAAAGGCAAAAAAGAAATCATACATAGATGACCAAATGGTTTTCATATTTGACAACATTTCAATCATATATCCTCATCATTGTTAAAAAAAAAACAAAATCACAACTAATATCAATTTCTCCTCACTTCAAAGAACAAAATCGCCCTGCCAGCATTTGGTAGGAACTTCATAGCAACATGGCCTTGTTTTAAAAGTCCAATAGAATATAAGAGAAGTAAGATGGGAAAATGTCATATTACCATTGAAGATAGTGCATTATATAAGGTATAAAAAGGGAAGTAGTCAAATATTTTGAAATTTAGATAAGGTCTTAGGACTTCATTGCAAGGGTGATGGTGGCACTTTTTACTATTAGGAGAGATTTATTGTAAGGGTGTATTATCAATCAAATTTAACATTCATTTTCTTACCTTTAATTATGGCCACACATGTATTAAATATTGTTTATATTTTTTGGGTCATTTGTGCTATACCTAGCACGAGTTTCAAAGCTCTTGAAGACTCGCATGCAACATCTAATGGCTAGAGTATAAAAAAAAGTCATATTGGAGGTAGGTGTTATTTTATCATCTTGAGTTAACTTCTCACTCAAAGATGATACACCACATGAAAAACAACAAGGATTTCATCTTGAGTCCCTTCACGGAGCAAGTGAGGGCATGGAAATTGTTTTTGGTGTGGAGATGATTGAGTTTATCTCGATTTGCAAATTTGGAGAGTGGTACCTATGGATAATTGAGTTTTTCTCAATCCATAATTTTGCAGGATATGTTACTGTGGATAATTGAGTGAGTCTCAATTCACAGTCGATTGGTGTTTTTTGTGGATAATGAAGTTTGTCTTGATTCACAGGTATTGTTGGATAATCAAGACATTTGCTTGAATATGATTAGTTTAGGGTGTTCTAAAGAGATTCGGTAGTTAGCTAGGACATTTTCCTAGACATGAGCAATTTAGGGTGTTTTATGAAGACTTGGTGGATGATGCTTTTTCAAATTTCCAATTGGGTTGCTACATCCAATCCATGTTGCAATGTTTTGTGTTGGAAATATTAAGGTTTACATATTTTAATAAAGAAATTAGTTTTATATTTGATTAATAATTAGTTGGTAGTTGATTCTCATAAGTAGTTTAGGAAGTTTGGGGGAAGTTGCAAAAATGAAATGCTTTATAAGCATTTGAACAATGCATTGTAAAATATGGAAGAATTCAATAATATATTATTCATTTTTTTTTTTTTTCAACAATGGTTTAATCAGATTTTTCTTTGTGTGTGCTCACCATTTCAACATACATACCCATTACATATTGGTCCAAATCTTAGTTGTGACAAGACATATTCTATAACAATTTGACATGAAGTTGGCATTAAAACACTCCTCAAACAAAGGGTGGAACTTGTATCATCGTACACCTTGCCATTGTCAAATCATTGCACTTTTCTACATCAAGTTAAAATCAAGTGCCTTTGGGGGATGCAACAAACATCAACCCCAAGTATGACTATTACTAAATGTCAACATTCCTTGTTCCCAAATTTATCAAATAAAAAATAATAGCCATCTTCTTTAACATCATGTTGCTTATATTATGGTCTCATTACACTCACCAATTTTTTCTTACTTCGGTCGTTGGTTTAAACAATGTGTCAATATTATAGTTTGACTTCATCAATCATGCCTAAATTAATATTTTTAACTATCCTTTTTGTGGCCCTAATAAAACCACTTTGGTGAGAAAACTATTTGTTTTTATTAAGGTAAGAAGGGATTTTAAAAGGGCCCAAACCTTTTGTACAAAAAGACCATAAAAAGAACAAAGTAAGCAAGAAACTAGACGCCTTTACAAAGCCACCATAAGGCAAGGAAAAACATGCCCAAGCTGGCCAAATATAGGAGAGAAACAACACAACAAAAAGAGAGGAACAACAACAAACAAGTGAAAGAGTTGGAACCCCCCCAAGGTCCATCTTAGACAATATCAGGCCTAGAACGGGTTGGCCTCTTTCCCAACACTCGAACAAGAATTTGGGAAAGTGATATAGGAAGACCTTTCTTCCTCCTTACAATAGTTCAAGAGACATTAGCATTCAAATTCTCAAAATAAGGGGAAGCATGGGGGGATTCCCCCATGGAGAGCCCATCAACACATGAGGAGAGAACCATAGAATGGTGAGGTGAAGGGTGGTCATCCACCACATGAGTATTTTGGAGCTGGTTCAAAGCCGAGGGGAAATTGGTCTATGAGGTCAAGGTAAGAGGTCCTCAATAAAATTTGAGGGACACATCAAAGCTATGTCAGAAACAAGACTTGTCCTCTTCTTGAGAGGAGTCATTGGATAGAGAATTAGGAGCATGAATAGTTAATTTAATTTTGTGAGGATCTTTCCACCATGTAGCAAATCCCTTGCAACATGAGAGAGGTCAATCTGTAGCTAGGTGACCAAAGGAGAAGCATCAACAACATCTAAAGGGGAGGCCCTCATAATTAAGAAGTTGAGTCCAAGGCCTATCCCCAACCATCAAAACCACATCCTCATGAAGAGACTTGGAGATGTCAATATCCACCAAAATTTGAGAGAAAGTATAATTTCCCATGTAGGAATTGCAATTGTCAACTTTCAAGAACAACCAATAGATTTTATTATGTCCTCATAACATGAAGCCTCGCAAAACTACAAGGAGATTTGGAAGTCTAACCCACGTCGAATGCACATTTAGTGGCTCGGTAAGAGGGTTAAAGGAGGTTATTCAAGGCTTAATGGAGAGGGAGTACTCCTCCAAGCCCACAACTTGCTCAACACCAAAATTTTATCCTCATAATAGGCAAAAGAGGCAATGAAAAACCTTTAGCACAAGGGAAGAATTGAATCTTACTTGCCACAAGAGGCCTCCAAGAATCCAACACCCACTTGTGAAGATCAAGAAGAGAAGGCCAAATATTGAAGAATTTGCACACCATGCCCCTATGTTGGTAGAAGTCATCATTTTCCACCACATCCTAGTCATAACCACCATTGTGAATGATTTGGAACAACAAAGAAGACAAGATTTTTCCCTCGCGACAAGTGGCACCAAAACCAACTGCCTAAGCAAAGTTATGTCCAACAACAGAAACAAGCATCAGAGAGGAACACTAGCAACAAAAAGCTTTGCCACACCATTGAGAGTGATAGTAGAGGAACCAAGTAAAGGGTCACAAATAACCCCAATACCACCAATTTTAGGAGGTGAACAAACCCTAGGCTCAAGCACAACACTAGCACCATCACCAATAGCAAGGTCGAAAACAATAGGCAATGCACCCAAAGTAGATGGTGCAGTAACAATAGCAACAAATAAACCCTTGATAGGCGACATCATAGCCACAATAGACCACACACTAACAACAAAAGAAATAATAACAACAAATGATCTCGTGACAAACAGTGCACCAAAAATAGGATGCACACCTACGACAAGAAAAACAGTAGTAGCAGACAACACAAAGACAAATGGCGCACCGACAACAAACAAAAAGAAATCATGAATCCCTGCAACAAATAGCGAATGTGCAATAATAGGAGTGAGACAACCCATTTTAAAAAAATCATAAACTATAATTCTATAAGTTAAAGGGGCCTCTCCCAACACATTCAAACAAAGCAAGCATTAGGCAATTAAATTAAGAGAAAGAAAGAATTGTCAAAAGATCTAAACTAATATCCTCCAGTGAAGGTCCAATCAAGCAAGAATCATCATAAGTCATAAACTAACACATTGGAAAGATGTTATAGAGTCCTTCGAAAAGACTTTCAAAAAAAGCAAGCATTAGACAATGAAATTCAAAGGAAGAAAGAATTATTAGATCTAAACTAATATCCTTCAATGAAGGTCCAATCAAGCAAGAATTATCATGTAAGGCATGAACTAATGCATTGGAAAGATGTTATAGAGGCCTTTGAAAAGACCTTCAAATCAAATGTAGTAGTCTTCATTGTAATATCAAGTGATTTTGACAACATTGCATTCTATAATTTAATGGGCCTTGCACATACTCATGAAATTCAAACAAAGCAAGAATTAGGCAATGAAATTCAAAGAGATAAAGAATTATCAAAAGATCTAGACTAATATCCTCCATTGAAGGTCCAATAAAACAAGAATTATCAAAAGACATAAACTAATGCATTAGAAAGATGTTATAGAGACCTTCGAAAAGACACTTAAATCAAATGTCATCTTCACTGTAATACAAAGTGATTTTGATAGTGTAGACACGTAAAATATACTGATTGACATCGTGCATCTGATCCTGACTTACTAACATCGTTTCTCCCTAAATCATCCCTCGGTCTAACTATTTAATCAAATTCCCCTTATCTGATTAAATTCATCAATTTTCATCCCTTAATTGAATAAATCATTTTATCTTAAGTCAATTTCTTTTGTTAATTAAATCATTCCATCTTATCTAATTATCCCTATTTAATTAAATAATCAATTTATTTGATTAAATCTCTAAAGTTTGTCCATTAAATTAAATAAATTAAAACTTTATTTGATTTAATCTAACACCATCCCTTTTAATTAAATAAATCAAAATATTTATTTAATTAGCCTCTTATCATATTCCTCTCTTATTTGATTTAAATAAATCCATAAATTTGAGTCAAACAAGGTCACATCATCTAATCTCCTGTTAAATTAATTAACCTTTGATTAATTTAATCTCATCTCATGTCAGATCCTCTAGATAATGCAAGTTGTACATGAAAATAGATTTAATTCATTTATTAAATCTCTATTTTCCTCACAAGGCATCTTTAGAATATTCTCTCAATTTGAATTCAAAAATTCCAAGTCAACATGTACATCCAACAAGGCATTTAAAATCTCTTACATGTCCTTTGCCTTGAGCCAAGTGGCATTTATTGCATTTTCCCTTCCCTCTTGCATGTCATTTCAACAAATTTGAAATTCAAATATTTGCATTTATTGGCACAAACCCCAAATCTTGCACAACCATCATCCATTCATAGCTTGACAAATGGCACCATATCATTGGATGAATGTTAGTCCCGCATTGCTCAAATTTTGGCATTCATCCATCTTGAAATCCTATAAATAAGGGGCTCATGTCCTCATTTCATCATCCACAAACATTGCAAAGTTATTATGCTAAAATATTTAGCCATTTCCATCCATCATTGAATTCTTAGCTAGGTTTTTTGCAGATTTGGCTTGGAGTTCTCACCTTTCATCAAAGTGGATCAATATCATCTTCAACATATCAAGATTTCATCATAGGAATTGGGAAAGGGCTAATTTTCACATCAAATTGGCACCAATTCCCCCATGGGATCATGAGTTTGCACATCAAATTAGGATTTAATTTTTGTTTTATCTATTTCATTGTGTTTTTGTTATGTTCATTCCTAGTTTGAGGTTGTAAATGGATTTCATGGGGAATCCTTGTTTTAGCTTGCAATTCCTTGTTTAACTTGTTTACTCATGTTGTTTTGCAGGTACTAGGAAAAGGGTTCGCACATAGTATGCATATTTTTGGAACAATGGAGTTTCTCTTATGCTGTTTAATCAATATGTGGCATTAAGTAATTTGCAAGTGGAGTTGCTATTAGTTTTTTAGAACAATGATACTTGTAGGTCCAACCTTTAGGCACTACTACATTTTAGGGAATAGTATAAACAATCATCTATCTATATACACACTCCTCTTAGGTTCTACACATTAGAAGTCATGACAATTGTCATTAATGTAATGCATTACAATTAAACACAATAAAGTTAAAGGAGAGCCCTCAAATAGGAGCATATTCCATGACTTGTCAACCTCCAAAAGATATTGCATGATCTAAAAAGACATGCTTATCACTATATCCCCTTTTCAAGATACTTTAGGGTGCACAAGGTATGTTGATGTAAACATGACCAAAGTGCAATGCTAAACTAACCAATTCAATGTACAAGCAACAAGTTAAAATATTTAGTTCTTAACAACGCATCCCAAAAGATGAATTCTAACACAAGCATGTCCTCTAATAAATCCAATTTGCCCCACCTACATAAATAGTCATTAAAATCACTGGAACTTGGTCGAGTTTATAGAGGAGCCATGGAACATACAAGCATTTTTCAGACTAAGATAACATTTGAAGTATGGGGATGTACCAGTCGGAAGACACAAATTTGAAATAACAGATGATTTATGCATGTAGAGTCAAGTATTAAAATTCTTTAGATCTGGGCTCAAAAACCCATCATTAGAATGTTTTTTTTATCAGCAAGAGGCAAAGTCAAATTTTATTAATATATCTAATATCAAAGGATCTTACATCTTATATTACAAGATAATCATTATAAGCTTATACTCCAAACCAAAACAACAACTGTTCTTGACAGGATATAAACATTTGAAAGAGCTCTAGTAGACATAATTAAGTCCCAACCAGTATTGTGCCAGAGGAACAAACTGTCTCTTGCAAAAATGGCCCCAATAACAAAGGACCTTGATCATCTAACATAGCTTTACTGCCACCACCTCACCTCTTTACCTTCGCTGCAAGCTTCGATAACTCATCTGCTTCCAAATTTGCCTCCCTATATACATGATTAATAGTAAAACAATCAAAATAATCAAGAATTGTCAGTATCCTTTCCAGTAGGGCTTTAAGTCTCCAGTTAGGTGTTTCAGATGTTCTCACTGCATTGATAGAATGTTTTTGATGACATACCATTTTTCGATATATAGTTGTGCATTGCCTAAATGGCCATGTTGACAACTTTCAACTCATTCATCTTAAGTAATCAGATATTTATCATGACTCACCATTCTTCTATAGATCAAAACCAATTTGAGTTTTCCTCTTAATGTAATCAGAGGTGTATACGGTGAATGGTTGAACCAAACATACTCTAGACGTTTAGCCTTTTCTAGGTTAAACATGATTGTAAATTTGTATGTCTTAATGAATCCTCAATTTAATGTCAAAATATTAGCTGGGCCAAAAGACCTAATCACAAAGAACACCAAACAACCCCTTTTCTTGGGTGGATTTGTTTTCTAACCCTCAGTAATCTGCTGAGCAAAAACTTCACAATTTTCAATATCTTAAGCATGCTAACTATTTAGCTTAAGCTAAGGCATTAGAATGTTGTATTAGAAACCTTAACTGCAGAGTTAGACTAATATCTAAATAAAATTGCAAAGCTCTGACCAATTATAGGCTGAATCTAGTTCTTTCATGCAGTTCCTAATTTTGTAAACATGCCATGTTTTTAGACAGATAAGATCACAAACAGATAAATTAAAAAAAAAAACCTATGTTCCATGGCATTTCGCGGACAAGGACGGCACGGGATGCATTTTTGGGACATTCCTTAAGGGGCCATTTTTAGGGGACGGTGATATATATATATATATATATATATATATATATATATATATGAATTTTTCAAATTTTATTAATATATTATAGAGAGAGGGGGGAAGAGAGAGAGATATATAAATAATTGATAACAATAATATCAATATGTAAATAAATCACAAGAGTAGTAGTATAACAACATAATAAATGTCATTAAAGCATTATAAAATTTATATCAACAATCTCAAACATCAATAAAACAATGGTCTATCAATATCCAAATGTCTCTTAGTCTCACACCTCATTTGAGTGAGAATACCAATGTCAAAAATCCTCACATGCTAAAGTGTAAGCTCTGTCATTATTAAAATGGTGGTGTGAGTAGCATAAATACCTGCTACCACGAGTGGGAGATCCCATTTCCTAGGGACAAGTAGACATTTAGAATGCCTGTCACCCTTGTAATTCTTAATATAACTAAAATTTGTTTCAAATTTCCTTGTGCAATAATGTGAGTGTGTCCTTAGACTAGGGTGGTGGCTTTTAGAGGGAACAGGCACACTATTAGTGATATGTTTTCTTGTCATTAACATTTGTTGTGAGGCTATTTCTAAGCCTAGAATGGTGAAGGTCTATTTCTTTAGCTATGTGTTTATGAGAAGCAATAAAAGCAAGGCTTGTTTAGCAAGAGTGTTAGCTCACTATTCAATTCTCTACACATGTCAGATTTGATGGCTTTGGAATCTTTTGAGCTTGTTGTGGGCACCAACTAAGAATATGCTTAAGCTTTCAATTACTAATACTGGGTTTGTGCCCTTGTGCGATTCTAAAAAAAATGAGTTTTTTTATGTTTTTTTTAAATGCTGGAAGTTCCTTGTCTACGAGGGATGGCTAGTTGTCCCCGGTATGATGAAGGATTTTTCCTACGTCCCCCAAACATATCGGGGATAAGGAGTTGTCCGCAAACAGTCAAGGACGTTTCTTGTCATTTCCTGCTCTTTGGCTTGTTTTGGGGATAGCAAGGGGACATCCCCTTTGTGTCTCCTCGTCCTAGGGATCAGTAGGGACAAGGACAATGCAGTTTGAGACAGGGGACGTGTCCCTATGTAACACAAAGAAAAAAAAGCAGAAGACCTTTCATGTAGAAGAGTTCTTCCATCAAACAGAATCACATTAGTGTCTCAAAAGTGCTTTCAAGAAAACCAAGAATGACAGACACCAATGATGATCACGAGATTTACATCAAATTATTTTGAATATGTTACATGACATTTCAGGGACGACAGTATGTGTTTCTGGGACAGTAGTTGATAGGAATAGAATATATATATAGAGAGGATCAACATCACCTCCTCATCAATCTATCTAGCATATTTAGGATCAATAGATCCTAACATGCAGCTTAGTCTATTGATATTCAAGAGTCTGCCAATCTTGGAGTTGCAAGGCACTAAGAAATGCAATTAGTTTTTTTACTTGTCTAAAGGTAAATCTATTCCTCTCGACTAAGTGGACTAAACTATATATGGACCAATTATTTTCTGTAGCAAAAGAACTAGCAACTTGTCAAAGTAGGTGAATAGCAAGCTGCCTCAATTCTGGTGTTTCCTTCACATGTCATGTCCTCCATCCAATTGAATCTTTTTAAATAAGAATGACTATACATCCTAGCCTCTAGTTTGTTGGATCTAGGACCCCAAATATTGACAATATCAAATCATTGCTCATGAACTATGGCTACATCCTCAATTCTTTAGGCCTTCATATACACCTCTTTTACTTCATTATCATTAGATGGAGGACCTCTATTAGGTCTAGGAGCATATCACTTGGGGTTAATAGAATAGACAACCATATAAGTGTTCATTTTGTTCCACCTCTTTGTGACAAAACTATTTGTTACAAATTACTTGTCTCATTTGGTCAAACCCATCAAATGTCTCATAAACCTCTCCAAGGATATGTAACTTGGATAGTGACTCAATTCATTCTCACAAAAATGATCAATAACTCAATAACTCATAAGCATGGAATATAAATGAAATAACTTCATTAAATAAATTTCATAACACATGATCATATGTGTAGTGCATAATCCAAGTAAAGCACATAATATTTGATATACAAAATACAATTTAGGCTCTCATGCCATGTAAGCAACTAAAAATACAATCCAAAAGTACAAATACATATAATGATACAAAATAATGTGAGGACATATACAATAAAGTCTTTGACTGCCACTGCCATAGTCATCCGCAAGTCAAGAGACGAGAACATGGCCCAGATGCTTTTCCACCCAACCACGAAGCTTACACTTCTCTGGAATTCTTCTTAATGTGAAGAATACCTAAACTTACACGAAGTACCTAGCAACCTAGAATTAAAAAGCAAGAGGGAATCCTAGTGCAAACCTAATGTATATACATGCATTGCTAACATGAACATGCAATGTCCCACAAACAAGATATGGCAAAGAAATATATAAATAATTTTGGTAGGTAAATTCCATCTATTACAATGAACACACGGCTTTAATCAAAACGAAGTATCTAGTAGATCCCAAAAAGAGTATCGACTTTCTCTGTTAACTCATATTCGACACCCTATCCCAGAAGGTAAACCTAATACACACATAGAAGACAATAACATGCATCATGCTCATGAAAATAAATATTTTATGCAAATGTTCAATTGTATACTTTTCATTGTTTTAACTTTTCAGGTCTAATAATAGTGAAGTAATCATTGACATGTAATTCATTTCCTTACTTGCAACTAGTTTTAACATGCATTGATCCTTTAATATTTTCTTTCTACTTCATGCAAATTAGGGTTCATGCATTAATATTTTTATGTCAAGTAATTCTAAATATAATTGAAAATGTGAAACTATTTCCATTGTATGCATTAATTGATTAACTTCCATGTCTTGCAAGTTACTTCATGAAAAACTCAGTTGTCATTACATACACAACTCTATCATATGTAAATATACCTATGTTTACATGTATGTATGTATGTATGTATAAAATTCATGAGATGAACTTCACCTTTTTTTCACCTTCATATTCTCTTCTATGCTTAGGATAATAATTTCCTTCCAATCGTGGAATGCAAAAATGGTCCCCTCCATTCCTTTTATTATAAACTTACTATTTTTTCATGTCAAAAGTTTGACTTCAATTCTTTTAATTTTTAGAGCCCTTGTTTTATTCTCCTTTTTGCATGTCCTCATGTAATTATTTTATTTTATTTAAAAGTTCTATAATTTAAGTTTTCTTCATTTAGTTTATTTTTTTTAGTTTACTAACAATCATGCAATTTATTTAATTATTTATATATATATATTTTTTATTTACTAGTTTTTTTACTTTATTTATTTATATAAATAATAACCATAAATTATTATTAAATATATATAAATATAATTCAATAGATAATTATTATTTTTCTTTAATAATAGTTATACATATTTATATATTAATAATAATACTTTTATTATATTATAATTAATTTATGTAAATATAATTTGTAATTTATTACAAAATAAAATCTTTTAAATTTTTTAATTACTTTTATTTTTACAAACATAAATAAAAATTATATGAAATAATTTAACTTCCACGATATAATAAAACGTACTCATTAAGCACAATAATATCTTAATCATAATTAACATAATGCAATCATACAATGCAAAAGGATGCAGTTACGTGAGTGTGTGAATGTTTCCGTATCCCATCCTACTATTCATTTATCAAGCAGCTAGGATACCCCTACCTCAACTATGTTCTTGCCTTTGACAACTACCTGCTCACATTTTTGTGCTCAGTCGTATATTAATAGGTTAGTCCTTAAAAACCATAGTCGAAGCACATACAAGAAATTAAGCTTATAATCACAACATGACATTTATTTTGATTTTATTTTAAATGCATCTAGATTAACCATCAAATTTAGCAATCACGCCCATGTAGATACCAGATAATCAAACAATCATAATCAATGTCCAATAGTATCATCAATATAGTGAAAAAAAAATGTAGCATAGGATCGAGGTGTGACATCCTTCCCCACTAAGAAAAGACATCATTCCAATGTCTTATTACACACACTGAAACAATAATGTATCTCACTAAAGCAATCAAAGTATCACACTATGCTAATAAAGCATCACGCTGAAGTAAATAAAAGCATTTCAAACTAAGTAATCAAATTAGAAAAATGAACAATCAATATCCTCAGCATTCTCCATGTGGTACTATCCTCAAAATATTGGTCCCACTGGACCTTATACTGCATAATCTCCTTATTACACAACTTAATGTTGCACCATCCCAGAATTTGAGTGGGCTCCACCAGCACCACTCATGGATCTTGTACCTATAAAGCATGCCAATAAAGTATATGGATAGCATTAAGATGATATGTTTTGAGCATAGACACATGAAATACATTATGGATTCAAACAAGAGCAGTTGGTAGAGCGAGTCTATAAGCAATTGGGTTGATCACTTCCAACACTTCAAACAAACCCACAAATATTGGAGCAAGTTTGGATGATTTTCCAAACGATATGGAACTCTTATGTCTTTTGACCCTCAAAAATACTTTGTCCCCTACTAAAAACTATCTGAAAGTATTATTCTTGTTCACATAACTCTTCCCCCCATTTGTTACTTCCTTCAATCTTTCATTTATCATACTCATTTGATCATCCATCTCTTTAAGCATATTTGGACCTGTCACAATCATGTCTTCCACCTTATCCCAACTGAAAGGTACAATAGTTTCACCCATAAAGAGCTTCAAAAGTTGTCATCCCCAAAGATGCATGGTGGGAGTTATTATATGCAAACTCCAGCAATGGAAGATACTCTTCACATTTGTACTGTCAATCCTTACAGTACATCCTAAGGAGGTTTTGGACTACTTGGTTCAGTCTCTCTGTTTTCCCATCTATTTGAAGATGGTAAGCTCAACTGAAACTCAACTCCATTCCTAATGTTGCATTTAGTGTGGTCCAAAATCTAGATGTCATGTAAGTATCTCAATCTGATATGATCGTCTCAGGTACTCTATGTAAATGAAGGATCTCTTGGACAAACCTCTTAGTCAAAGTCAAAGATACATCCTTAAGATTCCTTGCAATGAAGTGTCCTACTTTGGTCAACTTATCCACAACTACCAAAATGATATCATGTTCTTAGACATAGGCAACCCTTGAATGAAGTCCATGCTAATCACTTGCCACTTATACTCAGGTATGTCATGTGGGTACAAAAGCCCTATTGGATGCACATGTTTAGCCTTGACCTGCTAGCACTCCAAGAATTGAGCCACAAATTCAATTACATCCTTTTTGAGTCTTGGCCAAAAATATGGAAACCTCAATTTTGCTACCATCTTGGTTACTCTAGGGTGCCCTAAATAAGGTGTGTTGTGAATTTCCTCTAAGATCAATTTCCTCAAATCCCCTGAATCTAGGATGTACATTCTTGGTATCTCAAAATTCCATCTGATTCAAACACATAACCTTTGAAACGATGGTTTGTGGGATTCTCCTCTAAGACTTGCTTCACTCTAGAATAGTGCTCATCTCCTAGTAGATTTTGTATTACTTGTTTCAAATTGTACCTTGATGTAGTTACGGTTGCTATATGCCTTTTTCTACTAAGTGCATCAACCACTCTATTTTCTTTCCCCTTGATATACTCAATGCCAAAGTCATACTCATTGAGAAACTCCAACCATCTCCTTTGACGAGCATTGATATTGGGTTGTGTAAAAATGTACCTGAGTCCCAAGTGGTCAGACTTTAACTCAAATGACTTCCCCAAAAGGTAATGTCTCCACAATTTTCTTTTTCCTTGCCCATTTGTTGCCCTAAACAAGAAATTATTGAGATGCGCCTCCTTTTTCTTTTTTACCTTCTTGTTCTCTACTATGCTCGAGATAATAATTTCCTTCCAATCATAGTATGTAAAAATGGTTCATTCCATTTCTTATATTATCAACTTACTATTTTCATGTCAAAAGTTTGGCTTCAAATCTTTTTATTTTTGAGCCCTTACTTTATTCTTCTTTTTGCATGTCTTAAATAGGTTCCATAAGTTAGATATTCCATAGCTGCATAGATTTCACACATGTTGGCCATGGATTGCTAGACTCTTCATGATGGGTCAGGCTCCCTTTCGTGGGGTAGCATGGGGAAGCCTATGGCTTCGTGGCAGGGCGGAAATCACCCCGATGATGCTTTCTCTCCCTTTACCCTCTTCTACTTCAGATTAAGGAGAAAGGACATAAGAGGTTTATCTTAAATTCTTTATTTCAATTTAAAATTTAACTTCATTTTGTTATTGGATAAGAAGTATATGATTCTTATTAAATTTTGAATTCTAATTCAAGTATGATACTAAATATGAGATGTGTGATTCATATTTCAGTTTGTGGATATTATTGTGCCCTAACTCTATGAATTATTAAGTGCTATCATAAAATGTTCATATGCAAGTTTAATAGAAAGTGTTGCTTCATTATGCAATTATTTGTTTCATTCTTATGAATATAACCATTGGAATAATTCCTTACTCATTATGATGATAAATCTGAGCAATGCAAATCAATTGTATGTTTCTTTTTTGGATGGTTCTTATTGCAATTTGGGTATCTATTGTTACATTTGGTATTTGTTTATTTAGTTTTTTTTTTTAATTTACTAAAAATCATGCAATTACATATATATATATACTAGTTTGTTATTTATTTATTTATATAAATAATAATATTAAATTATTATTAAATATATATAAATATAATTTAGATGTATAATTATTGTTTTTCTTTAATAATAGTCATATATATTTACAAATTTATATATATTAATTAGCCGATAGGCTATATATATTGTGGGAACTTTGAGACAAAACCTGTCTCAAGCCTGAAACAGCTTTTAACTCACCGGAAAACGGATTCAACTTGTTGTTAAAAGGTTTTACATTCTACAACAGCTTTCACCGGGAAAGTTGCAAAAAAATTAGTTACTGCAAAATCTTCGAATCAAATCGGATTTCATTCGCCCAAGTCACAAATATTTGTAGGTTGCCTTTTCATTTATTGTGAATAGATTGAAGAGGCCGCACGATGCTACTGCCCGCGTATGGCTCATGTGCCCGCCTTAATCTACCCTACTCTGTAAGCTCTTCTTCCCCAAATCAACCTAGCTTTCATGGAGTCTCGCAGGCCGGTCTTTCTTCACCTTCCAAGGTCGAGGACGACGGGTCGAAGTGTTAGGAAGAGGATTCAAAAGGCCGGGGTGTGGAAGGGCCAGAGCCAGTTGATTTGGAGGAACCATTTGGGGGAGCTTTTCAATTCTCCCTCTCGAGCCCTTACTGCAGGTCCTGTATGGAACGACCACCCTCTGGGCACTATGGAGTTTTCGACTTTTGAGGAATTGAAGGAGGATGAGCTTCATGCCTTTGACGATGCCTTTCATATGGACGAAAGTGCTCTGAAGAAGTGGCAGTTAGAGGGCTACAATCCCTTCCTTCACTTATCTTGGTTCCATCGGTGTGATTCACAATTAATTGTTTTTATTGTGGATTGTTCTGGGTCTCATTTATACATTGATTTTGTTTGTTTTCGTTGATTTTCAATTCGTTCTGTGATGAGGTCATTTTTTTTGGGAAAATGTAATTAGTATGCTGGAGATTCTCATCTCCATTCATACCCTCCCTCCGCCTTCTCAATCTCCATGTTTGTGAATATTTTAAAATTTTAAATCTTGGCATTTGAAGTAGCGAGGAACTTTGAAGCTTTAGTTGTTATGACCTGTAGATTTATGTCTTTTCTGCTTGTGAAATATGAGTAGAGAGCTTAAGCTTAAAAGCTTGAGCTTCACCACCAAAGGTACCAACATTCATGCGATTACCTCTATATTTAGAACAGCTTCCAGTAGCTTGAGAAACAAACGGCTGCAGCTTAGCTCTTTGCACACCAACTGTATAATAAAGAGTGACAAAAAACACTATTAGCTTATTGATTTCCTTACTTACATGGTGCTACCCCTTTTCGTACATTTGGTATGTTAACGGTAAATAAATTAGACTTAAACATAATGATGTTAACACAGCAAAATCTTGAAACAATCAAACATAAAGAATATTTTTTTGGAAAATACTTTAACACAAATCCCACACCAATTTAGCCAGAGCATAAACAAAACAATATAATGTTGTATCAGAGTGTAGAGACTATCATCATAGTATCTTCCGGCGATTTGAACATTTGGACGGTTAACAGTAACAAAGGATTTGATCTCACAGCCATTGGTGATTTGCTTTGTTCCACAGTAAACAGCCAAATCTACAGAGGGCACAAACAAGTCTATAACATCTCCTACTACTTTCCCTACTACCGGAGGATCTGTTGAACGCGCCATTTGTCTCAGAAATTCTTTCTTCCCTTCCTTTAAAGAAAAAAGAAAAAGGAAAAACCAAAAATCTCTGAGATAGTTAGATTTGAGAAAGAGTAGGGAGGGTTTGGATTTGGTGACCACCAGATTTGTGAGCTTAATTGGATTGAGTAAATAGCAGATTTTTGAGCTGTTTACTGTTGTTGGGTTGTAAATTGGGAGGTATTTTATGTGTGTAAATGCTTTGTCAATATAAAATTAGTGAAAGAAATTGTTTGACACGTTGTGATGAGAACTGCGATGTACCATGTACAGATATCTCCTTTTGATACGTGTCTACCTATTAATTAAAATATTCACCCGCCCCTGACTCCTTGGTACCATCTTTACTCTGCCTACACTCCTCAGTCCCCTGGCATAAACGTGCTGCATAATTGATAATGGCAATGAATAATTAGTATTCAGAACTCCTCATGTTGGTAATATTTCCAATTGGTTTGCATTGTTAATATTATTAAAATATTACCATTCTTCGGTGATATTTACGCCAATACTACAATTATGCAGTTTCCTAAAACTTTTAATGCACCCAACATTATTAATGTTAATTGTTCAGACGGTATTATAAGCAATACTAATGATGGTATTTTTTTCTTACAACTAACTATGATCAATTATAAGATATGAAAACCATCGTGGAAAACTAAGCTGTCGAACTTGACAGAGCATAGATACGCATTTAATTGAGGAACTTGTGACGCGATGAATTTATGAAGGGAACTAAGTAGGTATAGTATGCATTAAAAAAACTCAATGATGTGATATTTTAAATTAACAAAACTAAACTTGAGAACAGATATAAAGTAAGAATGAGATGGAATATCTCATTTCTCAGTGCTTAATAACTGACAACCCAAGATAACATGATTAGCAGCTTTAATATGTGTGACTTTAAATGGTGGCGTAAAAAGGGGGAGCCGTGGCAACGTTAAACCTTCTTTTTGGTAAAACCGTTGAAACATTTTCACCAGCTAGTGATTAAGTTAGCCTCAGTGATTCAAATAAAACTAAGAATCTGCACAAACTGTGTTGTGCTCTATTTTAATATAGATGGGTACATAAACTTCATTTTTAGTTAAGAATTATGTATTTTGTTTTTAATTTTTATTTATATGTAATTTTAAATTTATTTGTAGAAAAGTTTTTATTCAATTTTAATAAATAATTTGTTTTGTTTTGTTTTATTAGAGAGTAGGGTGCATATAGTGTGATATTTGAGATTGAAACAAATCTCATGCCTCCAAACTAGGTTACATATATTTAAAATTTGAATGATATGATAATCTGAGTTGTTTTGATTTAATTAAAATTTTAGTCTTCAATTTTATAACTATTTAAGTTATATTTTCATTTAATTTATTTAATTTATATGGTACAAATTAAATTGTTGTGAAGATATATATTTCTTTTAATTATTTAATTTTAGAACATGCTACCAATTGTCTAACCTCATATATTTATGTAGTTCCATCATACTACTAATATAACTTCCATCATGCTACTAATATATTATTTTCTAACGAATAACTACTTTCACTTTTAATGGTACTTTTATTGTTTGCATACAACCAGCTTTGCATTAATGATGTGTGCCCTCTAACTTATTCTTTGCTTGTGTAGGAAAACAAAAAATAAAAACAAAAAGAAAATTATGATCCAGATCAATCCATACTAGCACATGGAATCACCAAATACAAAATTGTCATTGTTCAAATATGCAAATCTTTCATTCAAATTTCAATCTCCAAATATGTATATTTTGCAAATCACAACTAAAGTTGCTGCAAATCTTTCATTCAGTTCCAATCTCCAAATATGTGTTACAGACAATATGTATAAATTACAAACAATATTGTATATGTTTTATGCTAAACTTCCCTTCCTTGTTTACTTCTATATATTTTTCTATCGGCGTACCCTTGCACCCCCCTGGTGCAAGTGCTAGTAATAATACTTTTTATTGTGGGTGGTTGGGGGGCGACTCTCCACACCGAGGGTTGTGGAGAGTCTCATGGCTTTGACCAGTGCAAAAGGGGTCCAAGGTGGCTGGGCGGTAAAGACAACTGGGTCAGGCCTATGGCAGGGGTAATTGCCACATCAACGAACATATCACTTGCCAAGTATAAAAGAGGGAACGAGCGAAAGGATGGGCGTTTTGTGGCGGCGAGACATTAATGTTCGATCTTGTCATTATGACA
The DNA here is from genome assembly GCA_007258455.2 of Sequoia sempervirens. Taxonomy (NCBI): domain Eukaryota; kingdom Viridiplantae; phylum Streptophyta; class Pinopsida; order Cupressales; family Cupressaceae; genus Sequoia; species Sequoia sempervirens. The sequence continues at coordinate 732,179,583 of VDFB02000003.1, forward strand.
AAGTGTCAAGAAAGTTACCAAGCACACAATTTAGAAAACCAACATGGAGCAACTCAGGGCAGACACGACAATCACCTCTCATTTCCTGGTAGTGTTGCTTGACATATGGATGGCGAAGGACGCGGAAGCATTGATCAGAAAGCGCTTTTCGACAGACTATTTGATTGGGTTGGAGGAGATTCTTTATGTCGCCTTTGCAAATGTGGGGGTTCCTCGTTCAAGGGATTTTCACGGTTCTTTGTGCCTAGTGAGGTAGTGAAATACTACCCATTCATCTTGGACCTGAAGGGCATGGCATTGGTCAAGCATAGGCAGATTACACTGGTGGGAGTGGATTTTCTATAAAGGAAGCTCAATCTAAACCTCTCTTTCGGGGCACGACAGGTTTTGGATTTCAAATCCTTTGCCCTTTCTAATGGCTTTCTGGCTGGGTCTACTTGATGGTCAAGTTCGGTCTCAGTTAATTGTTCTCTTTCTAGATGTTTCATGTTGATAGTTGGGTCTGTTGTGTCAATAAGTAGTCATTTTTTGTAGATAGTTAGATATTGTTGTCGGGTCTGCTATGGTTGCCTCATTTTGGTTTCTGCGAGGCAATGGTTTTGGTGGGTTGCCTTATATCGGGACTGGTATATATATATATATATATATATATATATATATATATATTGATATATGTTGAAGTAATCGACTTGTTTGGTTGGGGGTTGGTCTTGACAGATAAAGTCTGCATTTTGATTCATGCCTAGCAGATGTATTGTAGATCTTCTAATATCAATATACTAAGACTTATTACGTATCAAAATAATAATAATAATAATAATAATAATAATATTTTTATTAATTATATATACTAACTTTTTAATTATTTATTTATTTATATATAAATAGTAATATTAAATTATTATTAAATATATATAAAAATATAATTGAGGCAGATAATTATTATTTTTCTTTAATAATAGCCATATATATTATTTAAATATATTGATAATAATACTTTTATTATATTATTATTAATTTATATAAATATAATTTGTAATTTCCCTCGTTAATGGAGTCCTGGGGGCTAATCTTGTGGGGGCCAAAAGGGATGGTATGAGTTGGTCGGTTCTGAAGGTTGGTTGGGTGAAGGTCAACTTCAATGGAGCAACCAAGGGCAATCTTGGTGAATGTGGGGTTGGTTGTGTGGTAAGGGATCATGAAGTGAGAATATTAATGGAGAAATCAACATATTTGGGGATCGACACAAACAATGAGGTAGAGTTTCAGGCCGCTCTGATGGAGCTCCGATGTGACAAAAATGGAAATTTTCGAAAAATACATTTGGAGGGAGACTCATTAATTACAGTCAATGCTATCAAGTCGGATTGGGATCCTAATTGGAAACTAAGGAAGTAGCTCTACCTGATAAATTAGATTCTCGTTGAGTTGGATGAATATAGGGTGATGCATATATACCATGAAGGCAACACGGTAACGAATGACCTAGCAAAAAGGGCCTCATTGGTAGGGTCGGTTGATTTGGCTTAAGCTTCCCCAACTTGGTGGTAGGTGGTACATTTTCTTGAGGAAAGGTGATGGCCTGTTATGCTTCTTATCTTGTGATTCATGTGGTGTCAAGAGGTTGTGTGCGAGCAAGCATAAAGGTTTATGATTGCCATGTTTGTTGCCACAGATTAGTTGTGTAGGGCAAGTGTGGTGTGGGTTGGTTGTTGCAGTATGGATACACCAATCCGTTTTGAGAGTTTGAAGAGTCAACTGGCATTCATAGGGAGATGACTGAGAAGCGGTCGAGGAACGTGTTTAAAACAAAGCATGGCTTGATTCTCCATGCTCTAAAGGTGGTGCTTGATGGGGAATTCCTCTGCTCCTACCATAGGCATAGGATGAACACTGATATTTCAGCTATGTTTTTGGTGTCGATACTAGATGTGGGGGAATCGAAGGAGTCGACACGACAATTGTGCAAGAAACTAGTTTGGGGAAAGTATCTTGTTGGTTTGGAGGATGTTTTGGAAAATTATGTTGAAGGTCGAGGCGTTCCATTGTCGCGTTACTATTATCAGCTGAGCCGTCATGGGGTGCCTCCGAAGCAGTATCCTCTAGTCTTCTTGAATGACCTAACTTCTCTTCCCATATTTCATATGATTGCGTCAAAGAGTATAAGGTTCCTAAAGCGGATCTTTGGGATGGTTCCAGATGAGGGCGCGGAGTGGTTGTAGGCATATATAACTTTTGAGGGCTTGGTGGATGAAGGCAACATCGTCATCTAGTGAAAACCTAGAATTCACAATCGCCTTAGATGAGTTTGTTTTGCTAGTGTAATGTGGTTAATAGGGTTGGGTGGGGTTTTCATAAACAATGTGGCTCGATGGGTGGTGGGTGTCTATGGATAAAAAAAATGTAATTGTGTCTGTGGATTAAAAAATGTACTTGTCTGGTAGATCTTGCGGGTGGGGTTTCATGCGAAATTGGTGTATTTGGGCGAGACATAAAAGCATAGGTGATAGGTTATGTATGATATTGCACCATTTTGATATGAGGTGCTCGATGGTAATAGTTATGGGAAAACTTGCATGGACACGGATATAGATATAGATACAGGTGCGGTATTAGATATGAATACGACCATTTTTTTTAAGACCCCCAATATGGATACAGCTGGATACAACATTCATAAAAAACACGTATATTTTTTAAGTTATTAGAGGAGATTTTCATTACTTTAAAATAAAATAAGTAAATATAAATTAAATAATATTAATAATTTAGCAAAGAATAAACAATTAAATATATATTAATAAATTTTATTTTTTTTAAAACCTCTAATTTTTTTAAAACGTAATATAAATATAAAATTATAAACAATTAACTTTTTTAAATCTATAATAATTAAAACACCAAAAAAATAGTAGAGGAAGAAGACCTAGAAAAATGGGTCGTTGAAATAGAAAAATATTTCATTTGGTGTAGGTTTTGTTTATACAAAAACAAAACAAATTGCATGATTGAAGTTTTTTAAGATGAAGTTTAGGAAGATTCGCATCAATTTTTTTGAAAATCAAATCACAGTATTTGGAACGGCTGGAAAATCAAGTCTTTTTGGGCACGTGTTGGTATGGTATCCAATGTGTATTTGCGGTGTATCTAACATGTATCTGTATCAGATACAAGGATACGTGCGCCCAGCAAGGGGTAGTGGTGTATCCGACTACTCTTGTTATGGGCTATGGTCATTTGACCTCCTAGGGAGGGGTGATGGTTTGGTTCAGGGGTTGGTATGAAAGTTGTTTTGTTAGTCTAGTCTAAGTTCTAGGAGGCTCGTTGATGGCTACCTATTTGAAGAATGTACTGTTCTTTTTTGAAATTAATATATGGGTGTAACCCCTTAGCTGCTTTTGCATTGATCAAAAAATAATATATAATTTGTAATTATTACAAAATAAAAATCTTTTAAATTTTTCAATTACTTTTATTTTTACAAACATAAATAATCATGACATAAATTATTTTCCTAAATAATTTAACTTCTACAACATAATAAAGCATGCTCATTACACACAATATCGCAATCAAAATTAACATAATGCAATCATACAATGCAAAAGGATGCGTTACGTGTGTGTGAATGCCTTGGGATCCCATCCTACTATTCATCTATCAAGTGGCTAGGATACCCCTACCTCAACCATGTTCTAAATATTCTCTCATATGCCCCTTCCAATCATTGTAGTCAATTCCATCGAACAAAGGGATCGCCAACTTATGCACCATCGGATCTTCCTTAAGCAGTTAAACTCTACACCAAGGAACCAAGGCTCTAATACCAATTGTTAAACAAGTGCAAGACAACTGAGAGGGGGGAGTGAATCAGTTATCACAAAATTCAAAATTAAAAACATCAATACTTATCAATTCCACAACCACACTATTCTATTATTAAGTAAGAGCATGAAACACAAATAATACAAAGTAAATCAACACAATAAACACCATATTTTTATGTGGAAAACTCAATAAGGGAAAAACATGGTGAGGGTTAACTCACAATATAAAGAGATTATAAAATTGAATACAGAGGCTCACTGCCAAGGGCTCACTGTCCAGAAAAGGACTCACTGTCCAAATACAAAGGCTCACTACCTATAGAGAGGACTCATTGTCCAACAGGGAGGCTCGTTGCCTACAGATACAAAAGAGAACAAAAGATCCACCACAACAATTAACACACATCCACAATTTTGAATAAGGATTGCAGAAACCTTTAGCTCACTGCCTTCAGGAATCCAACACAATGAAGAACTATTGTCTCAACTCACTCACACAAACTTCTGCTCTTATAATTTGTGGCTCACTTTCATCATTTTGCATCATTGTCATACAGTTCTTCACAATTTGACTTGCTTTTATACCATCCTCAACCTTAAAAACTTTCTCCAAGGTCGGCCACAAATACCTCATTTCATAAATTCAAATTAGGTTGACAACTCAACATTCAAATGGTGGAAAGGAATGAGAGTGGACCAATAAAAAAAAATTCAACATCAAAAGAAATAATATCTCGAATCAACCACATGTTTCCTTGATTAAATTTTATTCTTCGAATGAAGTGTAAACACCAAGTCGACCAAACCTAAAGAAAACACAAATGAACATTGATGTACACGCTTCCCAACAAGAAGATGACACACAAACTCCACAACACACTTCATTATGCACGAGAATACATCTCATATTTCTTCAAATACATCCACAACAAATGCAATATGCTTCAAATTATGAACACCTTTCACCAGTCCATCCAGACTGTACAAACTCATACTGAAACATTGAAACATGACTTCTGGATCACCAAACTTCAACCTTCTTTACCAAAACCCAGAGAACACCATCTCAAGACATATCCCAGATCCGCAAGATCTAAAACAAAACAACGAAGGATTGCGGAGTAGAAACATTTCTCTCAGTCCACAGAAGATCAAATTTGTCAAAACAATTCACACAACGGTGAATGTAACTTTCATGTACCATCACACCAGAAGCTAAAACTCGGGATATATTACCACAAGATTACCATTATCAAATCTTCATATCCGCACAAGCATATGATCAACACAGGAGAAATGCGAAGCACATTCTGAACACATTCATCACTCTAACTTCTCTTCATTAATTTTCTCAAAAGCACTTGGAAACTCATCAAACCAACACATCTACAACACCATAAAAATAGCTCCATGTACTCACAACATTTCAACATCTCAACTATACATGTACAATCTACAACATATTGAACTATGTTGACATCAATGACAACATTAATGAGAACACCACCAAAACTTGTTCATACTTGCAACAATCTCCCCCTTTGTTATTGATGGCAACACATGATGTGAAAAAACATCAAAGACAACATCCTTCACAATATCCTGGGAGAACAACTCTTCTACTGCAATTGTTTTTCACATGACTTTCTCTCCCCCTTTGACATCAAAGGCAAAAACTAATGACCTTGATTACTCTCCCTTAGGAGCACACTCATACTACAACAATGAAAACCTTTTCTACTCCGCCTACAGAGTAGACCCATTTATCAGTCCAGATAAATAAAGAATATGTGAATTCACTGGACTGATGCACCTTCATGTGCACTTAATTCGAAGGGCCAATGGCCCCCAACCTCTCCCTAAAATGCTCAAAAGTATCGTTCGGAAGAGCCTTAATAAATATGTTTGCAATTTGTTCCTTTGTTGTCACATACTCCAATCTAACTTCATTCTCCAACACTTTTTCTCTTAGAAAATGATATTTGATAGATATGTGTTTTGTTCTTGAATGCATAACCGGGTTCTTTGAAATGTTTATTGCACTTGTGTTGTCATAGAAAATAGAAATAGGCTCATCACATATCACTCCAATGTCTTTCAAAATTTGTTTCATCCACAAAACCTGTGTGCAACAGGATGCTGCAACAATATATTCTACCTCTTCAATGGATAAAGAAACTGAGTCTTGCTTTTTACTCAACCATGAAACTAATCTTCTACCAAGAAAGAAAGCACCACCACTAGTACTCTTTCAGTCATCTACACATCTAGCCCAGTCAGCATCAGTATAAGCACTCAGGGTGAAATCATCACTCTTAGGATACCATAATCCATAATCAAGTGTACCTTTAAGATATCTAAATATCCTCTCATCTGTCCCTTCCAATCATTGTATTCAATTCCATCGAACATAGGGATCACCAACTTATGCGCCATTGAATCTTCCCTGAGCAGTTAAGCTCTACACCAAGGAACTAAGGCTCTAATACCAATTGTTAAACAGACACAAGACAACTGAGAGGGGGGTGAATTAATTCTCACAAAATTCAAACTTGAAAACTTCAACACTTATCAATTCCACAACCACACTATTATGTTATTAAAAGCATGAAACACAAATAATAGTAAGTAAATCAACACAATAAACACCAGATTTTTACATGGAAAACCCAATAAGGGAAAAACCACGGTGACAGTTAACTCACAATATAAATATATCATAAAACTAAATATATAGGGTCGCTACCAAGGGCTCACTGTCCAAGTACAAAGGCTCACTGCCTGCAGAAAGGACTCACTGTCCAACAGGGAGGCTCACTACCTACAGATACAAAAGAGAACAAAAGATCCACCACAACAATTAACACACATCTGCAGCTTTCAATAAGAATTGCATAAACCTTTAGCTCACTTCCTTAGGAATCCAACACAAAGAAGAATCATTGTCTCAACTCACTCACACACTTTTACTCTTATAATTTGTGGCTCACTTTCGTCACTTGGCTTCACAATTCGACTTGCTTTTATACCATCCTCAACCTTAGAAACTTTCTCCAAGGTCGGCCACAAATACCTCATTTCATAAATTCAAATTAGGTCGGCAACTCAACATTCTCGTGGTGGAAAGAAATGAGAGTGGACCAATAAAACATTTTTCAAGATCAAAAAAATAATATCTTGAATCAACCACTCGCTTCCTTAATTAAATTTTATTCTTCAAATGAAGTGTAAACACCAGGTCAGCCAAACCTAATGAAAACACAAAGGAATATTGATATACACGCTTCCCAATAAGATGACTCGCAGACTCTATAACACGCTTCATTATGCACAAGAATACATCTCAGATTTCTTCAGATACATCCACAACAAATGCAATGTGCTTCAAACTCTAAACACCTTTCACCAGTCCATCCAGACTGTGCAAACTCATACTGAAACACTGAAACATGACTTCTGGATCACCAAACTTCAACCTTCTTTGCCAAAACCCAGAGAACACCATCTCAAGACATATCCCAGATCCGCAAGATCTTAAACAAAACAACAAAGGACTACAGAGCAGAAACATTTCTCTCAATCCATAGAAGATCAACTTTGTCAAAAAAATTCACACTGGTAAACGTAACTTTCATGTACTATCACACCGGAAGCTAAAACTCATGATATATTACCACAAGATCACCATTATCAAATCTTCAATCCGCACAAGCATGGGATCAACACAGGAGAAACGTGGAGCACATTTTGAACACATTCATCACTCTGACTTCTCTTCTTTATTAATTTTCTCAAAAGCACTTGGAAACTCATCACACCAACACATCTGCAACACTATAAAGATAAATCCATATACTCACAACATCTCAGCTATACATGTACAATCTACAACATATTGAACTGTGTTGACATCAATGACAATATTAATGACAAGACCACCAAAACTTGCTCATACTTGCAACACAATAATCTCATCAATATATTGAAAAATAAATGTAGCATAGGATCGAGATGGGATAGGATAGGTAAGTATGTATCAGCATACCTAATTAACCCATGACAAATCATATAATAGGGCAAATATATTTGCAAGCAACATTTAGAAAATTAAAACAAATTGTAAAAAAAAAAAATTATCAAATTGAAATGAATCCCGTGACAATTAGGAATTAAATTTTAAAATTGAAAGCATCTTAGCAAATAATAAAATTTTTAACTCACAATGGTCTACCAAGCATCATCAGGTATTTTACGTCTCACTACCTTCCATCTCCTAAGTTTGACCCACCCTACTTTTTCCACTCTCCACAAACCACTATGGATTGTAGAGCCTCCTACACCTCCAAGATCCTCTTTGCAAAATGAAATTGTTAGTATATTTAGTCTCAACTAGCTTAAGGAATTTTTTCTTTGAAAAAGACCTAAATAATGTAAATGATGTGTGGATGTGTAATATCCCCAATAGGATATGTCCTAAAATTTTCAATTTTTGCCCTAGATATTTTATTTACTTTTCTGCACTTTTCCAATTTAGTTTTCTACTCAAACCTTATGACTGAATTTTGATTTTTATTTTCAAAATGATAAACAATTGTAAGCATCCAATAAACGTATGCCAAACATATAGATATCATCAACTATGATAACAACCATGAAAATCAACCATCCAAGTACCAAACATAAGTCTAATAAATCTAATTTCTGATTAAAGGAGTTTGCTGCTACAAAACTAAATGTTTTGGACTGATTTTACAATGAATTGATGGGCTCAAACATGCCAAACATATGCCCATATTTCTTCTCTACAAATAAGACCTAATACTATGATTGTACATACCAAATATATATAAAAAATAGTCTTCAAATATCATACCTTAGATGGGCGAATTCCTCCTTGGCAAGCGCTTAGGGTTTGCTACTCCAAATATGCAAAATCACCCTCCAAGATGGGCGCTCAAGTTTGCTCCAAAGTGGCACTCTCAATTAGAGCAAAACCCTAATGCAATCTACTCACAAAATGCCACAATAATGCTGCTCTAAATCTGATCTTCGAATCTAATTATGCAATGATGCTCCAAACCTTCAAATGTCTCCAATGAAGTGCAATTATAACTACATCATGAGTTCTCCACAAGATGAGCTAGGGTTTCATCCAACTCACCACATTCACGAGGGTTTTTGTCCTTGGAATGAAACCCAACCAAAGTTGCAGCCAAAGAGAAGAATCTCCAAAATGAAAATAGGATATGAAGGGATGCCCAAATGACCTCAAATATTCTTATATTTATAGCCACCTTTTCCTGGCTGACCTCTTCAAGGCAACAATATTTATTTTATTTTTTTCTTTTCCTTTTTCTCCTCCAATCTTGGCTAACTCCAATAAAGTACTCTTATTTTATTTTATTTATTATTTGTTTTTTTAATTATATTATTTATATTTTAATATTATATAATATATATACTAGTGTTTAAAAACACTATTAAAAGAGTGAATTTAGGGTAGGAAAAAAGAGACATTGCAGGTGGTCACATAAATAATCTCTAGCTTCAACCACCATTATCTTCACCCTCTTATTTTTCCAATGTTTTCAAAGCATGAACACAACTTGGAGTCCAAAAATTATGTTTGCAAATGCTCTCAATCATCAAACAATCGAGCTTACAAACACAAACTAAATTATTTATCACCATTTGAAGACCCAACCTCCTCTATAGCCTCCTTCAAGATCTAAAACTAGTAATCTACATCTTTGCACTTCCCATAGCAAACAATAGCTCTAAAAATGTAGTCAATTGGACACAAAAAAATAATATTAACAAGTGGCCAATGTCACTCCACCCATCCATGAAATTGGAGTAACCCATCCGTTTGTCTCATGTCCATCAATAAATTAATTTTAAGATTGTTTGTAAAGAAGGGAGATATGCAATCTACATTTTATGGGGATTTGATGACTTGAATATGTCTTTGAAATATGGAGAGTATAACACATTAAATGATATGGCATATTCTCATGCATAAATATTCAACCACCCTGCCATTGTATTTCACCCCCAATCGTAGTGGCTTTCCTCTTCCCTTTATCACAAGTATAACCCTCAACTCCACTACTTTGTAGAGCAATAGATGACACATTGGAATACTCTGGAATAGATTCTACAGATATATCTTTTATTTTTACATCACTCTCCACAACCAATCTAACTATTTCAACCCTCTCTTCCAAAGTTATGTCACCACAAACCCTTACCCCATGTCCAGTCTCACCTAATAAATAGTGCCACCCTACTGTAACTCCCATGAAAATCAGTTTTACATATACGTCATGGCCAATATTTACTCCCACCTAAACTTTTGGATTGAGTTTTTCCCAATAGCGGCATATTGCAGCAAGGGCTTTGTAGGATTGAAAGGGCCTTCCAAATATTTGTTTACAACTGTTGAAGGGCGTATAAAAGGAGTTGGTGCAACCGTAGCAATGCTTGCTTTTTCCCAAGAATCCCTAGCACTTTGTTACTTCATCCATATTCATTTCTTCACTCCCCGTTTCATCATCACTGTTGCCACTCATTTTGATTAAACTTCAAGAAAATAGAACCTGAAATTTGAAATTTGAAAATTGTGACAAGGATAGCGAACTAAAATAAAACCTAAGATGTTTGACAGTAACAAACTAAAAATTTTGAAAAAAGTGCAGATAAATCATGAAGATGAGTATAACTTACCTCATAGATGCTGAAAGTGAATAAAATCTGCTTCTTTTGCCCTTCCTTTCTCTTCTTTCCTTCTAGTTTGTTTTTCTTCTCAGCTGTTCAAATCAGAAAATGTCAAAATAATAGTAGAGGGCTGAAAGTTGACATAGTTATGTTTTTAGAATTGCAAGAGGAGCGTGAGGACTTGTGGGGTCCCCACAACTTTATTTTTTAACTCAGTTTTTATTAATCTGACTACCATTTTTTTTAGTTTGTTGTTTTGGTTTTGATTTTCATTTCTGAGAGTAATTAATTTGGATTTTTGTGGACAGTTGAGACAGAGCAAGGTGACATTGTTGTCATTTCATTGACAAAATGTCATGTTCAATTTATATTTTAAGATTTGATTGCCCGTTGAGATGAATTTCAGTTGGTTTCCAGAGGGTTGATTATTGCAACAAAATAAACATTCATAATTCATCTTGTCAGGCGTGATCTCCCTATTGTTTCATTTATAAATTGACTTCAAAGAACTTAAGCAGCTTGCTGGCCTTTTTATTATCAATAACAGAAAGAAATAAAAACAAACCTTGTTCCAGCGTAGAGAAGGAAATGGGAAGAGGCCTTGACAAGAACGAAGTGGTACTTGGAATAGAGGGAGACCTGTGCTGGAGGAAAGGGGAGAGGCAGCGACAGGGAATGGAAGAGGATGGGGGCGTGAGACAAGGTGAGGGTCAACGCAGCTAAGAAGAGGAAAGTTCAATAGGAAAAGAAAACCCAAGCGAAGAATTGATGGAATAGCCAGCGCAGAACAAAGGAAGAAGGGTCACGCATTATGTAGAATGCATGTAAACAAACGAACCAAATACCATACATCTGTAGAAGGGAGTAAGGGAGTGAGCAGGAGAGTAGAGTTAGTCTCGAGAAATAAGGAATGTACAGGGAAGAAAGGGAGGTATAGAAAAAAGGAAACAAACATTGATGAGTAGAGTTTGATGGTGATATAAGTGCACAAGTTGGAGTGTATGAACAGAGGAAACAGCAATCTTGAAGATCAAACAAGATTATTTTGATTGCAAAGTAATTGTATGCCTGTGAAACCTGGTTCACAATAACAAAATTGAAACTACAACAAAATTTTGTTTGTGTAAATTCAAATGGTTAAATGAGAATGTGTAATTAAATTTATATGGCTGCAAATTTCATCTATCTGATAAGATTGATGAAATTTGAACCGCGTTAGATGGCCAAGGGATGCCTCAGACATTCCCGGCTGTACCAGGAATGTAGGATCTTTGAATTTGTTGTTGCAGGCACAGAGCCCCAATTTGCAGGTTATCTGGGGATGGCCTGGTGTCCTTAAGTCCTAGGGATGCCCAGGGGGAATGGGAACACTAGTCTGGGAAGTGGGAACATGTCACTATGTAAAACTAATGAATAATTCTCTCAACAAAGGGGAAACATATGGCCCAGAGGTGGCAAACAGACTGCACATAGAATGTACTTATTTTATATTGATTATCGTTTACAATTCTTTTTGCTCATACGAGCATCAACATGAGACCAATATGAGCTCTTGCAAACACAACCATGAGATTACTAACAGCTCCTTTTGAGCAACCACACTAGAAACCACCTCTGGAAGGCCAAGAGTCACAATTTAGAGATCCACTTATTTAGAAACCACTTCCACATTAAAAGCCATCTATAGAAGACCAAGAGTCGCAACTTAGAATTCCATATTAGATGTCCCTTTGGGATTTGAACTTGGGTCTCCAAAATGAGAAATCAATGCTTTAACCAATTAAAGTTATTAAACTCAACCCCTTGGACTCATAGAATGTACTTGACAAACTACAAATTCAGAATAATCAATATTGTTCTGGAATGTCAAACTTTTGTTCTTCATGATGACACCATGCCAAAATAACAGATATGATATTCAAAATTCCAGTGGGCAATAAAAAGCACAGGATTCTTAAAAGTAGAATCTTCTCAAATAATGCAGCAAAGTGATGGTTAATGAAAGCACCATTCTGATTCCAGATTAAGAAGGTTAGAAATATACCTGTTGTGGAACTCCTAGTACTCACATTTACGAGCATCAATGACAAATTATGCTGTGGAACTCCTGATACTACATTTATGAGTGTCGCTGACAAATTACTTTATCATGTCAGCCTTTCAAACAGCAGCAATAATGTCCCACTTTCACTCGTACATCAGAAATGAAAAGCCATGAAGACTTTTAAAATGCCACATAACTACCCTTAGACCAACTTGAGTTATTAGAATAGGAAGGGCATCAGCACTGCAAAAATAAAATGATCATCTTGTAGCTCACACAACTCATGCTCTCCACTATTTTTCTTGAAATGATCTAGAATATTCTTAAGTTTAAGTAAAGAACATTCTATAACCAACAATGAGGTGCTCTCTTGTTTACATTATCAGTCTACACTTGTCTTCTAAGGAAGATTATTTTTTCTTTTGGTTATCCGTTATTCTTTGTATTCAGCAAATAAATTCCACTTCAGCTAATTCAAGATTGGGACTCATTGAACCAATACAATTGTGGTAAGAAAAACATGAATTGGTGTGGAGGTATTTGCTGTCATGACAACTTTCAAGCAACAAAATACCTGTGTAAAACACAGATGTATAGATGCAAGAGATATTAGCTAATTAGATGAAATTCTCATTGACATATGTGATAAGTTCAAGGCATGTTTGGCATAGCTATGTAGCTCTACGTGTGCCACCAAAATAAAGATATTAAGTTTCCAATGTGAATTCACATACATAATACTATTACTGGCTACCAAATCCTACACACTGTACAAACACAAAATTTCCATGCATCCTTTTGTTCTCAATGACGTCTGCGGCGAGTTAATGGCTTCACATCTCTGCACTTTGCACTTCCACAACGGCATTCAAATGCTTTAATAGGATGCCCCAAG
>VDFB02000003.1:732193165-732271271 GCA_007258455.2 Sequoia sempervirens
AGAGAGGGGGGAAGGAGGAAGGTGGAGAGATTGAGAGAAGGGAGGGTGGGGTGATCCCACAATACTAGCTTACAATTTTTTGGCTAAATTGGACATTGAACTGAATTTTTTAACTAGATCTTCACTTTCGGGCACCTATAGTTGCTAAACCATAAGGAATTTGAAGATGACACAAACTAGTGATTTGTGACATTTTTTCTTTAGATTATAAATATATATATTTTTAATCAAATTGCATTTCTTTTTCCATCTCCTTTGAAAACTAGGTTTTAACAATAAACACCATTTTTAAAGAGTGACATGTACTTGCTAACACAACTTTTTTATATGAAGGATAAAATTCTATTTTTTCGAATTTAGATTCCTAATTATGATATCTAGTGCATGCAATTGGTTTCATAGTGTTTTATTGAATATTTTTTTCTTAATTAAGTTTTTAAATCAGACAAGTTACAATTCAGGCATAGGTTTACTTGCTAACATATAAATTTTTTTGTATGTATCGAAAGTCAATTTTTTTTGTTGGATCAAGGACATAAATATATAGTGCATAGATATTTTTCAATTTTTTTTGATAATTTTCTATTTTTCCACATGTGCAAAATAGAGAGCTTGATTTTCAATGAAAAACCTATGGCTAATTAAACTAAAAAAAATAATAATTAAACCAAAATATATTAAAATTATATTTGATGGATAGCTCATTTTGAGGAATACCATCATCCAACTGGGTATGTGAAGTTTCCTCCATTTTCATCCTCAACCTGAGCTTCAAAAGGAAAAAATTTGCAAAAAATTGGTAGAAGAGGGGGAGAAAGGCAAAAAACGGGGTTTGCTAGAAGGGGGTTCGAGCGAACCCCCATTTTTCTACCATTTTCCTTTATTTCATAAGTGAAACCCCACCAAAAGGGGTTCGAGGAACCTATCTTATAAAAGGGGTTCACTTGAAGGGGGTTCAAGTGAAACCCCCTTTTTGGGTTTGCTCGAACATCCCCCTTCAAGCGAACCTCTAAAAACCCAAATTTTTGTTTTTGGGAGCGTTTTTGCAATTTTCCTTCTTCAATGTAATTGTAAACTAGTTTTGTGGGATCACTCGATGATAGATAGGTATAAAAGGATAGGCTAGATAGAGACAAGTAGAAAGGGAAGGTGGGTGGAATGAAGGAAGAGAGAGAGAGAGAGGAGGGAGGGAGGGAGAGAGAGGTAGAGAGGGATAGGTTAGATAAAGTGAAGTAGAGAGGGAAGGTAGGTGGGAGGAAGGAAGAGAGAGATCAGAGGGAAGGAGAGAGTGTGTGAGAGAGGTCTAAAACATAAGGGATAAACAATGAGTGAGATAGATAGAGAGAGAGAGAGAGATGATACAACTTGTTGATTATTGAAATTTGACCTCTTGATTACTAAAATTTGACATGCTGATTACTAAAATTTAGCTTGTATCATTGAAATTTAACCTCTTGATTACTAAAATTTGACATGTTGATTATTGAAATTTGGCTAAATCTGAAAAGTTACAAGATCTTCCAAAAACTAGAATTTGAATTATAACTCCTAGAGATTTGAAACCACTCTCAAACATCTTGAAACTATATACATGAAATATAACTTAAAGTATAAGAAGATAAAATTCCATATGTAAATGTCAACTTATACTTAAATATTTATTTCATATATAGTTTCCCTGAAAGATAAGAGAAGAAAGAGAAAAAAAGAGAAGAATTTTTTTTCAATGTAGACCAAAATGAGAGTGTGTTATAACACACTTGTGTCTTGTCAATGCATTCACAAAACACACATTTTTTGAAATTCAAACCATAATGCGAGTGTTTTTTATTATAACGTGCACCCTCACATTTTCACTATTTTAGGATGAAAAAGTGAAGTGGCCACTTTTTGGCTCCACCTTTGTGCACCTACCCACATTCAACATTTCACCTATTCTTGAGTCTTTGTGTGGTGGATATATCAAATCTGTAGGTATTTCTTCAAGTGATTCTTCATGATCAACAACCTCTTCAATAGGTTCTTCAAATTCCATCTTCAATACAACAACCTAGCAAGCTTCATATTGTATATTTATTTGACTGTTGTCCTCAAAAAGTGCATTAATATTTTCTTCAATTTCCTACATATTAACATTGGTCAAATGAGAATCTTCATCACCACAACAAGACATACATTAATTTTTCTTGCTAAATTCATTTAGTGAAATAATATTATCTAATGGAGGAGGGAAATTCCCTATTTTATCTTGTAATAAATAATGAATTGATGTTTTATCAAGTTCAACAACACAAAATATTTCTTGTTTAGTATCTTTGGATGTTCATCAACAATTTCTTCCACCTTCACCATTTGCAACTCGTATAACTTATCTTTTCTCCCATTGGCTGATAAAATTTTTGGTTGACCTAGATTATCATAATCTTGTAATTCATCATTTGATTCAAAAAGATAAAAAGAAAATGCATTTATCTTACTTGTGTTGATTTCCTTCATTACTGTATTAGAATCTCCTTTAGTATTTGCACAACTGAATTGATCTTTTGATGTTTGTAGATTCTTAGGATAAAAAGAGGGCTTTTCATCATGATCTTGAGTCTCAACCATCTTTCACTTGCTACTCTCAACTATTAAATCTTTTGAAAGATAATTGACAATTTGATTTCTTTGTGTTGAGTTGCAACAATCTTGCTCAATTATTTCTTTATCCAACAATTTTTTCATTGTTGTCCTATTAGTGTGCAACCTTTTGGATCTTGTCTCTCTACTAACTGAGATTTTTTTGTATAAGAGGCATGACCTTTTCACTATCTATGCTTGACTGCTCCAAGAGTCACATATGACTTTTGACTTGTTTAATTGTAGTTTGACATAGTGAAGATGTAAATTCAGAGTGTGCAACATTGTGTACTCTACACCAATTGGGCAACAATGAATCTTCCAAACATTCGTTATTCCTGAGACTCAATTGATCCTTCATGAATTTTATAATAAAATTTAAGTATCCTTCCAAAGTTGTACTTTAAGAAGTGGCTTCATCCAACCCTACATGTATTTCAGGTACATGTACTTGCCAAAATAATATTTTCCTTTTCAAAGTCAAATCCAATCTTGTCAAGAATGTCAAACAATTCATTTCATCAATTTTAGTGGTATCATATATCCTACACCTTTCTGCCAAAGGCAAAGTGAGACAAATTCTTAGGATGGAATTGTTTATTCAAAGTTTCCTAAAATAACAAAATATTAACCTAAAGACTCATTTCACAAAAAGACCCAACAAATTGTTGCTTATCCATTTGAGTATCAAATTCCCTTTTTATTTTTCAAGTTTTTTTTTTTGGATTTTCAACATTTAAAGAGATCTAACATATCTCAGATTTAACACTTGAAAGCTCATTATGGTTGCAACTTGTTTTGGTTCATGCCCTCCTTCTAGTGCCAATCTATTAATGTGTGTTTTTGTGTGCCACAACTTAGATAAAATACTAAGTATCCCCTCTCTCTTGAAAGGAAATCAAACCCCAATGACTTAGAAAATAACTACCCCAAGGCTTCAATTGTTAGGTCTTGACCTGCAAAATAACTCAATGTTTAATGTATATTTGTTGTTTTCATGAGGGGCCTTACTTGTCTTACTAGAAAGTTGACGAGGGTTATAAATAGATTTGAATGAATTGCAAAAACCTTGAATATACCTTTGAATCCGAGATCTGAGAATGATTTTACCATTTGATAAACTTGATGTTGATCCTAACTAACTTTATAATTTTAAATAAATTTTAAAAGATTAGGGTGAGAAAGGAAAAGGATGGAAATTCCTATTGACAACTACAATAATTATCTAGTGCTTTTGATAGATAGATTCCTCAAATGAACCAATTTATGTTTAACCAAAGATATACTCAAAACACTGTTGCGGAAATGGTTGAATGGAAACAAGATATTTTTAAATCATAAAAATTCACTTAAATACCCAATTAATATTTGGCACAATTCAAGCAGATCTTCACAATCGAACTAAATTCAAAATAGGCTCAAACTAATCATACAAAGTAACTCACAATCAACAAACCACAATTGATATGAACCAAATCTATCAATATCATCATTAATGCAATTGAACTTTATCTAACATTCAAAAAAAGACCATGAAAACTATTAAAATTACAAAAAGACACGAAAAATCAATATTTACTTGTATTAATTTTAAATAATTCAGTATCATCAATTCTTAATCTCTCTAACACTAGAGCACTCTAAACTGTCTGAGCACTAATAATTCTAACTTGAGCACTAAACTATCCAAGAAAAAATAAATGTATTTTATAAGAAATATGAGGAAACTTAGTTTACAAGGAAGGGTGAAGATTAATTCTAGACCAAGAACTAAGATTACATTGCATTTAATTCCTGAAGTAGCATTTAATATTTATCACTCATCTCCAACTGAATTTAATCACAAAGCTATCCTTATAGCATGTTTTTATAGGGAAGGACAAAATAACAGCTCATTTGTGTTAACCTTTCAAAGGTAGAACCCTTTCTTGATAATTGGAGCATAGCTGGGACAACAAATTGTAGATCTGGAATTAAATTCTGGAACATCATTTAATGATTTCTATCCACTTTTGTCTTGGGAAAACAGCATCTCCCTAGACTCCTTGGGAAAACAAAACATCTGGCGAACAGCTGGGATAGCAAATCATGAAGATCTTGGCACAGTTCCGAAGGTATGGCATCTCTGGAAAAACATTCTTCTGTATAAATCTGGAACCATCTGGCACAATTTTCTAACAAGAACACTGCATATGCCAATGGAGGCCTCGTAACATTATACCTGCATGAAAGGAAATTTTAATAAACAATCAATAAACCACTTTATCATGTATAAGATCAGTCGGTTACAGGATTATCAATAAGCTTCGTTCTGGCAGGTCACAGACGTTGCAGGAATTTAGGCATACGAAGGCATTGTGAAGATTTAGGTAGCTTGGTATATTTAGGATGTTTCTGGATAGGCGTGGAATTTTCCACGTTAAGGTCATAAATTGAGTTAGCATTCTTGGAATGATCAATACCTTTCCCCTCAATAGAACTCTCATTGGTTTACAGTCATTTTAGAACCCATTGGTATGTATGATTCTATAGAAGGACCCCCCTTATGCAATGGTTCTCCCACTGATCATGGCCATGGCAACTTAGAAAAAAAAAAAAAAAACTTCATTTCTTCAATTTCAACTATTGTTTTTATTATTCATTTGAGGATATCAGATTAATTTGTTTTGAGATCTTTGAACATTGACGCAATTTTCATTGAATATATAAATGAGACCCACCATTGATCAAGTCTGATTGATTAGAATCCATAATTCCTAAGCAGCTTCTATTTTCTTTAGACAACTCATCAACCAATACTCTTGCTAGGGCCTATAGAAAATACAATAGGATCTTCTTACAGAGAATGATTTGAATGCCCTTGTAGTGATGATTAGTATGAAAGAAAATACAATAGGATCTTCTTACAGAGAATGATTTGAATGCCCTTGTAGTGATGATTAGTATGAAGCAAATGGTTTCAACTTCTAGGCAGATTGTCCATTCTTCTAAAGAACGCTCATTGACCCCATGACATCAACATGCCAACCATCTAACCTACGAGCTTATGAACTATAAACCAAGACAGTTTGCCATAGAGGAATAACCCTCATATCAGGTTTTAAAAAAAATCTCCTTAAAACCCATAAGACCAACATGAACACACCGATCCTCCAAGATGGCTATGATTTCGACTTAGTTAACATGTTTTGGTGAAGGATAAAAAGGTAGCAAATGATGTTGACCTATTGAAAAATAAATCCGTACAATAATGGAGCTCCCACAAACTTTGAGTAAAAGGGTACAACATAAATGAGAACAATTTAAAGCATTCATCATATGGAAAATTTCTTTGACTTATATCATTTGTACAATAAATCTTCTTCAAAACTATTTGGGTCGATATAGGGGAGAGGATCTGGTAGTTGAGCACCTTAACTTCATGCTTCTCAAAATCTTACGTGGAAATTTCAAATCACTCCCATTTTTTACAGTAGCTTACTTGGCACTTGTCCCCTGCTTATAACTAAGGTTTTAGGGCCACATCATCAAATATGATGTCACATTAGCATGCTTTTTGTCGAGGTGTCCAAAAAGACCTAAAAAAAAGTGAGATCGATAGTTGTGCACTAAGTCATGTTTTATTGGTGTGCTAATGTGGCATCACATGATTTGTTGCTTTTTAGATCTAAGAAATATATTTCATTCAATTATGGATAGTCATCATCAACACTCACAACTTTAAAGTCACAACTATTGGTCCAATATTATAAAAAATATTGGGCATTAAATCAACAAATGCTATAACAACTATTGGAACATGCTCAAGTACTAGTTCCTCTCCCCTATGTAGTTGATGAAAAATGGAAATGATCTACAAAGCCAACCAAATTAAACTTGACCACAACTTCACAAAATAACTATATCCCAGAGGTACTAAAGTTTCACAATCCTGATTGAAGTGAAAGCTCTCCAACTCCCTAGCTAACTCAAGACCAACTTGCTCACTAAACCCTTAAAGATCACAACTCATCTCAATCATGAAGGCTAAAATTTCGCAAATCTTCCCAAGGAAAAACACTTTCCTTCTAAAAGAAATAATTAGGAACATGATTCAAACTTGAATAGATTAAAAGTAATCAAACTAAAAATCTCAGATAGAAGTAGACTTTATATTAAGGTGTTGCCACAATAATGGGTTACACTTTTTGGGACATCCCGATTTTTGCCTAAAATCACATATTTTTAGAAAATACAATGATTTAAGACTATAAAGGTTACATTTAAATTATTTTAATTAAAGAGGGATTGATAAAAACCCCCTTAGATCAAACCCCCTTGGATAGAACCTTGTTAGATTTAAACCATACCTATAATCAAGTCTCCTCTACACCTATCAAAATGTTGATAAAAAACCACTTTTGATTTACCTTTTGGGTGATCAAATTAATTCATTTAAAATTTATGTTTTGTAAGCATGTAGCCCTTATTATAAGCTTCCCAAAAAGTATAAATTTAAATATGTTTATTTTGATTATTAGATTTATTTTTTATTTCTTGTGAATGTAGGATTTTCAATGAACATCAAGCTCTTTGTTTCACACATATGAAAAAATAGAAAAATAGAGAAAAAAAATTCTAAAAATTACATGTGCACTAGGTATTGATGTCCTTATTCCAACAAAAAAAGAACAAGTTAATTCAAATGAATACAAAAAAAGTTATGCGGGCCGAAGTACACTTTTGTCCAAATTATAATTACTCTGACTTGAAAAATTAATTTTAAAAAAATTATGCAACAAAAAATTATGAAAAAATATCCATGCCATAGATATTGGTGTAAAATTTTTGTATTTTAAAAATTAGAATTGTATCATGTCTATAAAAAAAGTTATGTAGTCTGAAGTAAACATCACTTTTTAAAAATGTTGATTACTAGAAAAAATAAGTTATTAAAAATTACATAAAATTATTCACAATTTATTTTTATTTTTTTTTAAAAAATGTAATTAGAATCTACACAAAATATCTAACAAATAACTAGTTTGATTTATCTTCAAATTCTTAATGGTTTAGCTGCTATAGGTGTAAGAAAGTGAATATCTGGTGAAAAATCCTAATTTTAAAGTCAAGTTTGGCCAAAAACTGTAACCCATTATTATGGATCACGAAGTGTGTGTGCAAGGTACAACACATGTTAAGGGTTTGATTCCTCAATTTTTATCGACACCTTTTAGATAATAACATATCCAACCACAACATATAGCCATATCAATTTCTTAATATCAATCTTAAATAATCATTATAGACTATAGTAATGCTAACAATGATTTGTATGAGGTTACAACTACACCCATGAGACTTATGTAGCATTTTCTTAGCCACAAAACTATACCCAATCTAACATAAAAATTTCAATCAAATCAAAACCATTAGCAATGAGCTAGCTAAATCATTTACCCATCAACAATGAATATTCCAAAAAGATTCCTAAACAAATACCAACCATATAGCAAGTTAAAACAATGTCAAGATGAACATTATTTATACAACATTCTACTATTGTACCCACTTGAATAACATCTTTCTTATAACTTCAAAACACGAACATGTATGTATAATTTGTGCATTTTCTCGTAACTAGGTATATTGTATTGTTATTTTTCACCATTAGGGTTGTAGCAATTAGTGATTTATAATCCAAATATAATTTATTGTGCTAGTTAAATAAATAGAAAGTACGAGATGTCAATGGGCCCTTGGTCTACTGGTGAAGTTGAAAGGTTCAGAATGAGTCCACCAAGGATCAAGTCTTGCTGAGTGCAAAGCCTCGACACCCAAAAAAAGGGATGAGGCTGGGATCATGCCCCAGGCGGATTTTGGCAGAGTGGATACCCCTCAGTCCTTGGCGCTAAGCTCAAGGGGACTCCCTCGGGGGTATCTCCAAAAAAAAAAAAAGTATGAGATAGTATGTAGCAACACATTGAGGAAACATAGCTCTTTTAGATTACATTTAAAACATTCATTAACTATAGCTTTTGTGGGTGCACATAACTTGAGCAATGTCCACTTTGCTCCTATTCTCTATCATAAGGTTGAAACTTTAAAACCTAAGGGAATACAAAATTGTGAAAATATTTAGATGGGGAGGTACCCTGTACCTATGAGGGTGTGTTGGTTAGACATAGGCCTCAAAATCTCTCTTTGCTCATATTATGATGGTAAATAGAGTAAAATCGTTGAATTGTAACACCACCTAAAATAAAACTATTACAACTCTTCAATATTTTTGGACATGTAATATCTATATAAATTAATTTCTCCATCTTACATCTTTCTTACTCTTTAATATTTTTAGACAATTGTGTAATATCCACCTAGTTTATATGAAATCTTACTCTAAACACAAACCCATCACAATAATAGTTAAATTTACCATACTTTCATTTACCCAAGAAGAAAAGCAAATCAAGTATGAACATTAAAAACTCCACTTGAATTTATGTAATTCCTCCACTACCACTCTTGATCCTCAACTATGAGTTGAAAGTGGATCAAGGAAATATTAATGAAGATTATCACCATGATAAGGAAGATGAAAACAATGAAGAGGAAGATGTGGATTGTGAGTATTAGACAATAACAACACCTCCGAAACTCTCCTACACACAACCTAGGCTAATCCAATAAGATACATTTACAAGCATAAATCAACCTAGATTAATTGTTTTCAATTGTGGGAGTGGTTAAGTTAGAATTACAAACTATTTTAGGAAATTGTTATGGAGTGCACTAGCTCTAGGAATGATGTTGAAGATATTTATGATGTGGGTGTTGAAATCTACTCTCATCAACAAAACTTTAACAAATTTCATATTGAGCTAAACACATTCAAGATCCTATTCATCCATAGGTCTCTTTCTAAAGATCAAGTAAAGAAGTTACAAAAAAGACCATCTCCCATACTATTACCACTCACCCTCTCTTGAATAATACTATCAAATAGCCTGTCAAATCTCCCAAACACCTTCATCATCCTCCTATAAAACCACTAGACATCCAATCTCTCCAAAAATGGAAAGAGATCAAAAGCATCAGGCACACCCAACACTTAAACAAGCTCACCAACCAAATCCTTAAATTCCATCCCCATTTCACTAGTCTTAATATTTCTGCTCCACACCATATTTATAATAAAATTAGGTGAAGTAACAAAGGCCTTATCCCCCACATCAACATTAATCCCATTAATAGATTCCTTATAAATGTTCCCAATTGTTCTTCACACCTCCTCTCCTATGAAAGGTTACATGATCCATACTCTTGGGGTTAAAAAGCTCCTCAACACATTTCTTTTCATGAAACATTATCCTGGTCCAATGGGGCTCCACAAAATATTTGATGCATCCTATGCATTACATGTAATAACAACAAACACACTGATGTAACTTGCAAATGCCTAGTAATTCTCTTTCAAAATCTCTTTTGCCACCACAAAGGACATCATAATTGATGTCTTCATACCAATCTCAAAGGGCACAAGAGACCCATATCTAATTGAGATATTTGAGAGGCATTTATGTACATTGGGCTCCAACAAATGAAAATGTATTAACTAAGGGAAATGCAAAAAGCTTCCAAGGAAGCCTCTTAGACCTCGATTTTTCAACACCCCTAATGAGAGCTATAAGAAAACCCAAGGCACCCCTCACCCAATAGTACCATAATTGATTTTACTGCTCATATCAATGATTTTTGTTCAATCTAAAACCCTTATTATTGTACTAACTTTTATAGAAAAAAATTGTGAGGTGACCCACATTTAGTTCATAAAGAGCAAGATTTGGATTATGCATCTATTGTCAAAAATCCAAGGGTATAAAGTTGAGAGAATTGTTAGAGAAGCATTTTTTTATAAAAAGATTTTCCCTTCATTTTCATCTTCTCCTTTGCATTTGATACCACTATATTTGGGTCATTTCCACTTAAATTTTAAAAAATGGGCAAAAAAATGCTACCCATGTGGATATAAGGGAGTTGTGTATTGAATTTTATCATCCAATTAAATTCCTCCCAAACTTCTTTCCTTCTAATTAGTTTATTTTCTACTTGCCTTCTACTTGGTGCTTTGTGTGATGTTCCCAGTAAGAACATTCAAAATAATATTGCCATATATCTAACAAAGGAATTATTATAAATTAATAATAAGATATTAGATTATTAATGATGATTAGCTTTATTTGAATTTATGATATGTTTGATTTGTATACACAAAAGAGAATTTGATCCTTATTAATAACTGACCTCTATCTCTTAATATTATCCTTGATAGCATGCATAAGCTTGAATACACATCTACATAATTGAGATATTACCATTCCTGGTCTATGATTCTGAAATCATGCAATGAATTGAATATGTATTTGTTTATATAATATATAGTTGTTCCTGATTTGTAACTCTAAAATCATGTTGTCCTTGAATATATATATATATCTATTGATGATAAAATAATAGACCTTGAATCCGATTGCTTTGTCTGATTAATATCCTTATAGATATGCAATTTGCCTTTAGAACCTTCCATGAATTATGTCTTTGAAAAATATGCTTCCATCATAAAAACTATCCAATTCAAATATATATATATAAAATAAAGTCTGAAATCTGAACTCCCCTTCCTTTGCCTTCTCCAAACATTGTCTATATCTTCTCATTTGAATGAGGAGACACAATATTTCACAAGGGATGTATTGTTTCCCAAAAGATGCACTCTTTCCTTTTAAGACACCCCATGTCTCAATTGCCACCTTTACCACTTTAAATGTGAATAGGACAAAAAACTTCAGCTTTTTGGATAAGACAAATTTTGTCTTTTCATTGTCTTGAACTTAATCACTACACCCTTCAAAGACTAATTGCTTCTTTTTAATATTAATTCCTTCTATTCATATTCATCGCTGCCCATATATTCATTGTTGCTCTTTATTAATAATAAACATTGCTTTATGATATAGTAATTGCTACTCTCTTCATAATCATTGCTTTATGGGAGTCGCTCCTTATGCCTTGGGAATATATTTGTTGCTTCTTGTTTGTAATTATTTCATATATTAATCATTGCTTATTAATTTTGACAATTAAATATATATGTTCCTTTGGACAAATTTCTTCAATCACTGGCTGCAGTCATTATTGTTGCTTCTTTAACACTAACTTTTGCATAATAAACAAGTAATTAGTTTAGTGCTTTGACAATATGCTTTTTGGTTAATTTGTGAGGGGTTATTATACTTTGATATGAAAATTATAGGTGCAAATTCATTTGAGATAGCTTCAAACATATGCATACACTCCCATACAATTTATTTAACCAAATATTTGAGCCACTTTAGGCAGCTCTATAGTTTTTCACACACCCTTCACATATGTTATTTTTGTTTATATATTATATATTTAAAAAGAGAATGTTCTAAATTAGTAAGTTAAAATTACCCATTAGTTCATGATGATACTTTCTTTTGACACATTGAATTAAATATTGTATTGGTTTAAAATATTTTTTTTATGTTTTATTATTAGAATAATAATCACCAACAGCAAGTATTAAAAGTAATACATTCAAGAGGTCCTTCTGGAGCACAAATCATTCATATCAACAAGCAATTATGTTTTGTTAAAGGTCTCCAAATTGCTATTAGTATATGAATAAATAATTAGATTACTAATAACATAATAAATAGAATCTATATTTTTCCATTTATCCTATGGTATTAGAGTATGTTTAATTACTAGCATACCAATATACCTGCAATGAATTTAAAAAATATTTTTGATTAACAAATTCTTTACTATATTCCTAAACATGATAATAATAGAGAATTACACATTTGAAGGTTCTAGTTAAAATAAACCCTTTTTTCTTAAGAAATTTTGTAGTGCCTCTGGAATATCCTTAGAAAAAGGGAATGTTCCCTATTCTTTAGGATGTGGGCATACCTTTCTTAATTTAAATTTTTTCCTTTGCTAAATCCATGGACAATTCTATTTAGTTTGTTTAAGTTGTATTTACTTTACTTATCTAATTCTTTTTGTATTAAAATCAAATATTATTTTAACAGTTATCCTTTTGTTGTTCCCAATTTCCAAGAAATTTTGATATCTTCAAACATCCTAAAAAACATAAAAAACAACAAAAAATAATTGAATTTTTTTCTTTGTTGAAATCTCCTAAAATTCTAGTTTAGTTTGTTTAAGCAATTTTATTCTACTCTATATATTTTTTTGCATTTTAAAAATCAAATATTGTATTTATTGACATCCCTCTATGGTGCCCAAAATCTAGAAATTTTTTGCTGTTCTTGAAACTATGTTTCTACCTCCCATGATCATGGAAACTTAGAGAAACACTGAAATAAACAATTAAAATAAATTAGTAAATCATTGGGCTTCATAAAATCTAATCAACAAGTATTTAATATCATAATGGGCATAGTTTATTTCACTTGCACAAACTTATTGGACATGAAAAGTCCTTAATTTTAATATATTTTTGACAACCATGGATAATAATTCATTGTGCTTTATTTAAGCAAGATGGCCTCTGCTTAAAGTACTTGTTCTTCACCCATTCTTTAGTGGCACTGTTGCTAATCTCATGATAATCATGTGCTTTGGAAGTCACTCCTTGGAAGATGGTTGCTACAAACCTCTCTCTTAACATGCATTTTTCAATCATGATACCTAATCATTCTATATGAAAGGATATACAAGACATTTCCTTTGTTAAGCACACTCAACTGATTAAGGTGTTAGTTTCAAGCTACTAATAATGAGATATTCAAGAGACTTTATGTGATTTTAAACTCCATATAACTTTGGAATTTGCTACTAATTGGTGATCATTACATAGTTTCTATTAAGGGATACACTTTGGAATTTGCTACTCATTGGTGATCATTACATAGTTTCTATTAAGGGATACACTACTAAAAGTGCATTTTATCATTTGGGTGAATTTTTGAGAAAGAAACTTGGAACTATAAATTTCAATTTTGGTTCTCTCATCAAGGAGACTAATTTAGACTAGTTCTTTTATGTCACATGCCCCAATATATGGATAATGTGAAAATGAATTGGGTCAAAAATGGAACTAGTCTAATTAAATACCTTTTGCCTTATCAATGAAGTGGAAATCATGATAGTTATGTGGACTAGTTGGACAAGTTTTAATTACCAAACTTTTGATCATAAATGAAATTGAAACTAATTTACAAAGCAATAAGTTTAAAGACTAACCACAACTTTCTAGCTAAAGTTCAAAAAGAAAGAAAATATTTTAGAGCAAGCAAAGTAAGCATATTAAGAATATGCATGCTTCATTTATTGTTTTCCTTGCATTTATAGTAATATGTGTAAACTGTAATTACCATGTGCTATTGTCTGTTGGAATTCTAAATAGATTTATTTTTGGTTTTCGATAGTAGCAGATTGTTTATAACAAAAAATGTAAAATCTTTTGAAAAAATTCTTTCCAAGATTTCTTGTCTCACTCTGTACTCATTTTTGTGTTTGACCTTATGAATGAATTTTGATATGCTTGTTAAATGTTATCAGTCATCAAATTTATTTAAAATTCAATTTGTGAATGATTTGATACTCAAACTAATTAATGAGCACTTTGATTGCAAGTTTTGCATCTACTTCACAAATATATGGGAGAATATGTGTATGGTCTTTCAAATGAACCTCTTAAAATCAATGTTTGGAAAGGTCTAGCTATGAATATATTTTAGATTTGAACATGTTGATTGATAATTTTGAATTAACAGTAATTGATTTTATCTTATTTTTATTGAGTTTTCATTGTATATAAGACATCTTTTACTTTTTATATATGGAAACACAATCCTGTCTTGCATATCCATCATTCAAATATTTATTAACTTTATGTTCATGTTTTCACTTGGTAAAAATCCTCTCCTCTGAACAATTTTCCAATTTATGTCATTTTATATGTTTAAATTAGGAAGCTCTTCTTTGATTATAAAAATATTAGGAAATATATTATTTATGCCCAATAGTTAAGTTTAAATCATTGATCAATCACAAAGAAGGGATAGATTGACTTGTTTTTGTATTTCTCTTTGTTCTAGCATAACTTGTATACAAGATTTGATATGTCATAGTTTGTTTCATGTTGTCCTTTTATCTTTCTGACTGTAGCATCTTCTCTTTTCATCTCCCATGACTTTTGGCTCAATATTTGATCTTTCAAAGTTTTATAATTTCTATATATGGGAAAAAAAAAGGTTACTAAAGTGAAATGATTTTAATTATGTCCAAGATCGAATGGTCTATGGGACCACTAATTGCATTGGTTGCTTCAACTACTCAAATATTTGTTGGACAAGTGGCATCTTTTAGAAGGCTACTCCTTCTCTTTCTAATTTGAGTTAGCAACTCTCCCAACCCTTTCAATTTGATTTTAATTAAAGGGACCCTAGACATTCTATTGCATCCTCAAGATGAGAGTTCAGAGTGAGAGTGGAAGTGGAAGGGAGGTTAGGTCAATACAGTAAACTCTAGCCAAGACTAGGGAGAAGCTAGTAAAGGTGATTCTTTACTATATTCCTAAACATGGTGATAATAATAGAGAATTGTGTATTTGAAGGTTTAGTTAAAATAATTGTAAATAATAGCTCCACAATTTTATCTTAATCTGATGAGATAAAATCGTTTCTTTAGGGTAATGCAATGGAATAAATGTTAAAAAATAAATGTATAGCATTTAGTAAAAAAAAAATGATGTAGGTATATAGTAATAGATGTTTGTTGGGGATTCAATATGTAGAAAAGTTAGAATTAATTAGATATTTATTTTGGAAAATGAAAATGTATTCTATATTAATCTAGGTCATTTTTTATAATTATGGAAGTGATATGTGTATTTGTAGAGTTAAACTAGGTTTTTTATCTGAATTTTGTTGCACATATTCCATCTATGTTGAATTTTGATATCAAATTTTCAATTTGCCTTAATCTTTTTGATCTATTTTAATTAATTTGACATTTATAAATATTTTTGAAGAATTTGTTATACAAGAACATAGTTTGTTTGGGTTAAACTTTTAAGGTACTAATTTAATGAATTTTTAAGAAGGTAATGCAATAATGATGTTCTAATTATGTGAATGAATGTTTCAAATATCTAGTTGTTATGAAATGTCAAATGCTTTGAAATGATTATTTTTATGCTTAGGGCTCATAGGTTGGTCTTGATGGCTCACACCATGTTGACTATTTTAAAACTCGAATTAGGACCTTAGAAATGAACATAAAGAAAATGAAAAGGAAGTATTTTTCTTTTTGATTTGAAGAGATACTTTTGCAATGAATAAAAACTATATTTTCTACACATACAAAATCAATGTCTCATCAATTACATACTCTCACAGATCAAGACGATATTACTTTAAGTCAAACTTTAAGTAGCATTGAATTTTATATGGTGAAGAACATATGGCCATTAAAATAGAAGTAAATGCACTGTGATTTACTAGACAATAATGAATTCTCTCATAATCATGAAAGTTCACTAAATATCAAAAGTTATTACCCACAAGTTTATTTTGTGCATTTTTGTAATCCTTTAAAAGATGAAACCAAAATCATACTATAAGAGGGTTAAGTGGAAAATGCATAAACAACTAAGAGTTCTTCAATAGGGTTAGAAATCCAAAGACCCAAAACATAAAAATGTTCAAAAACCCACTTACCAATAAGATTGAATGCACTACACAAAGAATTCAAACAACCAAATGATTAGTAAACTCAAATCAAATTAGGAATTCAATGCATACACAAACCTTACATCCCATTTGGAGGAGAAGCTTGTTGATGGATGTTGGATTGCTTAAAGCTTAGCTCCTTCATACTTGCAAAAGCTCAATGAATGACCTAGATAATGGATGAAAGATGAAATGAATGCTCAAATGCTCTCAAAACTCAAAGAAACATGATCTCAATACTCAAATTCTAGGTGATGAATATGGAGGAGTGAGGGTGGTTTTATAGATTTTCATGAATTGGATCAAGGGATGAGATTGAATCTCAATGCCCACAAAGAAGGGTTAAGATTGCACCTTAACACCCACAAAGGAGAGTGAATCAAGAAAGATGAAGGGATGAGATTAGTTCCAACTCAAAATATCTCCTCATTTGTAGGAAATTGGTTGAGATATTTGAGGGTGAAGGGTGGAGATTTGATCTCAAAATGGAGGGTTAGAAATGCTTGAGACAAGAAAAAATCAAGATATTTTTGAAAAAGGAATATTCCTTAGGAATATGCTTTGTGGAGGGAAATTAAGATAATTAAATAATTAAAAATTATTTTTAATTATGGAGGATGAGAATATGCTCTTTTTGAAAAATAATATTCCATGGATTAAGATGAGGATTAAAAGTGGGATAATTGAATAATTAAAAATTATTCAACTAGGGGGGTGAAGGGGATAATTAGTAAATGAAATGATTAATTAATTAAATAGTTCAAGATTATTTAATTAATAGAGGAAATTAGGATCAAATGATGAAAATGGTGTTAAAAGGTGATTATTAATGCAAAATGGTGATAAATGATGAAAATGCACTGATTATCATGAAATGATGGAAATGATGGAAAAATGCAATTTTAGGATGTGTGATACTTGTTAGACATTTTTACATGTCTACACATATCTTGACAACTTTAATAAATTAATAACATTTTGTTTCCACAGTCCATGATCATTAGTAATCAAGATTTCTGGATAAAACTGTGTGCGATTTTTTTCATCAACATTTCAGATCATGGAGTATGATCCGAAACGTTGATGAAAAAAATTGCACATAGTTTTATCTAGAAATATTGATTACTAATAAACTTTAATAAAATAAACAACCTTAATTTGTTTAATTATTAATGAGAAAAGATAATTACTTATACAAAATTAACACACTTCCAATACCAACAAACCATAAAACAATTAATTTTTCTTATAAAACCCATCAACAACAAAATAAATTCCCTCCATTCAAACTAGCTATATATAATATATAATGTTATTTAGCTGTAATTGACCTTCTTGAAAAGAAATGTGTGGTGGAAAGTGATGTGATTTTATTTATCCATTTATTAGTACTTGTCATTAGCAATACTATTGCAATAAGTTTTGTTTTTCTTAGGTAATTAGTTATTAATAAGTTAGCTTTCAACCAATCAAAAACAATATTTAAAAAAAAAAAAAAATTCAATTCAATTTTGTAAAGTCAACTTGCAAAATATTTAATTTTATAAATTATAAAAAATATTTCTCATCAATATGATTGGCTAAGAAATTGTGTGTGTTATTGAAGGATTTTTAGGAAAAGTGAAAATGAACTATTATTTTACCTAGTTTTGAACACTAAGAACTATTATTTTGCCTAGTTTTGAGAAGTAAGAACTATTATTTTGGCTACATTCAACCATTGTTTATATAACTTTCATCATTATTCCACAAAACTATTATATAAATTTTATGTTTAAATAATAATTATTTAATTCTTTCATATACTTGTAATATATAATCATTTCATTTTATTTATATTTTATTTAATGTAACATAATTTAAATTTATTTTTTAAAATTTATATTATATAATCAATAAATATTATTTAATATAATATAATAAATTTATAGTGTATTATACATATTATTATGTAACATAATTATTAGATAAATTTTATAAATTTATATAATTATCATTTTTTTTCTTTTAATTATATTATACTATCATTTGAGTTTTTTTTTATATTTATAATACATTTTATTCTATTAATATAGACATGCATTATCATACAATTTACATTATAATGTTAATTATTTATATAATTTTAATAAGAAATTAACATTAATGTAAAAATTTTAAATATTATGTTAATACTATAATTAACAAAATTAACATTTATTTTCATTAAATTTAAAGTACTATAAAGGCAAGTACTATCCACTACGTGGCACTTGTTTATCAATAGGGGACTAGGTGGGATAATATAATTGTTAACCCAAGTACTTTGTCATATGCCAAAATAAATCTAGGTTGGACTATTGTGGGTGGTATGAAGTATTCAATAGCAGTTGTAAATTCCTCAATGTTTGCCCAAACATATGATAAATTGAGGAGTCAGATTTTGGTTGTAGAGAGTAGTTCATTCAAGTCATAGTAGGATACACATTGTACTTCCATCTAAAATAAGATAATTATATTATTATCTCTAAATCATTAGGTCTGTAGAAGTCTAATTCATTTTACTGATTGGTGTAGCGAGTGTAATACAATCTATTGTTATGTATCCATTTACCTCTTAAATAATACATTGACAATGAAAGCTCAAACAACTTATGTAGGTTTGGAAATTTTGAACAAGTAGTTTATAAATATATAATTAAAGAATGGATATATAGATAAGGTTTTTTAATTTTTAACTAAATATATTGTAAATACCTTTTTATAATTGAACTCAAAAGTAGATTGTGTAGTATTTTGGCAATATTTTATGAATTTGATTGTGCAATATCTTTTCTTGATTTTTTTCTAATAGAAAATCCAATGTAATATTTAGCTTGGAATGAACTAATCTTGTGTTCAAGTTCATTGGACTTAATAGCCCATGATAAAATGATGATCATTTGGTAGCCATGTTGTGTTCACACAAACAAGCCTCAAGTACTGCAAATTAATACTTAGCACTAGATACAAAATTAGACACAACAGCTAGAGAAGAATACTAGTAGGAAAACAAATAGGAAACATAGATATTATCCTTTAGAAAAATGTAACAAAACATAAAGAGTAAAATCCATGGTAAGTTGTTCCAAATAATACAACAAATATCTCTAAATTTTGAGGAAAAAACACTTTATAGAGTCTCTACCCTACCCAATCTAATCCACACGAGTTCAAATTTATAGCCAAAAGGTATTAGCAAGTAAAACATGAGACTTCTACTCTCTAAATCTAAAAAAAAATTGTTCCTCTTATCCCTCAGAAAGATAGAGCAATTACACACAACTGTCATTATTAGAACTGGTAAAATTCCCTCAATTTTTACCACTACACAAACACTATTAATTCCTCAAAGAGTGGCTCACCATGTGTTCCTTGGTGCATATTAAATTCAACTTAGTGAATTTAAAAACTTATAAACACCAAAATATTATTTTGAAATCAACTCGTGTTGAATCTAAAATGTCATAAACCAAACAAAAAATAGAGAATTGAAATTGGTGTATATACAAATAATAAGATACATATTTATTATATTCTCATATTTATGAAATGTAAGATTTTGAATTGAAAAGACCATCTTCTGTATTAGGTGCCTTGCGCTGGAGATGTTCATTAAACCAACAACTCACATACCCATCATAATAATTACCTATTAAAGGAGGACTAATATTACCTTAACATGTGCATCATAAATTCAAAAAGATTTTAAATCACACATATGTTGGATACCCATCATCAATTGTTCCGATATGTCCTATAGGTGACACCCAGATTGTAAGTACCATAGTCTTTGCTAAATATCTTATTAAAGCCACAAAGGCTTATATACTTCTTGTTGTTTATTTGTGCAACAATAGTACATACTATCATTTACACATATTATAAATACGATAAACATTATAAGGGAGACATATGCTTCTTTAACCAAATTTATAAAATATTACAAGGACTTGAAAAATATACAATATATGGATTCTTATGAATGCCAACTTAAGAAGGAAGCACTCCCATCTAGTTTGAAAACAAAGAAATAAAGGATATTGTTGTTCAATAAGCAAAAGCTCTACTATTAATAGATCTTCCCATACAAAGGAAATCATTGTTTATATAATAAACAAAGGAAAAAAAGAAATCATACATAGATGACCAAATGGTTTTCATATTTGACAACATTTCAATCATATATCCTCATCATTGTTAAAAAAACAAACAAAACCACAACTAATATCAATTTCTCTTGACTTCAAAGAACAAAATCACCCTACCAGCATTTGGTAGGAAATTCACAACAACATGGCCTTGTTTTAAAAGTCCAATAGAATATAAGAGAAGTAAGTTGGGAAAATGTCATATTACCATTGAAGATAGTGCATTATATAAGGGATAAAAAGGGAAGTAGTCAAATATTTTGAAATTTAGATAAGGTCTTAGGACTTTAGTGCAAGGGTGATGGTGGCACTTTTTACTATTAAGAGATTTATTGTAAGGGTGTATTATCAATCAAATTTAACATTCGTTTTCTTACCTTTAATTATGGCCACACATGTATTAAATATTGTTTATATTTTTTGGGTTGTTTGTGTTCTACCTAGCACGAGTTTCAAAGCTTTTGAAGACTCGCATGCAACATCTAATGGCTAGAGTCTAAATAAAGGTCATATTGGAGGCATGTGTTATTTTATCATCTTGAGTTAACTTCTCACTCAAAGATGATACACCACATGAAAAACAACAATGGTTTCATCTTGAGTTCCTTCATGGAGCAAGTGAGGGCATGGCAATTGTTTTTGGTGTGGAGATGATTGAGTTTATCTCAATTTGCAAATTTGGAGAGTGGTACCTATGGATAATTGAGTTTGTCTCAATCCATAATTTTGCAGGATATGTTACTGTGGATAATTGAGTGAGTCTCAATTCATAGTCAATTGGTGTTTTTTGTGGATAATGAAGTTTGTCTTGATTCACAAGTATTGTTGGATAATCAAGACATTTGCTTGAATATGATCAGTTTAGGATGTTCTAAAGAGATTTGGTAGTTAGCTAGGATATTTTCCTAGACATGAGCAATTTAGGGTGTTTTATGAAGACTTGGTGGATGATGCTTTTGCAAATTTCCAATTGGGCTGCTACATCCAATCCATGTTGCAATGTTTTGTGTTGGAAATATTAAGGTTTACATATTTTAATAAAGAAATTAGTTTTATATTTGATTAATAATTAGTTGGTAGTTGATTCTCATAAGTAGTTTAGGAAGTTTGGGGGAAGTTGCAAGAATGAAATGCTTTATAAGCATTTGCACAATGCATTGTAAAATATGGAAGAATTCAATAATATATTATTCATATTTTTTTTTTTTTCAACAATGGTTTAATCAGATTTTATCTTTGTGTGTGCTCACCATTTCAACATACATGCCCATTACATATTGGTCCAACTCTTAGTTGTGACAAGACATACTCTATAACAATTTGACATGAAGTTGGCATTAAAACACTCCTCAAACAAAGGGTGGAACTTGTATCATCGTACACCTTGCCATTGTCAAATTATTGCACTTTTCTACATCAAGTTAAAATCAAGTGCCTTTGGGGGATGCAACAAACATCAACCCCAAGTATGACTGTTACTAAATGTCAACATTCCTTGTTCCCAAATTTATCAAATAAAAAATAATAGCCATCTTCTTTAACATCATGTTGCTTATATTATGGTCTTATTACACTCACCAATTTTTTCTTACTTTGGTCATTGGTTTAAATAATTTTTCAATATTATAGTTTGACTTCATCAATCATGCCTAAATTAATATTTTTAACTATCCTTTTTGTGGCCCTAATAAAACCACTTTGGTGAGCAAACTATTTGTTTTTATTAAGGTAAGAATGGATTTTAAAAGGGCCTAAACCTTTTGTACAAAAAGACCATAAAAAGAACAAAGTAAGCAAGAAACTAGAGGCCTTTACAAAGCCACCATAAGGCAAGTAAAAACATGCCCAAGCTGGCCAAATATAGGAGAGAAACAACACAACAAAAAGAGAGGAACAACAACAAACAAGTGAAAGATTTGGAACCCCCCAAGGTCCATCTTAGACAATATCAAGCCTAGAACGGGTTGGCCTCTTGCCCAACACTCAAACAAGAATTTTGGGAAGTGATATAGGAAGACCTTTCTTCCTCCTTACAATAGTTCAAGAGACATTAGCATTCAAATTCTCAAAATGAGGGGAAGCATGAGGGGATTCCCCCATGGAGAGCCCATCAACACATGAGGAGAGAACCATAGAATGGTGAGGTGAAGGGTGGTCATCCAACACATGAGTATTTTGGAGCTGGTTCAAACTCGAGGGAAAATTGGTCTATGAGGTCAAGGTAAGAGGTCCTCAATAAAATTTGAGGGACACATCAAAGCTATGTCGGAAACAAGACTTGTCCTCTTCTTGAGAGGAGTCATTGGATAGAGAATTAGGAGCATGAATAGTTAATTTAATTTTGTTAGGATCTTTCCACCATGTAGCAAAGCCCTTGCAACATGAGAGAGGTCAATCTGTAGCTAGGTGACCATAGGAGAAGCATCAACAACATCTAAAGGGGAGGCCCTCATAATCAAGAAGTTGAGTCCAAGGCCTATCCCCAACCATAAAAACCACATCCTCATGAAGAGACTTGGAGATGTCAATATCCACCAAAATTTGAGAAAAAGTATAGTTTCCCATTTAGGAATTGCAATTGTCAACTTTCAAGAACAACCAATAGATTTTATTATGTCCTCGTAACATGAAGCCTCCCAAAACTACAAGGAAATTTGGAAGTCTGACCCACATCGAATGCACATTTAGTGGCTCGGTAAGAGGGTTAAATGAAGTTGTTCAAGGCTTAATAGAGAGGGAGTACTCCTCCAAGCCCACAACTTGCTCAACACCAAAATTTTATCCTCGTAAGAGGCAAAAGAGGCAATGAAAAACCTTTAGCACAAGGGACGAATTGAATCTTACTTGCCACAAGAGGCCTCCAAGAATCCAACACCCACTTGTGAAGATCAAGAAGAGAAGGCCATATATTGAAGAATTTGCACACCGTACCCCTATGTTGGTAGAAGCCATCATTTTCCACCACGTCCTAGTCATAACCACCATTGTGAATGATTTGGCACAACAAAGAAGACAAGATTTTTCCCTCACGACAAGTGGCACTAGAACCAATTGCATAAGCAAAGTTATGTCCAACAATAGAAACAAGCATCATAGAGGAACACTAGCAACAAAAGGCTTTGCCACACCATTGAGAGTGGTAGTAGAGGAACCAAGGAAAGGGTTACAAATAACCCTAATACCAACAATTGTAGGAGGTGAACAAACCCTAGGCTCAAGCACAACACTAGCACCATCACCAATAGCAAGGTCGAAAACAATAGGCAATGCACCCAAAGTAGATGGTGCACTAACAATAGCAACAAATAAACCCTTGATAGGCGACATCATAGCCACAATAGACCACACACTAGCAATAGAAGAAATAACAACAACAAATGATCTCGTGAAAAATGGTGCACCAAAAATAGGATGCACACCTACGACAAGCAAAACAGTAGTAGCAAACAACACAAAGACAAATGGCACACCGACAACAAACAAAAAGAAATCATGAATCCCTGCAACAAATAGTGAATGTGCAAGAATAGGAGTGAGACAACCCATTTAAAAAAAATTGCAAACTATAATTCTATAAGTTAAAGGGGCCTCTCCCAACACATTCAAACAAAGCAAGCATTAGGCAATTAAATTAAGAGAAAGAAAGAATTATCAAAAGATCTAAACTAATATCCTCCAATGAAGGTGCAATCAAGCAAGAATCATCATAAGTCATAAACTAACACATTGGAAAGATGTTATAGAGTCCTTCGAAAAGACTTTCAAACAAAGCAAGCATTAGACAATGAAATTTAAAGGAAGAAAGAATTATTAGATCTAAGCTAATATCCTTCAATGAAGGTCCAATCAAGCAAGAATTATCATATAAGGCATGAACTAATGCATTGGAAAGATGTTATAGAGGCCTTTGAAAATACCTTCAAATCAAATGTAGTATTCTTCATTGTAATATCAAGTGATTTTGACAACACTGCATTCTATAATTTAATGGGTCTCTCACATACTCATGAAATTCAAACAAAGCAAGAATTAGGCAATGAAATTCAAAGAGAAAGAATTATCAAAAGATCTAGACTAATATCCTCCAGTGAAGGTCCAATCAAACAAGAATTATCAAAAGACATAAACTAATGCATTAGAAAGATGTTATAGAGACCTTCAAAAAGACACTTAAATCAAATGTCATCTTCACTATAATACAAAGTGATTTTGATAGTATGCATGTTTTTGGAACAATGGAATTTCTCTTATGTTGTTTAATCAATATGTGGCATTAAGTAATTTGCAAGTGGAGTTGCTATTAGTTTTTTAGAACAATGATACTTATAGGTCCAGCCTTTAGGCACTACTACATTTTAGGGAATAGTATAAACAATCATCTATCTATATACACACTCCTCTTAGGTTCTACACATTAGAAGTCATGACAATTGTCATTAATGTAATGCATTACAATTAAACACAATAAAGTTAAAGGAGAGCCCTCAAATAGGAGCATATTCCATGACTTGTCAACCTCCAAAAGATATTGCATGATCTAAAAAGACATGCTTATCACTATATCCCCTTTTCAAGATACTTTAGGGTGCACAAGGTATGTTGATGTAAACATGACCAAAGTGCAATGCTAAACTAACCAATTCAATGTACAAGCAACAAGTTAAAATATTTAGTTCTTAACAACGCATCCCAAAAGATGAATTCTAACACAAGCATGTCCTCTAATAAATCCAATTTGCCCCACCTACATAAATAGTCATTAAAATCACTGGAACTTGGTCGAGTTTATAGAGGAGCCATGGAACATACAAGCATTTTTCAGACTAAGATAACATTTGAAGTATGGGGATGTACCAGTCGGAAGACACAAATTTGAAATAACAGATGATTTATGCATGTAGAGTCAAGTATTAAAATTCTTTAGATCTGGGCTCAAAAACCCATCATTAGAATGTTTTTGATGACATACCATTTTTGGATATATAGTTTGCATTGCCTAAATGGCCATGTTGACAACTTTCAACTCATTCATCTTAAGTAATCAGATATTTAACATGACTCACTATTCTTCTATAGATCAAAACCAATTTGAGTTTTCCTCTTAATGTAGTCAGAGGTGTATACGGTGAATAGTTGGACCAAACATACTCTAGACGTTTAGCCTTTTCTGGGTTAAACATGATTGTAAATTTGTATGTCTTAATGAATCCTCAATTTAATGTCAAAATATTAGCTGGGCCAAAAGACCTAATCACAAAGAACACCAAACAACCCCTTTTCTTGGGTGGATTTGTTTTTTAACCCTCAGTAATCTGCTGAGCAAAAACTTCACAATTTTCAATATCTTAAGCATGCTAACAATTTAGCTTAAGCTAAGGCATTAGAATGCTATATTAGAAACCTTAACTGCAGAGTTAGACCAATATCTAAAGAAAATTGCAAAGCTCTGACCAATTATAAACTGAATCTAGTTCTTTCGTGCAGTTCCTAATTTTGTAAACGTGCCATATTTTTAGATAGATAAGAGCACAAACAGATAAATAAATAAATAAAACCTATGTTCCATGGCATTTCGTGGACAAGGACGGCAGGGGATGTATTTCCGGGACATTTCTTAAGGGGCTATTTTTAGGGGACGGCGATATTATATATATATATATATATATATATATATGAATTTTTCAAATTTTATTAATATATTATAGAGAGATGGGGAAAGAGAGAGATATATATAAATAATTGATAACAACAATATCAATATGTAAATAAATCACAAGAGTAGTAGTATAACAACATAATAAATGTCATTAAAGCATTATAAAATTTATATCAGCAATCTCAAACATCAATAAAACCATGGTCTATCAATATCGAAATGTCTCTTAGTCTCACACCTCATCTAAGTGAGAATACCAGTGAGAATACCACTGTCAAAAATCCTCACATGCTAAAGTGTAAGGTCTGCCATTATTAAAATGGTGGTGTGAGTAGCATAAATACCTGCTACCACGAGTGGGAGATCCCATTTACTAGGGAGAAGTAGACATTTAGAATGCTTGTCACCCTTGTAATTCTTCATATAACTGAAATTTGT
Source organism: Sequoia sempervirens (assembly GCA_007258455.2). Taxonomy (NCBI): domain Eukaryota; kingdom Viridiplantae; phylum Streptophyta; class Pinopsida; order Cupressales; family Cupressaceae; genus Sequoia; species Sequoia sempervirens. The sequence continues at coordinate 732,219,817 of VDFB02000003.1, forward strand.
TTCAAATTTCCTTGTGCAATAATGTGAGTGTGTCCTTAGACTAGGGTGGTGGCTTTTATAGGGAATAGGCACACTATTAGTGATGTGTTTTATTGTCATTAAAATTTGTTGTGAGGTTGTTTCTAAGCCTAGTATGGTGAAGGTCTATATCTTTAGCTATGTTGATGGATTTGGAATCTTTTGAGCTTGTTGTGGGCACCAACTAAGAATATGCTTAAGCTTTCAATTACTAATATTGGGTTTGTACCCTTGTGTGATTTTAAAAAAATGAGTTTTTAATGTCTTTTTTAAATGTTGGAAGTTCCTTGTCTATGAGGGATGGCTAGTCGTCCCCAGTATGACGAAGGACGTTTCCTACGTGCCCCAGACATATTGGGGACAGGGAGTTGTCCGCAAACGGTCAAGGACATTTCTTGTTGTTTCCTACTCTTTGGCTTGTTTTGGGGATAGCAAGGGGACATCCCCTTTGTGTATCCTTGTCCTAGGGATCGCTAGGGACAAGGACAATGCAGTTTGAGGCAAAGAACATGTCCCTGTGTAACACAAAGAAAAACAAGCAGAATACCTTTCATGTAGAAGAGTTCTTCCATCAAACATAATCACATTAGCATCTCAAAAATGCTTTCAAGAAAACCAAGAATGACAAACACCAATGATGATCACAAGATTTACATCAAATTATTTTGACTATGTTACATGACATTTTGGGGACGACAGTATGTTTTTTTGGGAGAACAGTTGAGGGGAATAGAATATATATATAGAGAGAGGATCAACATCACCTCCTCCTCATCAATATGTCTAGCATATTTAGGATCAACATCCTAACATGTAGCTTAGTCTATTGATATTCAAGAGTCTGCCAATCTTGGAGTTGCAAGGCAATAAGAACTGCAATTAGTTTTTCTACTTGTCTAAAGGTAAATCTATTCCTCTCGACTAAGTGAACTAAACTATATATGGACCAATTCTTTTCTGTAGCAAAAGAACTAGCAACTTGTCAAAGTAGGTGAATAGCAAGCTGCCTCAATTTTGGTGTTTCCTTCACATGTCATGTCCTCCATCCAATTGAATCTTCTTAAATAAGAATGACTATACATCCTAGCCTCTAGTTTGTTGGATCTAGGACCCCAAAGATTGACAATATCAAACCATTGCTCATGAACTATGGCTACATCCTCAATTCTTTAGGCCTTCATTTACCCCTCTTTTACTTCATTATCATTAGATGGAGGACCTCTATTAGGTCTAGGAGCATACCACTTGGGGTTAACATAATAGACAACCATATAAGTGTTCATTGTGTTCCACCTCTTTGTGATAAAACTATTTGTTACAAATTACTTGTCTCATTTGGTTAAACCCATCAAATGTCTCATAAACCTCTCCAAGGATATGTAAGGATAGTGACTCAATTCATTCTCACAAAAATGATCAATAACTCATAAGCATGAAATATAAATGAAACAACTTCATTAAATAAATTTCATAACACATCCGAATGTGTAGTGCATAATCCAAGTAAAGCATGTAATATTTGATATACAAAATACAATTTAGGCTCTCATGCCATGTAAGCAACTAAAGATACAATCTAAAAGTACAAATACATATAATGATACAAAATAATGTGAGGACATATACAATAAAGTATTTGACTGCCACTCTCATAGTCATCTGCAAGTCAAGAGACGAGAACATGGCCCAGATGCTTTTCCACCCAACCATGAAGCTTACGCTTTTCCGAAATTCTTCTTAATGCAAAGAATACCTAGCCCTACACGGAGTACCTAGCAACCTAGAAATAAAAAGCAAGAGGGAATCCTAGTTGAAGCCTAATGTATATACTTGCATTGCTAACATGAACATGCAATGTCCCACAAACAGGATATGGCAAAGAAATATATAAATAATTTTGGTAGGTAAATTCCATCTATTACAATGAACACATGGCTTTGATCAAAGCTAAGTATCTAGTAGATCCCAAAAAAAGGATCGACTTTCTCTGTTAACTCATATTTGACACCCTATCCCGGAAGGTAAACCTAATACACATATAAAAGACAATAACATGCATCATGCTCATGAAAATAAATATTTTATGCAAATGTTCAATTGTATACTTTTCATTGTTTTAACTTTTCATGTCTAATAATAGTGAAGTAATCATTGACATGTAATTCATTTCCTTACTTGCAACTAATTTTAACATGCAGTAATCCTTTAATATTTTCTTTCTACTTCATGCAAATTAGGGTTCATGCATTACTATTTTTATTCATGCAATTCTAAATGTAATTGAAAATGTGAAACTATTTCCATTGAATGCATTAATTGATTAACTTCCATGTCTTACAAATTACTTCATGAAAAACTCAATTGTCATTGCATACACAACTCTGTCATATGTAAATATACCTACGATTATGATTATATATATATATATATATATATATAAATAATTCCTGAGATGCACCTCACCTTTTTTTCACCTTCATGTTCTCTTCTATACCTAGGATAATAATTTCCTTCCAATCGTGGAATTCAAAAATGGTCCGCTCCATTCCTTTTATTATAAACTTACTATTTTTCATGTTAAAACTGTGACTTCAATTCTTTTTATTTTTAGAGCCCTTGTTTTATTCTCCTTTTGCATGCCCTCATGTGATAATTTTCTTTTATTTAAAAGTTCTTTAATTTAAGTTTTCTTTATTTAGTTTTTTTTTTAATTTACTAACAATCATGTAATTTATTTAATTATTTATCTATATTTTTTTTATTTAGTAGTTTTTTACTTTATTTATTTATATAAATAATAATCATAAATTATTATTAAATATATATAAATATAATTCAATAGATAATTATTATTTTTCTTTAATAATAGCTATACATATTTATATATTAATAATAATACTTTTATTATATTATAATTAATTTATGTAAATATAATTTTATTACAAAATAAAAATCTTTTAAATTTTTTAATCTTTTATTTTTACAAACATAAATAAAAATCATATGAAATAAATTATTTTTCTAAATAATTTAACTTCCATGACATAATAAAATGTGCTCATTAAGCATAATAATATCTCAATCATAATTAACATAATGCAATCATATAATTATGCAAAAGGATGCAGTTACATGAGTGTGTGAATGTTTCAGTATCCCATCCTACTATTCATTTATCAAGTGGCTAGGATACCCATACCTCAACTTGTTCTTGCCTTTGACAATTACCCACTCATATTTTTGCGCCCAATCCTATATTAATAGGTTAGTCCTTAAAAACCATAGTCAAAGCACATACAAGAAATTAAGCTCATAATCACATGACAATTATTTCCATTTTATTTTAAATGCATCTAGACTAACCATCAAATTTAGCAATCACACCCATGTAGATACCAAATAATCAAGCAATCATAATCAATGTCCAATAGTATCATCAATATAATGAAAAATAAATGTAGCATAAGATCGAGGTGTGAAATCCTTCCCCACTAAGAAAAGACATCGTTCCAATGTCTAATTACACACACTGAAACAATAATGTATCTCACTAAAGCAATCAAATTATCACATTGAAGTAAATAAAAGCATCTCAAACTAAGTAATCGAATTATGAAATGAACAATCAATATCCTCAGCATTCTCCATGTGGCACTATCCTTAGAATATTGGTCCCACTGGACCTTATACTTCACGATCTATGTTGGTGTAATTGAATGTCTTGTACCTTGTCCTAGGTCATGATTACACCTTAGTTAAGTTTACTTAGGGACCACATAGGAGGTGGTTGGAGATTTTCCACCTTTGGTGGACTTGACATTTCATTATTTTATCATCTCCACCTTTTGTGGACACATCATGTGATATCTCTCCACCTTTTGTGGAGATTATCACATTATCCTTTCCCACTTTAGGTGGAGTGATAACTTTTCATAGTTATCTCATGTCATAAGATTATGACACTTGTCATAATTTATGCCCTTCTATGTTCTCACCTTGGCTATATAACCAAGGGGTCTCTCTCATTTGTAAACAATCAGAATTCTCTCATATCATTGACATTGAATACAGTTTATTCTTGTCATATTCTATCTCTCTTTTGTGCTTTCTATTAGGCCTCTAGATCTTGGGTGGCTACCTTCATAGCCAATTCTTACAATCTCCTTATTACACAACTTAATGTTGCACCATCCCAAAATTTGAGTGGGCTCCACCAGCACCACTCTTGGATCTTATACCTATAAAGCATGTCAATAAAGTATATGGGTAGCATCAGGATTATATGTTTTGAGCATAGACTCATGAAATACATTATGGATTTAGACGGGAGCAACTAGTAGAGCAAGTCTATAAGCAATTGGGTTGATCACTTCCAACACTTCAAACAAACCCACAAATCTTGGAGCAAGTTTGGATGATTTTCCAAATGATATGGAACTCTTATGTGGTTTGACCCTCAAAAAGACTTTGTCCCCTACTAAAAACAATCTAAAAGTTTTATTCTTGTTCGCATAACTCTTCACCCCATTTTTTGCTTCCTTCAATCTTTCATTTATCATACTCATTTGATCATCCATCTCTCTAAGCATATTTGGACCTGTCACAATCATGTCTTCCACCTTATCCCAACTGATAGGTACAACAGTTTCACCCATAAAGAGCTTCAAAATTTGTCATCCCCAAAGATGCATGGTAGGAGTTATTATATGCAAACTCCACCAATGGAAGATACTCTTCACATTTGTACTGACAATTCTTATAGTACATCCTAAGGAGGTCTTCGACTACTTGGTTTACTCTCTCTGTTTTCCCATCTAATTGAAGATGGTAAGCTCAACTGAAACTCAACTCCGTTCCTAATGTTGCATTTAGCGTGGTCCAAAATCTAGATGTTATGTGAGCATCTCAATCTGATATGATCATCTCAGGTACTCAATGTAAATGAAGGATCTCTTGGACAAACCTCTTAGTCAAAGTCAAATATCCATCCTTAAGATTCCTTGCAATGAAGTGTGCTACTTTGGTCAACTTATTCACAACTACCAAAATGATATCATGTTCTTGGACATAGGCAACCCTTGAATGAAGTTCATGTTAATCACTTGCCACTTATACTCAAGTATGTCATGTGGGTACAAAAGCCCTACTGGATGCACATGTTCAGCCTTGACCCACTGGCACTCCAAGAATTGAGCCACAAATTCAATTACATCCTTTTGAGTCTTGGCCAAAAATATGGAAACCTCAATTTTGCTACCATCTTGGTTACTCTGGGGTGCCCTAAATAAGGTGTGTTGTGAATTTCCTCTAAGATCAATTTCCTTAAATCCTCTAAATCTAGGATGTACATTCTTGGTATCTCAAAATTCCATTTGATTCAAACACATAACCTTTGAAACGATAGTCTGTGGGATTCTCCTCTAAGACTTGCTTCACTCTAGAATAGTGCTTACCTCCTAGTAGATTTTGTATTACTTGTTTCAAATTGTACCTTGATGTAGTTACGGTTGCCATATGCCTTTTTCTGCTAAGTGCATCAGCCACTCTATTTTCTTTCCCCTTGATATACTCAATGCCAAATTCATACTCACTAAGAAACTCCAACCATCTCCTTTGATGAGCATTGATATTGGGTTGTGTAAAAATGTACTTGAGTCCCAAGTGGTCAAACTTCAACTCAAATGACTTCCCCAAAAGGTAATGTCTCCGCAATTTTCTTTTTCCTTGTCTATTTGTTGCCCTAAACAAGAAATTCCTGAGATATGCCTCATTTTTCTTTTTTACCTTCTTATTCTCTACTATGCTCGGGATAATAATTTCCTTCCAAACGTAGTATGTAAAAATGGTTCGTTCCATTTCTTTTATTATAAACTTACTATTTTCATGTCAAAAGTTTGACTTCAAATATTTTTATTTTTGAGCCCTTGCTTTATTCTTCTTTTTGCATGTCTTAAATAGGTTGCATATGTTAGATATTCCATAACTGCACAAATTTCACACATGTTGGCCACGAATTGCTAGACTCTTTATGATTGGTCGGGCTCCCTTTTGTGGGGTAGCACGGGGAAGCCTATGGCTTCGTGGTAGGGAAAAAATTGCCCCGATGATGCTCTCTCTCCCTTTACCCTCTTCCACTTCAGATTAAGGAGAAAGGACGGAAGAGGTTTATCTTAAATTCTTTATTTCAATTTAGAATTTAACTTCATTTTGTTATTGATAAGAAGTATATGATTCTTATTAAATTTTGAATTCTAATTTGAGTATGATACTGAATATGAGATGTGTGATTCATATTTCAGTTTGTGGATATTATCGTGCCCTAACTCTATGAATGATTAAGTGCTATCATAGAATGTTCATATGCAAGTTTAATAGCAAGTGTTGCTTCATTATGTAATTATTTGTTTCATTCTTATGAATATAACCATTGGAGTAATTCCTTACTCATTATGATGATAAATCTAAGCAATGCAAATCAATTGTATGTTTCTTTTTTGAATGGTTCTTATTACAATTTGGGTATCTATTGTTACATTTGGTATTTGTTTATTTAGTTTTTTTTTAATTTACTAAAAATCATACAATTATATATATATATATATATATATATATATATATATATATATATATATATATATATATATATATATATATACTAGTTTGTTATTTATTTATTTATATAAATAATAATATTAAATTATTATTAAATATATATAAATATAATTTAGACAGATAATTATTATTTTTCTTTAATAATAGTCATATATATTTACAGATTTATATACATATTAATAATAATACTTTTTATTGTGGGTGGTTGGGGGGTGACTCTCCACACCAAGGGTTGTGGAGAGTCTGCGGCTATCAACAATGAAGGCTTTGACTGGTGCAAAAGGGGTCCAAGGTGGCTGGGTGGTAAAGACAATTGGGTTAGGCCTGTGGCAGGGGTAGTTTCCATGGCAACGAACATATCACTTGCCGAGTATAAAAGAGGGAACAAGCGAAAGGATGGGCGTTTTGTGGGGGCGAGACATTAATGTTCGATCTTGTCATTATGGCAAGATGTCAAGTTACCAAGCACGCAATTTAGAAAACCAGCATTTCCTTATATGATTTCAAGGACAAGTAACCATTGGCGAGTTGGACGGCTCGCATCATCCTACGCCTGCTCTCATGCTTGGTATTCATTCAAAGCAATTATGGAATGACACGACTACAGTATTCGGAGTGATTAACATCAATATATTGTGGCTGGGTGGTAGTTCAAGGCATTTTATCCTTAGTCGCAAGCTATTGAAATTTCATTCTGAGTTTGTTTCATCTTTGTTTCGAGCGGCGTCATGGGGGAGCGTTCTAAGTTTGTAGTGCATATGTCCTCTGAGACATTGACGACTTTTGGAGCTAATACTCCCATATTGTTGGATTTGAGTGTGAGACAAATGGCTTTTCGCGGGGTCATCACTGACCATCGCCTCAAATGCCTGTTGAAGACGAAATACGATCCCCTCATTTTGGCTACAGTTAAGATGGTCTTGGGGAAAGGATTTCTGGGAAACATGGAGCCGCTCAGGGCAGACACGACAATCACCTCTCATTTCCTGGTAGTGTTGCTTGACATATGGATGGCGAAGGACGCGGAAGCATTGATCAGAAAGCTCTTTTCGGCAGACTATTTGATTGGGTTGGAGGAGATTCTTTATGTCGCCTTTGCAAATTTGGGGGTTCCTCATTCAAAGGATTTGTCACGGTTCTTTGTGCCCAGTGAGGTAGTGAAATACTACCCGTTCATCTTGGACCTGAAAGGCACGGCATTGGTCAAGCATAGGCAGATTACACCGGTGGGAGTGGATTTTCTATAAAGGAAGCTCAATCTAAACCTCTCTTTCGGGGCACGACAGGTTTCGGATTTCAAATCCTTTGCCCTTGCCAATGGCTTTCTGGCTGGGTCTACTTGATGGTCAAATTCGGTCTCAGTTAATTGTTCTCTTTCTAGATGTTCTTGTTGATAGTTGGGTCTGTTGTGTCAATAAGTAGTCATTTTTTGTAGATAGTTAGATATTGTTGTTGGGTCTGCTATGGTTGCCTCATTTTGGTTTTTGTGAGGCAATGGTTTTGGCGGGTTGCCTCATATCAGGACTGGTAGATATATATATGTGAAGCAATCGACTTGTTTGGTTGGGGGTTTTGGTCTTGGCAGATAGAGTCTGCATTTTGATTCATGCCTAGCAGATGTATTGTATATCTTCTAATATCACTTATTACGTATCAAAATAATAATAATAATAATATTATTATTATTTTTATTAATTATATATACTAACTTTTTAATTATTTATTTATTTATATATAAATAGTAATATTAAATTATTATTAAATATATATAAAAAATATAATTGAGTAAGATAATTTTTTTTTTTTTTAATAATAGTCATATATATTTACATATTTAAATATATTGATAATAATACTTTTATTATATTATTATTAATTTATATAAATATAATTTGTAATTTCCTTCGTTAATGGAGTCCTGGGGCTAATCTTGTGGGGGCCAAAAGGGATGGTATGAGTTGGTTGGTTCCGAAGGTTGGTTGGGTGAAGGTCAACTTCAACGGAGCAAGGAAGGGCAATCCTGGTGAATGTGGGGTTGGTTGTGTGGTAAGGGATCATGAAGTGAGAATATTAATGGAGAAATCAACATATTTGGGGATCGACACAAACAATGAGGTAGAGTTTCAAGCCGCTCTGATGGGGCTCCGATGTGACAAAAATGGAAATTTTCGAAAAATACATTTGGAGGGAGACTCGTTAATTATAGTCAATGCTATCAAGTCGGATTGGGATCCTAATTGGAAGCTAAGGAAGTAGCTCTACCTGATAAATTAGATTCTCGCCGAGTTGGATGAATATAGGGTGACGCATATATACCATGAAGGCAACACGGTACCGGATGACCTAGCAAAAAGGGCCTCATTGGTAGGGTCGGTTGATTTGGCTTAAGCTTCCCCAACTTGGTGGCAAGTGGTACATTTTCTTGAGGAAAGGTGATGGCCTGTTATGCTTCTTATCTTGTGATTCATGTGGTGTCAAGAGGTTGTGTGCGAGCAAGCATAAAGTTTTATGATTGCCATGTTTGTTGCCACAGATTAGTTGTGTAGGGCAAGTGTGGTGTGGGCTGGTTGTTGCAGTATGGATACACCAATCCGTTTTGAGAGTTTGACGAGTCAACTGGCATTCATAGGGAGGTGACTGAGAAGCGGTCGAGGAACGTGTTTAAAACGAAGCATGGCTTGATTCTCCATGCTCTAATGGTGGTGCTTGATGGGGAATTCCTCTACTCCTACCATAGGCATAGGATGAACACTGATATTTTAGCTATGTTTTTGGCGTCGATACTAGACGTGGGGGAATCGAAGGAGTCAGCACGACAATTGTGCAAGAAACTAGTTTGGGGAAAGTATCTCATTGGTTTGGAAGATGTTTTGGAAAATTATGTTGAAGGTCGAGGCGTTCCATTGTCGCGTTACTATTATCAGCTGAGCCGTCACAGGGGTGCCTCTGAAGCGGTATCCTCTGGTCTTCTTGAATGACCTAACTTCTCTTCCCATATTTCATACGATTGCGTCAAAGAGTATAAGGTTCCTAAAGCGTATCTTTGGGATGGTTTCAGATGAGGGCGCAGAGTGGTCGCAGGCATATATAACTTCTGAGGGCTTGGTGGATGAAGGCAACACCGCCATCTAGTGAAAACCTAGAATTCGCAATCACCTTAGATGAGCTTGTTTTGCTAGTGTAATGTGGTTAATAGGGTTCGGTGGGGTTTTCTGTGGCTCGATGGGTGGTGGGTGTCTATGGATAAAAAAATGTAATTGTGTCTGTGGATAAAAAAATGTAATTGTCTAGTAGATCTTGTGGGTGGGGTTTCATGCGAAATTGGTGTATTTGGTCAAGACATAAAAACATAGGTAATAGGTTATGTATGATACTGCACCATTTTGCTATGAGGTGCTCGATAGTAATAGTTATGGGAAAACTTGCATGGACACGGATATAGATACAGATACAGGTGCAGTATTGGATACAAATACGATCATTTTTCTTAAGACCCCCAATATGGATACATATGGATACAACATTCATAAAAAAACACACATATTTTCTAAGTTATTAGAGGAGATTTTCATTACTTTAAAAGAAAATAAGTAAATATAAATTAAATAATATTAAAATTTAAATATTAATAATTTAGCAAAGAATAAACAATTAAATATATATTAATAAGTTTTATTTATATTTAAAGAATAATTTTTATTTTTTTTAAAACCTCTAATTTTTTAAAAAACGTTATATAAATATAAAATTATAAACAATTAACTTTTTAAAATCTATAATAATTAAAACACCAAAAAAATAGTAGAGGAAGAAGACCTAGAAAAATGGGTCGTTGAAATAGAAAAACATTTCATTTGGTGTAGGTTTTGTTTATACAAAAACAAAACAAAACAAAAATTGCATGATTGAAGTTTTTTAAGATGAAGTTTAGGAAGATTCGCATCAATTTTTTTGAAAATCAAATCACATAGTATCTGGAACGGTTGGAAAATCAAGTGTTTTTGGGCACGTGTTGGTACGGTATCCAATGTGTATTTGTGGTGTATCTGACATGTATCTGTATCAAATACAGGGATACGTGCGCCCAGCAAGGGGTAGTGGTGTATCCGACTACTCTTGTTATGGGCTATGGTCATTCAACCTCCTAGGGTGGGGTGATGGTTTGGTTCAGGGGTTGGTATGAAAGTTGTTTTGTTGGTCTAGTCCGAGTTCTAGGAGGCTCGTTGATGGCTACCTAGTTGGAGAATGTACTATTCTTTTTTGAAATTAATAAATGGGTGTAACCCCTTAGCTGCTTTTGCATTGATCAAAAAATAATATATAATTTGTAATTATTACAAAATAAAAATCTTTTAAATTTTTCAATTACTTTTATTTTTACAAACATAAATAATCATGACATAAATTATTTTCCTAAATAATTTAACTTGTACAACATAATAAAGCATGCTCATTACACACAATATCACAATCAAAATTAACATAATGCAATCATACAATGCAAAAGGATGTGCTACGTGAGTGTGTGAATGCCTTGGGATCCCATCCTACTATTCATCTATCAAGTGGCTAGGATACCCCTACCTCAACCATGTTCTAAATATTCTCTCATATGTCCCTTCCAATCATTGTAGTCAATTCCATCGAACATAGGGATCGCCAACTTATGCGCCATTGGATCTTCCTTAAGCAGTTAGACTCTACACCAAGGAACCAAGGCTCTGATACCAATTGTTAAACAAGTGTAGGACAACTGAGAGGGGGGAGTGAATCAGTTGTCACAAAATTCAAAATTAAAAACGTCAACACTTATCAATTCCACAACCACACTATTCTATTATTAAGTAAGAGCATGAAACACAAATAATAGAAAGTAAATCAACACAATAAACACCATATTTTTATATGGAAAACTCAATAAGGGAAAAACAGGGTGAGGGTTAACTCACAATATAAAGAGATTATAAAATTGAATACAGAGGCTCACTGCCAAGGGCTCATTGTCCAGAGGAGGACTCACAGTCCAAGTACAAAGGCTCACTACCTATAGAGGACTCATTGTCCAACAGGGAGGCTCACTGCCTATAGATACAAAAGAGATCAAAAGATCCACCACAACAATTAACACACATCTGCAGTTTTGAATAAGGATTGTAGAAACCTTTAGCTCACTGCCTTCAGGAATCCAACACAATGAAGAATTGTTGTCTCAACTCACTCACACACACACATTTGCTCTTATGATTTGTGGCTCACTTTCATCACTTTGCATCACTGTCATACAATTCTTCACAATTCGACTTGCTTTTATACCATCCTCAACCTTAGAAACTTTCTCCAAGGTCGGCCACAAATACCTCATTTCATAAATTCAAATTAGGTTGACAACTCAACATTCAAGTGGTGGAAAGGAATGAGAGTGGACCAATAAAACATTTTTCAAGATCAAAGAAATAATCTCAAATCAACCACATGTTTCCTTAATTAAATTTTATTCTTCGAATGAAGTGTAAACACCAAGTTGACCAAACCTAAAGAAAACACAAATGAACATTGATGTACATGCTTCCCAACAAGAAGATGAGACACAAACTCCACAATGCACTTCATTATGCACGAGAATACATCTCATATTTCTTTAGATACATCCACAACAAATGCAATATGCTTCAAATTCAGAACACCTTTCACCAGTCCATCCAAATTGTACAAACTCATACTGAAACATTGAAACATGACTTCTAGATCACCAAACTTCAACCTTCTTTACCAAAACCCAGAGAACACCATCTCAAGACATATCCCAGATCCGCAAGATCTGAAACAAAACAACGGAGGATTGCAGAGTAGAAACATTTCTCTCAGTCCACAGAAGATCAACTTTGTCAAAACAATTCACACAACGGTGAACATAACTTTCATGTACCATCACACCAAAAGCTAAAACTCGGGATATATTACCACAAGATTACCATTATCAAATCTTTAGATCCGCACAAGCATACATTCAACATAGGAGAAATGCAAAGCACATTCTGAACACATTCATCACTCTAACTTCTCTTCATTAATTTTCTCAAAAACACTTGGAAACTCATCAAACCAACACATCTACAACACCATAAAGATAGCTCCATGTACTCATGACATTTCAACATCTCAGCTATACATGTACAATCTACAACATACTGAACTATGTTGACATCAATGACAACATTAATGACAACACCACCAAAACTTGCTCATACTTGCAACAATCTCCCCATTTGTTATTGATGGCAACACATGATGTGAAAAAACATCAAAGACAACATCCTTCACAATATCCTGGGAGAACAACTCTTTTATTGCAATTGTTTTTCACATGATTTTCTCTCCCCCTTTGACATCAATGGCAAAAACTAATGACCCTAATTAGTCCCCCTTAGGAGCACACTCATACTGCAACAATGAAAACATTTTCTACTCCCCCTACGGAGTAGACCCATTTATCAGTCCAGATAAATAAAGAATTTGTGAATTCATTGGACTGATGCACCTTCATGTGCACTTAATTTGAAGGGCCAATGGCCCCCAACCTCTCCCTAAAATGCTCAAAAGTATCCTTCGGAAGAGCCTTAGTAAATATGTTTGCAATTTGTTCCTTTTGTCACATACTCCAATTTGACTTCATTCCCCAACACTTTTTCTCTTAGAAAATGATATTTGATAGATATGTGTTTTGTTCTTGAATGCATAACCGAGTTCTTCGAAATGTTTATTGCACTTGTGTTGTCATAGAAAATAGAAATAGGTTCATCACATATCACTCCAATGTCTTTCAAAATTTGTTTCATCCACAAAACCTATGTGCAACAGGATGTTGTAGCAATATATTTTGCCTCTTCAATGGATAAAGAAACCGAGTCTTGCTTTTTACTCAACCATGAAACTAATCTTCTACCAAGAAAGAAAGCACCACCACTGGTACTCTTTCAGTCATCTACACATCTAGCCCAGTCAGCATCAGTATAAGCACTCAGGGTGAAATCATCACTCTTAGGATACCATAATCCATAATCCAGTGTACCTTTAAGATATCTAAATATCCTCTCATCTGTCCCTTCCAATCATTGTATTCAGTTCCATCGAACATAGGGATAACCAACTTATGCGCCATTGAATCTTCCTTAAGCAGTTAAGCTCTACACCAAGGAACTAAGGCTCTGATACCAATTGTTAAATAGACACAAGACAACTGAGAGGGGGGTTAATTAATTTTCACAAAATTCAAAGTTGAAAACTTCAACACTTATCAATCCCTGAACCACACTATTATGTTATTAAGAGCATGAAACACAAATAATAGAAAGTAAGTCAACACAATAAACACTAAATTTTTACATGGAAAATCCAATAAGGGAAAAACCACGGTGACAGTTACTTCACAATATAAAGATATTATAAAACTAAATATATAGGGTCGCTACCAAGGGCTCACTGCCTAGAAGAGGACTCACTGTCCAAGTACAAAGGCTCACTGCCTACAGAAAGGACTCGCTGTCCAACAAGGAAGCTCACTACCTACAGATACAAAAGAGAACAAAAGATCCACCACAACAATTAACACACATCTGCAGCTTTCAATAAGAATTGCATAAACCTTTAGCTCACTTCCTTAGGAATCCAACACAAAGAAGAATCGTTGTCTCAACTCACTCACACACACACTTCTACTCTTATAATTTGTGGCCCACTTTCGTCACTTGGTTTCACAATTCGACTTGCTTTTATACCATCCTCAACCTTACAAACTTTCTCCAAGGTTGGCCACAAATACCTCATTTCATAAATTCAAATTAGGTCGGCAACTCAACATTCTCGTGGTGGAAAGAAATGAGTGGACCAATAAAACATTTTCCAAGATCAAAAAAATAATATCTTGAATCAACCACTCGCTTCCTTAATTAAATTTTATTTTTCAAATGAAGTGTAAACACCAGGTCAGCCAAAACTAATGAAAACACAAATGAATATTGATATACACGTTTCCCAATAAGATGACTTGCAGACTCTATAACACGCTTCATTATGCACAAGAATACATCTCAGATTTCTTTAGATACATCCGCAGCAAATGCAATATGCTTCAAACTCTAAACACCTTTCACCAATCCATCCAGATTGTGCAAACTCATACTAAAACACTGAAACATGACTTCTGGATCACCAAACTTTAACCTTTTTTGCCAAAACCCAGAGAACACCATCTCAAGACATATCCTAGATCCGCAAGATCTTAAACAAAACAACAAAGGACTACGAAGCAGAAACATTTCTCTCAATCCATAGAAGATCAACTTTGTCAGAACAATTCACACCGATAAACGTAACTTCCATGTACTATCACACTAGAAGCTAAAACTCGAGATATATTAACACAAGATCACCATTATCAAATCTTCAATCCGCACAAGCATAGGATCAACACAGGAGAAACGTGGAGCACATTCTAAACACATTCATCACTCTGACTTCTCTTCTTTATTAATTTTCTCAAAAGCACTTGGAAACTCATCACACCAACACATCTACAACACCATAAAGATAAATCCATATACTCGTAACATCTCAACTATACATGTACAATCTGCAACATACTGAACTGTGTTGACATCAATGACAATACTAATGACAAGACCACCAAAACTTGCTCATACTTGCAACACAATAGTCTCATCAATATATTGAAAAATAAATGTAGCATAGGATCAAGATGGGATAGGATAGGATAGTATGTATCAGCATACCTAATTAACCCATGACAAATCATATAATAGGGCAAATATATTTGCAAGCAACATTTAGAAAATTAAAATAAATTGTAAGAAAAAAAAATTATCAAATTGAAATGAATCCCGTGACAATTAGGAATTAAATTTTGAATTAAATTTTAAAATTGAAAGCATCTTAGCAAATATAATATTATTTTTTTAATTATATTATTTATATTTTAATATTATATAATATATATACTAGTGTTTAAAAACACTATTAAAATAGAGTGAATTTAGGTTAGGAAAAAAGAGACATTGCAGGCGGTCACATAAATAATCTCTAGCTTCAACCACCATTATCTTCACCCTCTTTATTTTTCCAATGTTTTCAAAGCATGAACACAAATTGGAGTCCAAAAATTATGTTTGCAAATGCTCTCAATCATCAAACCATCAAGCTTACAAACACAAACTAAATTAATTATCACCATTTTAAGACCCAACCTCCTCTATAGCCTCCTCCAAGATCTAAAACTAGTAATCTACATCTTTGCACTTCCCAAAGCAAACAATAGCTCTAACAATGTAGTCAAATTGGACACAAAAAAATAATATTAACAAGTGGCCAATGTCACTCCACCCATCCATGACATTGGAGTAACCTATCCTGCTCCATGTTTGTCTCATGTCCATCAATAAATTAATTTTAAGATTGACATTTTATGGGGATTTGATGACTTGAATATGTCTTCGAAATATGGAGAATACAACACATTAAATGATATGGCATCTTCTCATGCATAAATATTCAAACACCCTGCCATTGTATTTCACCCGCAATCGTAGTGGCTTTCCTCTTTCCTTTATCACAAGTATAACCCTCAACTCCACTAGCAATAGATGACACATTGGAATACTTTGGAATAGATTCTACAGATATATCTTTTATTTTTACATCACTCTCCACAACCAATCTAGCTATTTCAACCCTCTCTTCCAAAGTTATGTCGCCACAAACCCTTACCCCATGTCCAGTCTCACCTAATAAATGGTGCCACCCTACTGTAACTCCCATGAAAATCAGTTTTACATATACGTCATGGCCAATATTTACTCCCACCTAAACTTTTGGATTGAGTTTTGCCCAATTGCGGCATATTGCAGCAAGGGCTTTGTAGGATTGAAAGGGCCTTCTAAATATTTGTTTACAACTGTTGAAGGGCGTATAAAAGGAGTTGGTGCAACCGTAGCAATGCTTGCTTTTTCCCAAGAATCCCTAGCACTTTGTTCAACTTCATCCATATTCATTTCTTCCCTCCCCGTTTCATCATCACTGTTGCCACTCATTTTGATTAAACTTCAAGAAAATGGAACCTGAAATTTGAAATTTGAAATTTGTGACAAGGATAGCGAACTAAAATAAAACCTAAGATGTTTGACAGTAACAAACTAAATTTTTTGAAAAAAGAGCAGATAAATCATGAAGATGAGTATAACTTACCTCATAGATGCTGAAAGTAATAAAATCTGCTTCTTTTGCCCTTCCTTTCTCTTCTTTCCTTCTAGTTTGTTTTTCTTCTCAGCTGTTCAAATCAGAAAATGTCAAAATAATAGTAGAGGGCTGAAAGTTGACATAGTTATGTTTTTAGAATTGCAAGAGAGCGTGAGGACTTGTGGGGTCCCCACAACTTTATTTTTTAACTCAGTTTTTTATTAATCTGACTACCATTTTTTTTTAATTACAAACTACAAAGACATCGAGGAAATCTGGTTGACCCTGGGATGGTGATGCAGGAGCATCCAGGTGCATCACCCAAAAACATTTCAGTTTACTTTTGTTGTTTTGGTTTTGATTTTCATTTTCGAGAGTAATTAATTTGGATTTTTGTGGACAGTTGAGACAGAGCAAGGTGACATTGTTGTCATTTCATTGACAAAATGTCATGTTCGATTTATATTTTAAGATTTGATTGCCCGCTGAGATGAATTTCAGTTGGTTTCCAGAGGGTTGATTATTGCAACAAAATAAACGTTCATAATTCATCTTGTCAGGCGTGATCTCCCTATTGTTTCATTTATAAATTGACTTCAAAGAACTTAAGCAGCTTGCTGGCTTTTTTATTATCAATAACAGAAAGAAATAAAAATAAACCTTGTTCCAGCGTAGAGAAGGGAATGAGAAGGGGCCTTGAAAAGAACGAAGTGGTACTTGGAATAGAGGGAGACCTGTGCTGGAGGAAAGGGGAGAGGCAGCGACAGGGAATGGAAGAGGATGGGGGCGTGAGACAAGGTGAGGGCCAACACAGCTAAGAAGAGGAAAGTTCAATAGGAAAAGAAGACCCAAGCGAAGAATTGATGGAATAGCCAGCGCAGAACAAAGGAAGAAGTGTCACGCATTATGTAGAATGCAAGTAAACAAACGAACCAAATACCATACATCTGTAGAAGGGAGTGAGGGAGTGAGCAGGAGAGTAGAGTTAGTCTCGAGAAATAAGGAATGTACAGGGAAGAAAGGGAGGTATAGAAAAAAGGAAACAAACATTGATGAGTAGAGTTTGATGGTGATATAAGTGCACAAGTTGGAGCGTATGAACAGAGGAAACAGCAATCTTGAAGATCAAACAAGATTATTTTGATTGCAAAGTAATTGTATGCCTGTGAAACCTGGTTCACAATAACAAAATTGAAACTGCAACAAAATTTTGTTTGTGTAAATTCAAATGGTTAAATGAGAATGTGTAATTAAATTTATATGGCTGCAAATTTCATCTATCTGATAAGATTGATGAAATTTGAACCGCATTAGATGGCCAAGGGATGCCTCAGACATTCCCGGCTGTACCAGGAATGTAGGATCTTTGAATTTGTTGTTGCAGGCACAGAGCCCCAATTTGCAGGTTATCTGGGGATGGCCTGGTGTCCTTAAGTCCTAGGGATGCCCGGGGGGAATGAGAACACTAGTCTGGGAAGTGGGAACATGTCACTATGTAAAACTAATGAATAATTCTCTCAACAAAGGGGAAACATATGGCCCAGAGGTGGCAAACAGACTGCACATAGAATGTACTTATTTTATATTGATTATCGTTTACAATTGTTTTTGCTCGTACGAGCATCAACATGAGACCAATATGAGCTCTTGCAAACACAACCATGAGATTACTAACAGCTCCTTTTGAGCAACCACACTAGAAACCACCTCTGGAAGGCCAAGAGTCACAATTTAGAGATCCACTTATTTAGAAACCACTTCCACATTAAAAGCCATCTATAGAAGACCAAGAGTCGCAACTTAGAATTCCATATTAGATGTCCCTTTGGGATTTGAACTTGGGTCTCCAAAATGAGAAATCAATGTTTTAACCAATTAAACTCAACCCCTTGGACTCATAGAATGTACTTGACAAACTAAAAATTCAGAATAATCAATATTGTTCTGGAATGTCAAACTTTTGTTCTTCATGATAACACCATGCCAAAATAACAGATATGATATTCAAAATTCCAGTGGGCAATAAAAAGCACAGGATTCTTAAAAGTAGAATCTTCTCAAATAATGCAGCAAAGTGATGGTTAATGAAAGCACCATTCTGATTCCAGATTAAGAAGGTTAGAAATATACCTGTTGTGGAACTCCTAGTACTCACATTTACGAGCGTCAATGACAAATTATGCTGTGGAACTCCTGATACTACATTTATGAGTGTCGCTGACAAATTACTTTATCATGTCAGGCTTTCAAACAGCAGCAATAATGTCCCAACTTTCACTCGTACATCAGAAATGAAAAGCCATGAAGACTTCTAAAATGCCACATAACTACCCCTAGACCAACTTCAGTTATTAGAATGGGAAGGGCATCAGCACTGCAAAAATAAAATGATCATCTTGTAGCTCACACAACTCATGCTCTCCACTATTTTTCTTGAAATGATCTAGAATATTCTTAAGTTTAAGTAAAAGAACATTCTATAACCAACAATGAGGGGCTCTCTTGTTTACATTATCAGTCTACACTTGTTTTCTAAAGAAGATTACTTTTTCTTTTGGTTATCCGTTATTCTTTGTATTCAGCAAATAAATTCCACTTCAGCTAATTCAAGATTGGGACTTATTGAACCAATACAATTGTGGTAAGAAAAACATGAATTGGTGTGGAGGTATTTGCTGTCGTGACAACTTTCAAGCAACAAAATACCTGTGTAAAACACAGATGTATAGATGCAAGAGATATTAGCTAATTAGATGAAATTCTCATTGACATATGTGATAAGTTCAAGGCATGTTTGGCATAGCTATGTAGCTCTACGTGTGCCACCAAAATACAGATATTAAGTTTCCAATGTGAATTCACATACATAATACTATTACTGGCTACCAAATCCTACAGACACTGTACAAACACAAAATTTCCATGCATCCTTTTGTTCTTAATGACGTCTGCGGCGAGTTAATGGCTTCACATCTCTGCACTTTGCACTTCCACAACGGCATTCAAATGCTTTAATAGGATGCCCCAAGTCTTCAAAATCGATTCCATAATCCTGCATCACATATGATCCACAAAATTAAATTTATATTTACCCAACAGGCAAACAGCTATAACATGAAACTAGATGCAGATGGACATCACAGACTGGCAATCCTTTATTTGTCCACAAGTGAAACCAGAACCAAAAGCAACTTCTGCATCATGTTTACATGAAATCCTTTGTTATTAACCTGTAAGTGTAAACTATGAAAGTTGTGGCAGGCAACGTCCCTGGTGATGTGACTGAATTTTATGCTAAGAAGTAAGAACCAGAACCCATGAAACTTGAGATTCTACTAATAGTCTAGTGTATTCAGAGGATAATGTGGTTATTGATAAAGCAGGATGCTACTTGAGAACTGTTTTCTACTTGATGTCATATCACATATATCAGGGAAGTTAAATTATTGATACCCTTTCGTATGATTCATGGTAACTCACTTCTCTTGAGGTTAACTTAGATAAGTCATCTCAAGACGCATTTGAAATTCTTTACATAACCGATTATCATCCCATTGACATCTTTTTGGCACATATTACAAATTAAATAAGTTATTCTTGTGTTTTTTTCTGACTGTTAGGCCCTCTGCTGAAGCTGTAACTATACAAAAGAGAATGTTGATTGATGTGTTTATTACTTGATGTTCAAATTGATTGCAAAACGTCATCAATATATTTCAAAGAGCAGAGAGCTAATTATAACAACGAGTTGCTTCAATTAAGATTGCACTAAAATAGAGACAACTGCCTCTCAAAAATTCATATGCTTGTATTTAGACCTCTGTCAATACTGAGGGTAGAATTCTTTAGCAATAAGCTTCATTCCAGTCAGGGCTGGTACATGTCATTGATGAGACCTTTTCATTATAGAGCTGAAATAGCCGTGAAATTGCAATACTATGACAATCTTTTTGTAGGGGACTGTACTTTCCTTACCATTGAAACTTAAGGAAATATAATAAATTCAAACATGATTTCTCTTGTTAAGCACTTCCAACCATGTTTCTTAGGCATCTTTGCCAGTGAAGGCTGGATTTAAAACAGCTATTGCTGTGCATAGAATTGAAATACATAAACGTCAATATTACCAAATACATAAAGTATGACCATATAAATAATAGAAGTAAATCAAAAATTTAGAGGCACTTAACTGCAGGAGACACTGGATTGGTAAGAGCAGTTTGCATCGGCCATATTTCTAGTGCTCCAAAATTATGGCTTAGTCTCCATTAGAATTTGGCAATAAGTTCACACATTGCACTGATTGAGCAAAAGAGATTTAAAAGTAAAAGTCTGAAAATCACAGTGTCAACAAATCGATGTCTGACTCATTGGCTGTCCGATACCAATACAAATTGAAAACATACAAAAACCTGATGCCACCAACCAAATTCAAATTTGGCACATCAATTCATTTACACCATTATTAAATTGAAGATATCTAAAGACTTTCACATGTCTTTTTGTAAGAAGTGAATTCTATGTCAAAAAATGAAAACATATGCACCTCCTGCCTGTCTCAATTTAGGATAACAAGGAATGACATTTTCAGACCTTGTTTCCTCTAGTCTGAAAAAGTACTACAAGTTATATAGAAGATTCAAATAATGCAAAGTATTCATGCTTAATGTTGAATATGGGCAAAAATGTACATATAATACAATACAGACAGGTTTTCATATACCAAAAAACAAGCTATAGTAGAGATTAAAAGCATACCCATGTGAGCTCCTCGAGTGCTTCTACCTTTCTTGTAGTGAAGAAGGCAAGCTGTTATTTACAAGGAATAGATTAATGTCAAATCAGAGACACTATTGTAAAGAACCATGAAAGCAAAATATAAGTAAGCCCAGAAATTTCCACCAGCCAGCCAGAAAGTTTCTTATGTCCATACATGGTAGTAATGACGATCTGGGGACTCCACTTCTACAGGAATCTCCATTAAGTTTGCATCATAGCACCTGAAAGTGAAAGCCAGCTTACAAATTAGCAAAATTTAAAAATGTCATGGTTATTCAATAATTTCCTACTATTGATGGCATGCAACAGTAATTCTTTTATTGAATTATCTTAAGTAGAGAAGAAAAGTTAACTCTGTCCATCTCATTCTCAATTTTAGAAGTAATAACCCACGAACTGAAATTTATAATCAGCAGAAATTGAAAGCCACAAGTATGATTATACTTTAGGAGCTGAAAGCCACAAGTATGATTATAATTTAGGAGCTGAAAGCCACAAGTATAATTATACTTTATAAGCTGTCTCTTTTCATAGTTCAACAACGTCTATCTAGGACACTGTAACAAATGGCCATTTAACTGCAACACTCGGCATAATTTAAGGTATCGAAAACTTGAAACAAAATGTTACACCCCATCTCTCAGTTACCGAGTTACTTTTACCTTCATGAGTAAAAATGGTGATAAATGTAAATCATGACTTTGATATGTTTAATAAGTGAATGAAATACTAAAATATGTATTAAGATGTTATTGCTTTTGAAGGAATGATTATGTTTTGAATATACGTGATTATGGAAAATGTCATGAATGAATGTGCAATGCAATATGATGACTTAAATGCTTTTGATGATGCAAATGGATTCCATATGAACTGCTAACTACCTTTATGATGCACTAAGTTGGATGCATGAAATGAATCGAACCTCTAGAAGAGAGGGGAAGTATCAATCAAGAGAAGAACTTAGTCCGATGACCCTTGATCAGCCTAATTGAGCATACACATACTCACATCCTAGTTGGTCTAGTCGAATCAAGTTAGATTGTGAATTCGTAAGTAAACTTTTGGTCATATGATTGTGTAATGATCTTTGATTATGTGATTGTTGCTCTGGTTGAATCACGTATCTTGATCTTTGTATTGAGTTTGATTCTTCGTGTATTATGTTTATATATTAATCGATGAATATATATACATGAGATGTATATATGTATATATAATGATAACTTGTGCATATGAGCATATATGTGCATGCATATACATAAGTAAAAATACTTACGCATACCCATGCACGGATAAATCATATACAAGAGGATATCAATGGATTTACATATATATGTACATTTCGTGTATAAACACAGATCGAATATATATGTGTGTGTGTGTGTGTGTGTGTTTGTTTTGATATTAAAATAATGATATATATGAATATAATAATATATATGTATATACGTACGTAATGATATAAACGTACATACATACAAACATATATTAATATACGTTTAAATGAACATATGTTAATATGATTAGCAAAATAATGATTAAATAAGCAAGTATATATATATATAAATATATACATATAATATAACAAGGATGTTATATTACATATATGTTAATATATAATTAAAAGTATTTTGATATGTTTTAAAATAGATAGGGGCACATATATGGCGCAGCCATATTAGAGAACAAGGCTTAAATAAAGCCAGCAAAATAGTGTACATATGCAGCGCATAGGAAACAAAGGGCATAATATAGAAGATATGATTGAATGCTATGTTAATGGTAAAAATGCATGAGTATCTTTATGAGCTAAGCGAACCATATGTTGGTGTGAGATTGTTCTGAAACCAGCAACACTGTAAATAAAATGCCATACATAAATGAGTTCAAAAGCCAGCGTGACTATAAGCATATGCTATGCCATACTAAGCATAAGTTAGAAGTAAATGCAGCGCATAATTTAAGGTATTAGTGCTTTGAAGTAAACTTAAAACGCAGGAGTTAAAAGATATGAACAAACATTTCACTTAACAAGGATAAAGCAAAGGCTGCACTCAAAGTGCATAAAACCATATATGTAGCCAGTGCCATAAGTATTTGCTGCGCTTAAAACATTTAAAAGAATAAGTCAATGAAGACTTAAAGGCTGCTCGTGAAAAGGAGAGTACAGTTTAAACATTGTAAATTGAAATGAATGCAGATTTCATAATGTTGAATAAGTCTTGGACTGCGCTAAAATAGAGGGTGTTGAAGTATGATTATGTGGCGCCAAAGTCTGTAGTATTTGGAAACCATTAGAAGTCTTGAACCCGCAGCATGTATAGGTAAAGCAATATGATAACCATAAAACTCAGTCAAAGTATAGATGGCAGAGATTTGAGAGGGCAGTCGACTTGCAAACCAAATAGGAAACCTGTTGAGAGGCGTCGCCATCCCTTGACTCAGTAAAAGAGTCATGTTATCTCAAGAATGAAGTCGACTCAGCAATTGGAAATATGAGGACTGTCATGTGTTGCAATTAAGAGTTTAATCAGCTGAATCATTGCATGTGAGTAGGAAGGTGGCAGAATTGTTAGCTTGTTTGTAGCCTTTGGAAGCTCAAATTATAGTATATATAGAGGTGCTCTCTCTACCATTTGTTACACTTCTCATTCTGATTTTTCTGTTGTTATTCTGCTGTAATTTCTATGCAAGCATTATTGTGAGAGTTTTAGTGAAAGAGAGAGAACTGTTTGTGAGTTACGTTTGTTGAGAATTCTTGAGAGGAGGCTAGAGTTTGGAGATTAGTTGAACATTGAAGGAGTAGCATTCATGGTTGCGGAGGTTGAGATTGGAAAGCAGCCTTATCACTTGGAACTTTATATCCAGGCATGCTGATTTCTATTCCTCTATTGTTTATGTTCGAAAGGTTATTTGATTATAGATGCCTTTGTTTGGAAAAATTGCCCTTGGGAATGCTTGATATGCTTGTTCTTATGAACATAGTTATTTCTTAGTATAGAATATTCTTATGTGATTCTTGATCAAGTCTTGAATTAGTGAAACCCTCTTATTTGGGAATACATTTATATTATGTTGAAGCATGTGTGGCTTTAATGCTATTAGAATTATACTTAGTTCGTTAAGTCTATATGGATATGGCATGAAAAGTAAGATGTGGAATATGTTGCTATCTTGATTTGTTAGCTTATGATGCTAGGTAAACCTTTGTGGATAAAGAGGTTAGTAATGCAACGGGAATCATGGCATGATAGTCGTGTCATCATTGATAGGTTGTGTTGTTGTGCAAACCATGTTGATAGTCTATACTTGATTGTTATAACAATATTCAACAATAAGGTTGAGAAATGTATTTTTTGATTATGCTATAATCATATACTTGATTAGGAGTCTATCCCAATTTACGGAATTCTAGAGGAGGACTCACATTCCAACAACCCAAAGCTGTGTGGAGAAGAGGACTTGAAAGTGCAGAAGCACAAACTCTTCTCAGGTTAATGTCCTACAGATTATATACAAATATAGTGAACATTTTAAACATGTGAATATTTGAGGTATAGTGAAAGAGAGGTTTATGATTTGTTTATTATCACTTGATCGCTACATCACTTTTGTCTGAAACCCTAGGTTGGGAATAACCTATTTGGGTTGGGTTGTTTACTTGATTATTGAATGAAGCAAATAGGTTGGGATTAACCAATATGATTGGATTAAACATTTGATTGTTGATTATACTTTTGATTAGATTATGTTCTTGAATGGAGTCATTTATTGATGAGATTATACTTTTGAAAAGAAAACACTTAATATTGTGATCATACTTTTTGAAATGGAGTCATTTAATGTTATGACATTATGATTACCCAAGGTGGATAATTAGGTTATTCCTGGGGTTAGAGAAATCCATGGAAAGGGGGTAACCTAGCTAGACACTAGTATGTGTGCATGTATGATTAGTGTGGTTATACTTGAGGTTAGAGGAATCCATGGGAAAGGTTGTAACCTTGATAATCAATTTGTTATGGACTTGGATATTCCTAGGATTAGGGTAATCCATGGTTAAGAAATAACCTTGTTGAACATTTTGTTATGTTATTACCTTAGATTGAATGTGTGTTATGTTTATGGTCAATAGCAAATCGAGCTAAGGGTGGGTGGATCGATGACTCTCACTCGAAGTACTGGGTGTTGAATTCTTTGGCCAAAGTGGTGTAAGTAGCCACTGTTTACACTACCAATTCACTATGATCCATGATTGCATTCTAGGCAGGGAAACTAATGTATGGTAGCTCTAGATATGTAGGACACAACACTATGCTCATGAAGGCCAGTATTATGAGGTTATCAAGCTATTAAATTTAGGTGAACAGATTAAATGCACAAAAATAATTCAAAAAATCAGACAGAGTAACACAGCATATACCCTGGGAAAACCCTCCTCTTGAGGGAGAAAAACCCAGCAACAATCTCTCTTATATTTGATGCAACAGTGGCAATTTTTACAAATTACAATAAGGTCTAACACAAGACCGATATGCAGTATCTTACAATAAAGAATAACAGATAACAAGCTCTAGATCACACCTGACAATATTAGAATACAGATCCAATAATGTTCACTTAGTATTGAAAGGTCTTCAAACTATGCACTGGTGAATTCGCACTTGCTTGTTATATTCGCATTATTGCAGATTGATAAGAAACACGTCAAACTATACCTTGTATTCTTGCTTTCACACTTGCTTGATATCACTGAATTGGTGTCTTCGAACTCAACTCCCAGACAGGTTCGCACTTGATGGATATCACCGATCTGATAAGTTTGCACTATAATCTGAGATGACTTCGCACTATAGTCAGATAGGCTCGCACTGTAATCTATATGACTTCGCACTATAAACAGATAGGTTCGCACTGTATATCAGCTGAGATTGAACTCAAGAATAATAAACGAACTGATCTTCTACTTCAATAAATTCGCACTGTATTATGCAAGGCTGATGAGAATAACTGAAATCTGCTAGGTGCTCACAATGAACAAATCAAGGAGAATATATATAGGTGAATGATGGAGACGTATGCATCAAAATCCTTCAAGTCGGCCTCTAATAAATTTCGAATATCCTTTAATAAAGGTCGGCCTCAAAATAAATATTAATTATCTTTTAATAAAAGATCAACTCGAATTCTTTTATGTCAGCCCATAATATGAACTGAAAACAATAAGTATAAATTGTATAGCCAACGGCTTTCATCCAATTTATGATATCATGAAGGAGCTGAGCTGGAAGGAGCTACAAATGCTGCTATATCATTAACACTCCCTCTCAGCTAGGGAGAGAACTTCCAGCTGTATAAAATGAATCATCTCCATATGAGGTTCATCTGCCACCATTGCCTGCAATCAAATATAAAGAGAGAAATATCATCTCAATGTGATATCAACCATCACATGGTTAAGTACTAGTGTTCATCACTTGCGTGATGTTGTCACCTCAACGTGACTTTCACCATGGCTCTCCCAGAGGGTGAAACATGAGTAAGAAGATCATCACAGACTCTCTCACGTGATGTTGTCATGTAGTCACACACATGACATCCATCATGACTCAGCTCAGAGGGTGGAAACGAGGGCTTTCACCTCAAGTTCTTCTGTCACAGAAGAAAGTGCAATAGTAAGTACAAGTGTTCATCACTTGCGTGATGTTGTCACCTCAATGTGACTTTCACCATGGCTCTCCCAGAGGGTGAAACACAAGTACAACATATGTCATGGAGTCGCACACATGACATCCACCATGACTCTCTCAGAGGGTGGAAACAAGGGCTTTCACCTCAAATTCTTCCGTCACAGAAGAAAATGCATTAACAAGGGATTTCACCTCGAACTTCTCTCACAGAGAACTCATTAAGCAAGGCTCACTGATACTGAGACTCATACTCAGTCAAGGTTGGATTTTCCACCATACCAAGTTGTCTCGAAAGTACACAAACTTCACCCTGGCAAGAGGCTTGGTGAGAATATCTGCCGTCTGCTCATCAGTGTCTCGAATGTACCTCAACTGTACAGCCTTTCGCAGTACCATATCTCTAATATAGTGGTACTTGATCTCAACATGCTTGGTTTTGTCATGAAACACAGGATTGACAGAAAGCTTCACACAACTCTGATTATCACAATGAATAATGGTAGGCTCCATTGATTGTCCAAACAATCCTATAAGGAGCTTACGAAGCCACACTGCTTCTCGAGTTGCCATGCAAACTGCAATATACTCAGCCTCCGCTGTACTCAATGCTACAGAAGACTGCTTCCTGCTGCACCACGAAATCATGGCAGAACCCAAACTGAAGCAACAGCCAAAGGTGCTCTTCCGATCTGTGACAACCTGCCCAATCAGAATCAGTAAAACCAAGTAACTCCAAGTCTACATCTGAAGTATACTTCAACCCATATCCAACTGTGCCACGCAAGTATCTCAGGATATGTTTGGCTGCAACAAGATGTATCTATCTCAGATCACACATAAACTGGCTAAGTGCACTCACTGCATAGCAAATATCAGGTCTAGTGTTAACTAGATACATCAAGGATCCAATTAGCTGTCTGTACAATGTAGGATCCACCAAATCTGAACTAGCTGCAGCCTCCTTCAATTTATGAAGATTGGTTTCCATGGGAGTAGACATGGATTTGCAATCCATCATGCCAAATCTCTTAAGTATGTCAATGGTGTACTTCCCTTGATTTAGAATCATACCATCTGACTTTTGCCAGACTTCTAAACCAAGGAAGTAATGCATGAGCCCAAGGTCCTTCATCTCAAATTCAGAAGTTAAATCCTTCTTACATTCAAGAATCAGGTGATCTTCTCCACTGAGGATTAGATCATCAACATATAAAACCAAAATTAATGCATCACCATTGATTACCTTGAAGTAGAGATTTGAATCAGCATCGTTCTTCAAGAAACCCAAGCTTGATAGATACTGATCAATCCTTTCATACCATACACGAGGAGCCTGCTTAAGACCATACAAGGCCTTCTTCAGCTTGCAAACATGAGACTCCTTCCCATGAATCTCAAATCCATCAGGTTGCTCTATGTAAACCTCTTCCTCAATCACTCCATTGAGAAAGGCTGTCTTCACATCCATCTGGTGAATCTTCCATCCTCTAGATGCAGCAATAGCAATGATGGTTCTGACAGAAGTGTAGCGAGCAACAAGAGCAAAGGTCTCATCATAATCAACTCCCTCTTTCTGAGAAAACCCACGAGCCACAAATCTTGCCTTGTACTTCTCAATGCTTCCATCTGCAACATGCTTAATCTTGAATAGCCATTTAGAAGATACCACAGACTTGCCCTCGGGTCTAGGAACGATATCCCAAACATCATTCTTAAGAATTGACTGATACTCCTCTGTCATAGCATCTCTCGGACTTGAAGACTGGATGCTTCCTCAACACAGGAAAGCTCGGATTCTATGATCGACTCATCAAGGCAACATAACTGGAGAACTTATGTGGCCTCTTGCTTTCTCTGAATGTGCCTCTAGGAGCTGCAAAGCTTTCAGCCTCTTGCATAGTGCGACTAGCCCATAGAGGTCTCTTTCTCCCAATAACAATGTCAGTAGGCCCATAAGTAGGTTCCAAGGGTTCAACTGGATCAAGATCTTCCTTTGGTTCCATTGTCTCCCTCTGAATCTCAGGCGTATGGTCAACTTCCATGTCCTGAGGAGACTCTTCATTATCAATCTCCATATGAATCCCTCTGGATCTCCTGAATGCAACATCTTCCTCGAATGTGACATCCCTACTGATCTCTATCAACTTCTGACCTGGAATGTAAATTCTGTAAGCTTTTGATGTCTCACTGTAGCCCACAAATATTCCCTTCTTGCCAGAAGGCTCCAACTTGGTTCTCTTTTCTCTGGGAACATGAACATAGATAGGACAACCAAAGATCCTCAAGTGACTGACTTCAGGCTTCTTCCCTATAAAGGCTTCTTCTGGAGTCATATTCTCCAAGATCTTATGAGGACATCTGTTCTGAACATATACAGCTGCCCTGGAAGCTTTTGCCCACAAGAAGGTTTGCAGATCTTGATCATGGATCATGGCCTTTGCTGCTTCCACAATTGTCTTGTTCTTCCTTTCTGCAACACCATTTTGTTGACGATTATAGGGAACACAGAGCTCCCTCTTAATCCCTGCATCAATACAAAAGTTTCGAAAACTACTAGAGGTGTATTCTCCACCATTGTCAGATACGAGGACCTTAATTCGTTTACCAGAAAGATTTTCTACTAAAGCTTTAAACTCTTTAAACTTATCCAGTACTTCCTCAGATTCTTTAGATTTCAAAAAATAAATCCAAGTCTTCCTAGAGTGATCATCAATAAAGAGAACATAATACAAAAAGCCACTTGAAGAAGGAATAGACATAGGACCACATAAATCAGAATAAATTAGGTCTAAAATACACTTAGATCTATTTTCTCTACTATGAAAGGGGACTTTTATATTCTTACCTAATGCGCAGCCCTTGCATGTACCTTCGTGCTCCTGGTTGAATTTAGGAAGGCCCGTCACCATCTTCTCCATAATGGGTAGGGCTCGGAAGTGTAAGTGAGCCAATCTCCGATGCCAAAGATCACAAAGACTGGTAGAGTCATGAACCAATGCTTGAAGAGGATGTGAGCAGACCTTGTAGAGGTTATCATGTCTAACTCCAATTACTTGAGCATCCTTGAAGTTAGAGTTCTGCATCCACACTAGAACTTTGCCTTTGGAGAAGGCAACTTGATATCCTTTATCTTCCAAAGCTGAAATAGAAATAAGATTACGCTTGATTCCAGGAACATAAAGAACATTACCCAATTGAAACGATATGCCGGAATCCAAGTGAAGTGTGAAGGTCCCAATTCCCTTTACGGAGTAGCTGGCATCATCTCCAATGATGACTTGTTCAGAAGATTCCTTTTCCACCAAACTCGATAAGTGCTCCTTGAATCCGGTTATGTGACGGGAGGCACCACTGTCGATTATCCAGGTGTTGGAGTTGGAAGGTATACAGCTTGATAATGCTGAATGAGACATGAATTCACTTGAACCCTCAACCTTCAAATCATACACCATCTTGACAATCTGAACAAGAGAGATAATTGAGTGCAATAATCTGATCACGATCCTCAAACCCGCTCTGATACCATGTTAAATTTAGGTGAACAGATTAAATGCACAGAAATAATTCAAAAAATCAGACAGAGTAACACAGCATATACCCTGGGAAAACCCTTCTCTTGAGGGAGAAAAACCCAGCAACAAAGATCTCTCTTATATTTGATGCAACAGTGGCAATTTTTACAAATTACAATAAGGTCTAACACAAGACCGATATGCAGTATCTTACAATAAAGAATAACAGATAACAAGCTCTAGATCACACCTGACAATATTAGAATACAGATCCAATAATGTTCACTTAGTATTGAAAGGTCTTCAAACTATGCACTGGTGAATTTGCACTTGCTTGTTATATTCGCATTATTGCAGACTGATAAGAAACGCGTCAAACTGTACCTTGTATTCTTGCTTTCACACTTGCTTGATATCACTGAACTGGTGTCTTCGAACTCAACTCCCAGACAGGTTCGCACTTGATGGATATCACCGATTTGATAAGTTTGCACTATAATCTGAGATGACTTCGCACTATAGTCAGATAGGCTCGCACTGTAATCTGATATGACTTCGCACTATAAACAGATAGGTTCGCATTGTATATCAGCTGAGATCGAACTCAAGAATAATAAACGAACTGATCTTCTACTTCAATAAATTCGCACTGTATCATGCAAGGCTGATGAGAATAACTGAAATCTGTTAGGTGCTCACAATGAACGAATCAAGGAGAATATATATAGGTGAATGATGGAGACATATGCATCAAAATCCTTCAAGTCAGCCTCTAATAAATTTCGAATATCGTTTAATAAAGGTCGGCCTCAAAATAAATATTAATTATCTTTTAATAAAAGATCAACTCGAATTCTTTTATGTCGACCCATAATATGTAAGTGAAAACAATAAGTATAAATTGTATAGCCAACGGCTATCATCCAATTTATGATATCATGAAGGAGCTGAGCTGGAAGGAGCTACCAAAGCTGCTATATCATTAACACAAACCAATCTCTTCGTCGAAGGGTAGGGCCATCTTACCAATTAAGTAGATGTGCAGGGGACCACAATAAGTCCGTGGTTGGTAGAAAAGCACTTGAGTGATGCTCTCCCTCATACAGTTAGTGGTCGGGATTTGAGGATGTACACACCAACATTGGGGACATCTAGAACGTATGCAACAATGTTAGGGACATCTAA
This sequence comes from Sequoia sempervirens, assembly GCA_007258455.2. Lineage (NCBI taxonomy): Eukaryota > Viridiplantae > Streptophyta > Pinopsida > Cupressales > Cupressaceae > Sequoia > Sequoia sempervirens. The sequence continues at coordinate 732,251,864 of VDFB02000003.1, forward strand.
GATGTATGCCCACGTAGGGACATCTGGACCATTGTATCTCTATTTCATTAAGCTCATGGAAGCTATGTATGTGAACAAGTATCTCTATTCTTATTGAGAAATTGTAATTGAAGAATGTTACATGAAATTATGCAATGTGGATTCGTTACTTCGAAATTTGTAATGATCCTTTCTTATGCAATGAAAATTTGAAATGGGACTAATTTCAAATATGCATCTTTTATTATTGTAATGCAGTGGGAGTTTGGAATGGGTTTATTCCAAATGTGCATCTTATTATTGAGTTAGAAAATTAAAATTTTATTGCTATATTTTGCAAGCATACGTTATTCACATGTGGGTTAAAACATGGTAAATTTTTTGGCTTAAACACCAAGCATGTTACAGAAAAGATGTTAGATAGGCCATACGCTAAGGTTAAAGGTCTCAGATGTTGCAATCAAATGAGTCTGCCCGTTATTCACATGTGGGTTAAAACATGGTAAATTCTTTGGCTTAAACACCAAGCATGTTACAGAAAAGATGTTAGATAGGCCATACGCTAAGGTTAAAGGTCTCAGATGTTGCAATCAAATGAGTCTATCTATTAAGGGCATATTAAAGTTCATCAATATGGATACCTCCATATTATTATGCCCATGATTAGTAACAAAACCCTATAATACATGGTGGTTGTGCGGCTGTGCTTGCATAAATCAAGTTCAAATGTGAATCCAAGTTTTGCCAAGAGAAATCTCATTTCAAAGCTGAGAGGTCCAGATGTGTCAAATTCTCATCCACACGCATTTATGTTCTAAAAACATTCAAAGTAACTAAAGCAGATGTAGGAGATCAGAATGAACATAGTTTGCCCCAGAACAAGCGAAGTGACCAAAAAGATGTAGAGATCACAATGAACATAGTTTGACTTGAGTCCTTAAAATACCTTCTTGATATTGTGCTTTTATTTAAAATTAAAATCTATATATATGTTACAGACAATTTAAGCATTTGCTTAAAAGAGATATTGTGCACAAATGTTAAAGGAGATTCTCAAGAGAAATATTCAGGTAAAAAGTAAACAATTGCAAGTTTTAAATTTTAAACAAATCCAGGTTTTTTTAACAGCTTCACCAATTAAAAACTTAAATGCTATCTCTCTTAAGGGTGACTTACACTACCTCGAAGGAGTACCTCAGAAGCATTAATTAATTTTCTTAACTCTCATGGTTACAAAATATATGACTTTCCTAGTTACATTATGATTGTTTCATAGATAGATTAGTATATTTAATATGAAGCTTTTTAATAAACCTCCCACCCATCAAAAGTGAAAAATAGAATTCTCTTCCGCCCAACTATTGTTCTCTCCCTCCTTGATATAGTGATCCAGTACATTGCATTATATACGTAACATGGTTGATAGAAGCCCAAATAGAATAGATGGTGTCTGACTGCAACATCGTTTTGCTGCGGTCATGTTTTACGCTTGACCTGGGTGTTTTTTATAGCAAAAATCTAAAAACCCTAACACACAAATGTGTTTTAAAGATATATTTTTATTAAAAAAAACCCTTCACCTGTTTTCCTATGAATTTGAAGGCGAATTTTCATGAGTTTCATATGTTTTTAATAAATTCGCCAAATTACAAACTTGAAGCCAAAAATTCAGCAAACCCTGTGACAGTTTCTGAGGGTACATAAATTAGCATTTCCTGGAAACCCTTTCAATATTAAGATAACCTCATACAAAAGTCCCACCATATTCATCCCCAATCATAATGTCCAATAGATATCTATGAAACAATCCTCAACCATATTATCCTAATGATATCTATTAAACAATCTCCAACCATCTTGTCCTGCTGATATCTCTGAAACATAGGGTTGCATCTGTAGCTATTTAAGATGACTTTCCCCATTTCCTTTGACATAGGCACTTAAGCCTTTAAGCACACATTTGTGTACATTTGAAGAACAGAACCCCAAGTTAGATGCTTTGAACAGGGAAGTGTATGCATATTGAGTGGTTTTATTTTTTCCCCTTTTCCATTCAGCATTTTGAATTTTCTCTTCGTTCTCTTCTTTGGCCCTTGAAACCCTGGGATTCAATGAAAAAGGTTGTTCTTCTAGTAGTGAAGAGGAATATGGATCCCAGACAAATGACTCCATCTCAGACCCAACCCCCTTGGAGTTAGTATCATAATTAACCCAAGACAAACCACGAGGCAGTGGTAGGATACATATGTAGATCTGTCACTCTTGCAAAAGACAATTTCAACAAAGCATTTTGAGCTGAAAATCCAGTACCTTAGAATCATCAAGAAGGAAGTTTAGCCATGTTCAGTACAACACAACACAAAATGTTGATACATCTTCTATTATCAACTCAATTATCAGTAAACATTTCCCTTTGCCCTCCAAGTCCACTTTATCATAATATTGACAGTCAGTTTTAAAGAACTTATCAAACAAACAATTGGAAAGTCTAGTTCTGGAGACAATAGAAAAAAATTAGGTTCGCAGAGAAAAGTATAAAATGCAACTCCACATTTGTTGTTTTATCATATGTTAAGGAAGGCTTTAGTTTGAAGGCTTTAACAAAAATTATGCATGTTCTGGGTCAAGATAGCATCCATCATTGTCCATTAATAAACATCAAACATATCTTATCCTGTAAATCCCTTCCAACTGAGTATTTGATAATAGTGAAAGTACAAATATTCAAAGTTGCAATTTCAGATTTTTGAGGTGCCAGAGAGGAGGTATAAACATCCAATATAAGTTTGGGCAGTCGTCACTACTGCTACTGTCTGTTAAGCAGATATGATAATTGTCAGGAGAAAGTAATATCATATTTAATGAACATTGCAAGAATTTCACAGATTCAAATTGATTGTGGCCAATAGGGACATTTAGAAGCTACTAATAGGTCTTATTGGAGAAAAAGTTCATAAAGAACCTAAATAAACATATGCCAGTTACTTCATATTATTGGAGACAATAGTTCGGATGCAAGAAAAAAATAAAATCTATAGTGGGTAATTAAAATACAAGATTTACAAGTAAACTGATGAAATAAAGAAAATCTAAGAAGCGGTGTTATAAGGTTTTGAAAGCAAAATTAACTGTGTAGTTGCACCCAACACCCCAGTAAAGGAGGTTGGTAATAATGTAACCCTCATTTCCTCTTAGTCTTAGAGAGACACAACATATATTAAATAAAGCTGATGCATATCCAGTCCATCATCTATAAGAAGGTCACACTTAGAATCTTGGATATTTATAGTGAACTTTTAATGCCATTACTGAGAGAAGGTGAGCAAGGAGATGCATGATTCTCCATGTAATCTGTTCATTTAATACAACTTCTATATGGAAAGGCCTAGGATAGTACCTCTGACTCATGACCACTAAGTAAAGGACAAGCTCACCACAAAGATGTTTACAACAGATGAGGGTACCATGTGCTTCACAACAAGTTTTTATCTAAGGAAAAACTTGGAGGCTTCATCAACATCACAAGTGCGATTAAGGTTTACACTCTGAATGGATGGCAGAGGCATAGAAAGATAAATGTCTGGAGCTTTGACAGCTTGCCATTTGCCTTGTCCAAAGGTTCTCACTCCATTATTGTTGGAGGGCGATAATCTGCCTAAAATTCCATTTACTATTTAGAGAAACATATTTTGAGGAAAGAAAGGAGAGATTATGGCTTCTCTGCATAGCAACCTTTCCTTTCAAACTCAAAAGACTCGTGAGATGACAGAAGTGATGAGCAATGGTATTGTGATGGGATGTGGACTTGAAAGATGCCTTATAAATAAAAGGAGTGCCTTTACCTACTGAAGGCTTAGTTTTGGGATACTAAAATATCTATATTGAGTTAAGGATGATACTGATAGCAACACCAAAGAACGGGCCATATTGAGTCACCTAAGTAAGAGGATTGGGCTGTAATATTTGAATAGCAAATTATGGTGCCAAATCTTTCAACATTTCATTTCCTTATATTTCAATCTACAATAATTATTTTTAATTCTAAATCTTTAGCAATTGTATCTTTTGGATATCCTTATCAATGTTATCCCCTTGAAATGCAAAACCCCAAGTCTTAGCATAATATAGGTTGAGATAATGATGATTACTTGCATGATCACATATAGTTTGAAACTCCTACTCTCCAGCTCAACTTTTATTTCTCAACTGAAAAATTTTCACAGCTTCATCAAAGAGGGTTGATTTCCAGCAAAGAGTTGATCAAGCACTAGGAAAGCTTCCAGAAAAATATAGGAAACATAGCCATTATACTTCTTGAATGGAAATATATGTCTCAAATTCAAAGCGTGACCCATAATCGACTCCGTCTTGCAACCATTCATAAAGCCAATATTAAAAAGCATGACAAAAATATATCTGAGTCAAGTAAACACTACATGCATTTTATATGATAATGACAAAAACACATTCACAGTAATGTATAGACACCCTAAAATCACAGATATCCAAGCAGCAGCCAGAATTCAACTGTTCAACTTAGACATAAATATGGAAACGAAAACAATATAAAACCAATAGATAAATCATAATACTCAAAAGAATTTTCATTTTTTTCCCATTTTTTTTTTTATATCTGGAGTAATCAGCAGCCCAGCGACCTACTGCCTTGTTGGAGAATGTCAAGATCTGAAAGCATGAAACAATCTTCTACTAGTGAACAAAATATGAGCACAATAGTATGTCTATCAATATACAAACGAAGAGTGTGTAAATACAATGATGAGCCTTGCTTATATAGGCAAGGATGAGGAGGTGAGAAGGTAGGAATGAAAGTTTGATTACCCCTCCAAAGATGCAACATTTGTGAGTTCACTTGACAAGTGTGTAAGCAAGTGGCAAGTATGCATGCAATAGGTGTCTCAAATGATGACATATGTCTCACCCATATGATATGAAAAAAAGTATGAAATAGCCTAAGTAAACTTAAACTATGTGCAAATAGGTCAATCCTAGAAAGGTGATTAGCTAACTATGTGAATAATGACTCTAACTACACTAGCACCTCCTCCCCCCTTAAGTGCAACTTAGCAAGTAATGGAAGCATGATGATGAGTCCCAGCTACTAGGCCATGTTAGGTACTCATGTACAAATTTCTCATAAAGTGAAATAAAAGAGGAAACCCAATGGGAAATAAGACTCCTCTCCAAAAGAGAAATAATGCAAATGCAATGAAATGTAAAAGTGAAGACATGTTAAATGGAGAACTAATCATGACCCCCCCAAAGACTAATGTACAATGAACTTTCCCCCCAAAGGAGAGAAAAGAGAGAAGGTCTATGTACTGAATTCCATGTGAGGAAATGCTTCCTCCCAAAACTGATAGTAGAAAAGAAGCCATGCAGCCTCCCCTCAAAATGATGCCTGTAGTGTTGGTAGATGCTTGACACTAGATGCTAAAGATGATCCAAGATCATTGAACAACATTTCTCCCCTTGGGAAGAAACATCACAAATGTGTGCAATAATGACTTCCCACTCCGAATAGGAATATGCAAGTAGAATAAAGGTCTCTAAATTCTGCACATGATCCAAAGACTGATATGATACCCATGATGTCTTCAAATGATGCTCAATGATCTCCAAGCCAATGTTGATGAGTGATAAATGTTGATAAAATGGATCAAGTGTTAGTTTTAGGATTAGAAATGCAATAAGCAGAAAAACTCAACACGTAGAACAAAGAACACAGTATTTTACCCTAGGAAAACCCTCCTACTCGAGGAAGAAAAACCCAGCAAAGATATTATCTTATAATTAGAAAATAACTGCAGAAAGAGCACACTGAATCAGGCCCTAGAAAAGGCCGAATCTAATACAATGGATCTGCACTTTGTATATAGTGCGATTTCTTGAATACACAAAGTATTTGACTCTTCTCCTTGATGCTAATCTGCTACATAGAAAATTCAACCTGTTGCTGATGGAATTCAAACTTGGAGTGAATTGATTAATACCAAAATGAGGCCTTCACATATTTATACAAGACTAGGCGAGCTCACTCTAGAGCCGACCTAGAAATTACAATATTTTATTTATAAAGCATGATGGCCGACCTGCCTTAGTTACATTTTATTTGAAAGAAAATATCTCCCGAAGCTATAAAACACTAACACTCCCTCTTAGCTAGGGAGGTATTTTCAAATATCCTCGTCATGGAGTCTCTCAACATGGAGCCCACAATGGCTACACCCATTTGTGGAAAAACACATCTTAGTGTTAGAGATGCACAAGGGCTCGTCATGGAATCTCTCAACATGACATCCACAATGGCTACACCCATTTGTGGAAAAACACATCTCAGTCTTAGAGATGTACAAGGGTTCACCATGGAGTCTCTCAACATGACGTCCACAATGGCTACACCCATTTGTGGAAAAGACACGTCTCAGTCTCAGAGATGTACAAAATATCCTCGTCATGGAGTCTCTCAACATGACATCTCATCTCAGTCTCAGAGATGTACAAGATATCCTCATCATGGAGTCTCTCAACATGATGTCTCATCTCAATCTCAGAGATATATAGGATATCCTTGTCATGGAGTCTCTCAAAATGATGTCTCATCTCAATCTCAAAGATGTACAAGGGCTTGCACCTCATATTTCTCCGTCTCAGAGAAATATACACTACAAGGGCTTTCACCGCATATTTCTTCATCTCAAAGAAATATGCACTACAAGGGCTTTCACCTCATATTTCTCCGTCTTAGGAAAATATACACTACAAGGGCTTTCACCTCATACTTCTCAGTCTCAAAGAAATATACATTACAACAAATCTTCATGATGATGTGACTCCCTCTGAAGCTCCAAGTACTTGCATCAACCTCTTGACCTCCTCGTCCAAGATTACCTGCAATGCTTGCCTTAGAGGAATCGTTTCCAACACTACTAACTTGAAAGAGTCCAGGACTATCCTCCTCGACCTCATCCCAGATCACCCTATTCTGAATAGGTTTGTGGTGCTACCGATGTCAAAACAAGGTTGACTGCTTTGTGCAATTCCATTTTTTGCCGCTGAAGAGATCTTCCAAGGACTTCATTTTGCTGAACACAAAACTCCCTCTTGATCGCTAGCAGAGATTACAAAAAAAATCTTCTGGAAGTGAACTCCCCTCCATTGTCTGATCTCTAAACTCAAGCCTAACAAGAACTGCCTCAGACTCCTTTGAATTGTAATAGAGACTGATTACAATGATGATTGCAACTATTGCCAATTTTCACTAACAATAGATTGTCCTCATGGAGAAGACAATTTACAATATAATGGAGATTGTAACTTTTGACTTTCAGAGCATGATCAATCATGATCTAATGCAATTTCAATTTATGAGCTAATAGTTCTAGACATTCATGAAACCCACAGCCTAAATAGAAATAATGAACCAACTATGATTGCTCTGGATAAACAATTGACGTCTTGATAAGTAGGAGGTATTTTTCCACAGCGTGTCAAATTATGATATTGCTATCAGGATTCAACCGTGTAGTTTCAAGTCAAACTCATTGACCCATGTTTCATGAGTAGTGGTTCAACAAGAACCCATCTCTCATGATATCGAATGGTCCACTTAGCACTCATTGCATCTAGGTGATGCTCACAGAGGTGAAGCAATCGGTCCGGCCCCGAGGTCACCCATCCCAGACGTTCCAGCTCAAGCGCGCCAACCTGTGGGAGTTTTTCCAAGGTTAAGCCCGCTTGAGTTGTTACCCCATTTGCAAAACCTTTTAGCAAGTGTTGTGCCTTATGAACCATTCATAATAGAGCCCTTTAGCTCATCAATTGATAAGTAGGAGGTATTTTTCCACAGATGTCAAATTATGATATTGCTATCGATTCAACCGTAGTAGTTTCAAGTCAAAACTCATTGACTCCATGTTTCATGAGTAGTGGTTCAACAAGAACCCATCTCTCATGATATCGAATGGTCCACTTAGCACTCATTGCATCTAGGTGATGCTCACAGAGGTGAAGCACTAGTCCGTCCCGGGAGGTCACCCATCCCAGTACTGCTCCAGCTCAAGCGCGCTTAACCAGGGAGTTTTCTCCAAGGTTGAATCCTGATAGCAATATCATAAATTGACGTCTTGCCAATTCTACTTAAATCTGTTGAGACTACTTGATCTGGCACACTTGTCAGAGACCTGCAAGCAGTCACTTCAAAACTTCATCAAAAATACCTCCTATACCACAATCTTCTTCAAACTCTATTATTCCTACACAAAGCAGCTTCACACATCTTGATATATCTCAGACACAACTTCACATATATGAACAGTTGTATTTATTGAGCTAAATAATATTGGTCACACTCATAAAACAATCATGAAATACTTCACAACACAACCTTCGATAAATGCCTTAGAAATTTTAAGCTCGTGATAACTCAGACGTGTACCTCCAAAGCTCCGGTGCAATGTCTACTTAGCTCAGCCCGTTTAGACCCCCCTTTTTTTTTTGCTTATGCACTATAACTTAGAGATTAACCAGAAATCGATTGCACTGCAAGACTCAACTCAGATTGTAATCAAGCTTCCAAGCCACAACATAAAGATTTTGATGCTCAACTCTAATGAATCATCTAAAATTATATTTATCAACAGTCAGCTGAGCATGAAAGGCAGATAAATTATTCTTGCAATACCCAAAATTCATTCACAATGACAACAAAACATTATCAATTGACCACATATTGAACCACCTTGAATATTTGGTATAGAAGTTTCATACATCGACCTCACTAAAGATTGACACCAATGCTCAGGCGAGAGCAAATGGCAACGGATGGATGTCTCTCGATTATAAAATCAAAGAGACGTCTTTAACAGATCGCTCTACTGGCAAACCCGTTTGTCGGAGTTATGAACATCAGTTGATGCCACGTCGATTGTTGGAGGATCGTAGACGCCTTTGACGATGTCACTTGCATGATGGACTAGGGTCGAGTTAGTGTGATAGCCATGATCTGGAAGCTACAATGGTCATGTGAGGTGGTGTGGATTAGGAAGAGCCTTCAAATCCGTCTATCCTCTATTCAGTATCTTGCCCCCGAGTGTTTGGCAAATGGTGATCTCCTGCCGCAGATGAATGGTGTAAGAAGATTGCGAGGCTCTTATGGATGATCCCTGAAAGGTGGATAAGCTAAATCGTGATGACTATAAGATGTCGCTGATATCACTGCATAGTCCCGATCTCCCAACAAGTGATATTGATGAAATCGCTAGGAGGTATGCTAAGAGTTGGCGCGATAATGATAAGTCCTGTGAGATGCTTATTGAGTTCAGCCAAAGCCAGAGGCTCTACCAGATTACCCTCTGACGCTTCTCCCCTGGCACGCCCTCTAGTCTTTAAATGTTGGCTAGGAAATACTTGCGACTCCAATATATCTTTTATTCTTCTTTATTCTCTGTCAACCGATGACCCATTCAGATGCATCCTCTAGAATGGTTCGGTCAAGGAAAAACATATATATATATATATATATATATAACTTTTCCTTTACTTCTCTAATCAGGCATTCGAATTCTTCGAGTCTGAAAGTGACCTCCAAAGAATATGATTGGGTTGTTGTCTCAAAGCGACTGTTGTTCCAAGTAACTGCCCTAAACAAAGAATTGTCTTCCACACAACCCGGAATTATGCTTAGTCAAATCTGATCAGATTTTCCTAAACCTTGCTCTAATACCATGATAATTTTAGGATCGGAAGTGCAATAAGCAGAAAAACTCAACACATAGAACAAAGAACACAGTATTTTACCTTGGGAAAACCCCAGTGTTCCACGGGCCTGAGGGACGGGGAAACGCGTTTCGGAGACGGGGGGACAAAGGGCCTAAGTTTGGGGACGGCGGGGAGACGGCGGCGGCGGGGTGGTGGGGTGGTGGTGCTGATATAGTTATAAATATACTTATAGTACTTGAAAAACTAGTTTTGAAAGGATGTATAACAGTATAAGTTTATAACAATATAAGAATTACATTTCAAATGAAACTATAGGAAATTACTCAAATTACTAATTAGTAAAATTATAACATAGCAAAATTTGAAATACTAAATCTAAATACGAAGATATCTTGAATGCTAATTGCTAAATAAAATTTGACAAATGAAATTGTTTTTGTAAAATTGAAGGTAACTAGTGGAGAGTACCTAGAAAATCAAATGAATTCAATGGGAGTTTGTGGGCAATGCCCCTAATGGGTTTGAGGGGCGCCCTTAGTGGGGTCAGGCACTGCCCCTTGCGGGGGTCTGGGGGCAAACGCTCCCCAGCGGGGTCAAGGGGCACAGCGCCCGGGTCTTGCTGGGGGGTCTCCGGGGCGCCAGCCTGCCGGCCGCGACAAGGGTCGAGGGGCGGAGCCCCCGCCGCCAAGCCCAAATTAAGACCTCCAAACCACACAAACCTTCATGGTGTACATCATTTTGCATTAACAATAAAACCCAAATTAAGACCATCAAAGCCAGACAAACCTTCATGGAACACATCTCCTAGTCTCCCAGGAAACTCCTGGGCGTCTCCTAGTCTCCCAGGAAACTCCTGGCCGTCTCCTAGTCTCCCAGGAAACTCCTGGGCGTCTCCCAAGGAGACTTGGAGACTTGGAGACGTCTCCTAAGGAAACTTGGAGACGTCTCCCCGTCTCCCCGTCTCTGGCGGCGCTTTGGTGGCGGTGGCGGGACGGCGGGGGACGCCAAGTACCAGTCCCCCCGTCCCCGGGACGTCCCCGTTTCCGAAACGGGTCATATTTTGGGGGGAAACGCGTCCCCGTGGTACACTGGAAAACCCTCCTACTTGAGGGAGAAAAACCCAGCAAAGATATTCTCTTATAATCAAAAAATAACTGCAGAAAGAGCACACTAAATCAAGCCCTAGAAAAGGCCGAATCTAATACGATGGATCTGCACTTTGTATATAGTGCAATTTCTTGAATACACAAATTATTTGACTCTTCTCCTTGATGCTAATCTGCTGCATAGAAAATTTGACCTGCTACTAATGGAATTCGAACTTGGAGTGAATTGATTGATACCAAAATGAGACACCTTCACATATTTATACAAGACCAGGCGAGCTCACTCTAGCGCCGACCTAGCAATTACAATATTTTGTTTACAAAGCATGAAGGCCAACCTACCTTAGTTACATTTTATTTGAGAGAATATATCTCCCGAAGCTATAAAGCACTAACATCAAGTACCATATAAGATTTAGGAATAGGGAACATAAATGTATGGTGATAATTGGACCAACGTGAATCTAATACTACTGCAGATGATAACAGAGTTGGCTGGGTCAACTCATGAATATCTGCACAATCTGTCATGATAGAAGCTGATGTAGGCAAGGCAAGAGCAAGATCCAAAGATGGTAATGATAATGCAACTTCATCGAAGCTGACATCATAGAGGAGATGAATATCCTCGATAGTGTCTTCCAAATCTGCAAAGTGGGATTCTAAAAACAAAGATGTGATGTTTCGTAGATATGCATCCCAATGTGGCGGATCTAGAACAACAATAACAATGTTCTAATGCGAAGAATCACTAGAAGCCATGGATGAGTCAACATAGGATTCAGATGTAGCATCAGGTGATATGGGAGATAAGTCCTCAATGCAAGCCATGCAACTACATTGTTCATCCCCAAATGATGGTGTCTCACAAGATGTCTTAGTGAGATTACTTTTTGCAAGTCAATAGTAAGTCAACAATTTGATGCGAGACATGAGGACAAAATTCATCCACATGTCGACTGCTTCCATTGTATATGCACTTCAATTTGCAATTTCTAGACATGGTCTAATTATTAGAAAATATCAATGTGAAATGCAAGTATATCACCCCCCCGCCCCTCCAAAATCCCCCCCTAAAATGATTAGTGTTGAAACATCGGCACCCTCAAAAAGATGTGCAAGAAGTTTTTACAAGTTGTGAAGATCGGATGCCAACATCTTTTGTTTATAACTCACAAAGGTTTTCACAATTTGTTGATAAAATGGCAATCTAGATCTTATTTTTACATGCAAAATCAAATTCTTTGTGAAATTTTCATATGACTCAAAAAAAAAAAATGCAAAATTTTGATAATTGGAGTGAAAGTTATGCCTAGTTGAAATTCACTTCCAATTATGACTTCGGAGGCGAAAAATTGCTAATGAACAGCGCAAATTCTAAATGGTCTTGATGCTAAAGTGTTTGTCACGGAAAGAGCTTTCTGTCGACTACTCACACTTGAAATTTTGACTCCCCATTAACATAAAAAATAATGTTTAAAGTTACCACTTGTGGTTGTATTAAATACTACAAATGTAAAAGTAATAATTGAACAACCATAACATTAATAATTAAATACTACAAATGTAAAAGTAATAATTGAACAACCATAACATTAATAGTGAATGGGCAAGTGATCCAATCAAAGTGTAAGAACACTTCGTGCCCTAGTTTTTGAGACTTCTTTTTGTTTTATTTCTTTTCCCCGATCTTGGAATTTTTTTGAAATTTTGGTATTTTATGATGCAATATTAAATAAGAGAAATGCTTGGAAAAAACAAACTCTTTATAGCAGCATTTAGTAAACACCAAAATTCAATTAGGGACCAGATACATGCATTTAATTCCAACATGTAATTGAAAGGCAGATTTATTACATAGTTTGCTACAGCTGGAAATGCAAACAACTAAAAATCTGAACTTGGGAGTGATGTTTGCTGGATGTAGAAACCCTTATTTAACTGCTGCAGCCAGCGAATGACTTTTCTCCAAGATTTGATGAAGCTGCAAACTGGGTCAGGTCTGACCGCCACCAATAAGAGTGATTTGCAGCCAAAAGAAGAGACGCCTTTGCCAATGTAGAGATGCGTCTCCCTAAAGAGGTGCTGTACAGCAGGCCTGGAATTTGATGGTCTATTTGACTGTTTTTTCAATTTTAGACCATATATTACAGCTATAAAATTTATTAGACTGTATAGTTTGACTTGCTATATTTTTATTAAACCGTAAAAAATTATTATAAGCAAAATATAATATGGTATTTAAATTTACAATATATATCATTTTATAATTTTTATTATAAAAAGATAAAATAGTTTAGAATAGAATATAACATTTTTAATACTTTCTAATATGAATTTAGAAACTTTGACATTTTTATAATAGTTATCATTTTTTTATATTAATATATGTGATTTATAATATTATTATAAAAATATATATTAATTTAGAATCTTTTCAAAATATAAAATATATTTAACAAGATTTGTTTTTAATATAAACTTAGAAACATTTGTTACTTGTTAATTTTAATAGTAGATTTTTATATTTATTACTAATAATTATCATTGTTTTCTAATTTTTCAAGATATTGCATTTATAAAAGATTTTATATAAAAATTCATAAATTAAACATTTTTTTTTTACAGGCATTTAATTGACCAAACTGTCATAAAATTTTCGTATGACAGGTAGGGGTGACCATCAAAATCCAGGCCTGCTGTACAGTATAACCAGCAATATAAGGCTCTTAAAACTCAATCACCAATCACTGTAGTTTGATAATTTTGTTGGTAAACCCTAACTGTGTAAGTTGCAGCCATAATCTTCTTCAACACACAGCCCAATGATCCTTAATCTTAGATGGTATTTTCAAAGGGTGAACAGAATTATCATCTGATAAAACTAGCACCCAACACTGTAGCGGGTACTGTTCACGCGGGCACTGTAGCAACAGATTAAAGTTAGTAATCTGCTCTTTAATGACTAACAATGATAAATCTTCAGGTCTGTACTTAATAGTCCTTCAATAATCTCCAAACCCTAAATAATTTCTTCACCTTTAAGCACAAATAGAACACTTGTATGCTGCCCTCCTGATGCCTAATTCAATAGATATTTCACTACTTCAATAGGCTGCAACAATGGAGAGTTAGCATTCTCCAATGGCCAACTGATTCAAAAACCCTTGGCTTCCTCTCTTAGACAAAAAACTCATCAACACCAATGCTCAATCTCATGAATGTAAAATGACTACAAAGTAAAATATATAAACCCTCTTGAGAAAGTCAAATTTCTCCAAAAAGGCACATTTAATATCATTAAATGTTATTTACTCACATCCTTTTAATATTTCATTAAATACTTTAGAGTTGGCACCCAATATTTAATTAATAAAATGGCCCCCTTTTTAATGATGAATTGACCCTTAAGTTATAACATTATAATATGGCTTTTTAATAATTAAATATTATCTTGAGCCATTTAAAATTTAATAACTCCTTAAATATTTAAGATTTCATCAAACCCCCTGAAACGGGGGTCAACTCTGTGAATCTCCATACGACCAAGTGCCTTACTAAAAATAGTAAGGGTCCCTCTCATCCATCTCCTAACTTACTATAAATAGTAAGTATAGCACTGGAGCTCCTGTGAACGCCAAATGAAGGCCCAAAGCTGATGATCACTTAACACTGGAAATGATGAAAACCTTAAAAGACCCTCTAACCATCCTCATTAGCCTACGAGGGTCAAAATTATAGGCTAAACCATCCACAAACATGAGCATGCTAAAAAGAGGACATTACACAAAGCAAAAAAAGAAGGCCGCCACAAGTGAGGTTAAGCTTGAGTCAAGGGCATATGACTTGACTGATTTTGATGCAAGGTAAATATTGAAGTCGAAACCTATGATGACCACATAGTAGAAAGGATTTTACACATCACAACAAACATTGGGTGTTGACTTGGTTGAAGTGCCAAATGGAGGGTCGAAGTGCCAAATGAAGGGATTTTTGCACCAAACATAGAGTTGACCAAGTCATGGGCATGGAGGGGGTTTGACCAAATCATACGTTGGGGAGAGTGGAGCCTAGTTGGAGAATGGTGGAAGCCACGTGTGGTAGTGTTGAGCCCACATTGTTTTTGGCATTAAGAGGAGTCTGAGTCAAGATTGCACTATGTGTCGTTGATAAGATCCCTTTCACCATAAAACTCTTTCAATGCCTCACAATATTGATGAAGATCAACCTTTGTTCATATCAAGCCACTTGCCAAGGCTGCCTTTCCTATTCAGATGCTTGAAATGCAGGGTTGTCTGCACAAAATTGTAATAAACAAACAATATAAGGCAGTGGTCAGCCAAACCATTTATGCCTTGTTTGAAATAGGAAATGCTTTGCTATTTGCAAAGACCACCTGTGAGAGATCTCGCCTTTTATGACTGTTTAAGCTCCCATAAGGAGAATGGAAGTGTGCTAAGGTAGACGCCACAAGCACAAAAGCATTAAAGTTGCCTCAACCGTAGTTGCAAGTTGTGAAAGGCCAATAGATGATGAGGGTGCTCAAAGATAGAACCACAACAAAGACTCTCGAAACCTACAAAGGGGCAAAAAAATTTCCACGAGAACCTACAAACTAGGTGTTGAGCGAAAAAAAATTGCAAGAAGCTTTTCGACCAAAATTAAAAATTAAAACCCTACAAATAGTTGATGCCACAAACCAAAAAACAAGCCAAATAGGGAAAAATCCTACAAGATTGTAAATACCAACCCAAACTAGTAAATGGGGAGAGGGTGATTTTGGCCCCCTGCATAAAAAATCGTTTTTTTGAAAAAAAAATCTACTGTAGTGATTTGTACGGTACCGTACAGATTTGTATGGTACCATACAAATTTGTACTATACAATAAAGTATAGGAATTAAAATTGCAAAAAAAAATGAAAGTTACTAAAATTGACAAAACGAAAGGCATTTCTTCATTTTTCGGGCCTTCCAAACAAAATGGTGGTGTCTGTTTGGCTCCACGATGCTCAATTGATAGGGCTATGTGTGAGTCACTTTGATGTGGGAAGGAACATGCTCTCATGACTTTGATACCATGTTGGAGAATGCCAAGATCTTAAAGCATGAAACAACCTTTCACTAGTGAGCAGAATATGAGCACAATAGTATGTCTATCAATATACAAATGAAGAGTGTGTAAATACAATTATGAGCCTTGCTTATATAGGCAAGGATGAGGAGATGAGAAGGTAGGAATGAAACTTTGACTACCCCTCCAAAGATGCAACACTTGTGAGCTCATTTGACAAGTGTGTGGGCAAGTGGCAAGTATGCATGCAATAGGTGTCTCAAGTGATGAAGACACATGTCTCAACCATGAAGTGAGACAAAAGTATGAAATAGCCTAAGTAAACTTAAACTATGTTTGAATAGATCAATCCTAGAAAGGTGATTAGCTAACTAGGTGAATAATGACTCTATTCACACTAGCATTGCCCACTCAGAGGACAGTGATAAACAACACAAACCCTTATATCCTCCAGGCCTCACTAGGATGCCCAACTCTCGCTTAGCAATTTGAATCAAGTTTTTAACTCAAGACATGTTGAACACTAGTCAAAAGACTCAAAGCTTCATGCCTACACTTGGGGGCCTTAGAACCCAAAAGATGGTTAACAAAATGTCAAAAACTTCATCAAAATGTGAAATAAGGAACCAAGTCTGCCCAGCATCCCCAGAAACTGCAGTGAATCTGTAAAACATGTTCATACAGCTTTCCGAGAAGGCTAGGTAAAAATGACCAATCATCTTGCCAAAAGGGATTGAGCCTCGGCTAACTTAAATGAATTAAGAATGAAAATTGTCACCACTTTGATAACCAAAGAAAGAGATGAACTCTCATGCCAACTTACAAATTAGACACTCAAATGTGGATACGAAAATTGGCCAAGGAAGAAGTTAGTCACTTCACTGATAACAAAGATAATAGCTCGACTGAAAGGCATTCTAAACCCATATGGAGCAGAAGTGGAACTGATCATCAGCAATCAGCAAAAACTGTGCTGAGATAAGTGAATTGAGTACAAAGATTAATATTATTTTTTCTCTAAAGAAAGTTTTGTATCAATATTTGAAATTCTACTATCTGGTTGGTTTTTTGTATTACATATTTATTGGGTTAAATGGTTTATAATATCATATCATTGGGTTCAACATCCTCTGAGTTGTTTTGATAATTGTAAGAGAATAGAACTTGTCAGTTAGGTCTTAGCTAATAGTTAACTGTTTCAAGGATTTTTGATGAGTGCTATAGGACAGATATAGGTGACACAGTCAATTGCTTGCATATAAAATATACTTATGGGCTTTGGCACTGTTAATAACTTAATAGTATAAAACAGAAACAGAAAAATGTATCGCTATTGGCCAAGCCAAAACAAATGAGGGTGGGAAGAAGCAAAGAAAATGGTGCTATGATAGGAGCAGTCTGTCTTATTTATGCAAGTCAATTTGTACATATTCTATGGTGGAGCCAATTTTTCAATTTTGAACCAGGCGTAGCATTAAAAGAGTCAAATTCATACCAGAGGCACTTGCATCCACATTTAACCCCTTAGTTTATAAATGCCTACTACGCAATTCAGTCTTAATCCTACACCATACACTACTAGTATTTTTCATAACAAAGATACCCCAATAATTTCTGTAATTCTCTAATTGACCATGATCCAGATTTTGGCAATATATGCCTGTCCTGTAACACTTCCATATAGACAATGAATAAATTTATCAATAGAAATGGTCACCTCTTCCCTTTGGCATATTAAGGTTAAAATCAGTATTCAAGAAATGTGCCATGCATTCTTCCAAATGCACCCACTCAGCATAAAGCAATTCAAATGTCCAATTGTGGCAGAGCACTGTTTTCTAATCCACAATTTACGCTCATCAATTAAGACAATCCGCACAAAAACATAATCTGCAGGTCTTCGGAAGGAGGTAATCAGAATTATTTTTGATTATTGTATAGAATAACATTAAACTAAGAAAGGATGTCTATAATGTCCCCACTCTAGTCAATATCAGTAGAAAATGGGTTAGCCTATTACTTGGACCCTCGTAGGCTAATATGTTTGGATAGGAGGTCTCAGTGGCAGTTGATGGAGGGTATTGTCATTTCCATTCCTTCAGTTCAGTATTGGGTTCAGTGCCAAGCCTTTGCAGATCAATGTTTGCCAGCTTCTAATGGCACATCAAAATACTGAGTATTGAGGGAGATATTAATATTTTAGTGGTTAAATTATTTAATTAACTTAAGGGGGATATTATAAAGTTATAATTTAACTTTATAAAAGTAAAATGCCACGTAAATATTATAAAGTGAGATTAAAACATTTAAGTCAAAAAGGTACGCCCAAGTTAAATGAAAACATTTAAAAGATTGTAAAGTGACTTAAATACATTTAAAATGTATTTAAAAGACAAAAGTCGTGCCTCTTGGGAAATCATGCTTTTTGGAGAATATAAGGAAATGAGAGAGCAAGTCGACCTCATTCATTCATGAGCATTTGACATTGACTCTTTTTGGATTCATCAAAGCTTTGCTTGAGACAAGGGCTTCAGCAATCTTCCACCATTGGAGAACAAGAATTCTTGAGTGTTTTGCAATTGTGACGTTGTGAAATTGCAGCTGAATTGTTACTTCTAAGAGGGCTTCATTCAAGAGTCAATTTGTGCTTGCAGTGGGTTAATTCATTAGTTTCTTTGTAGTTTACAATAAGGAAGGGTCAAACTAGATTGTGGTGCATTCATAGTTCCAAAGCATTCAATAAGCTGGTCGTAAATTCCTCTTGGCTGGCTGTACTTCATCTTTGGGAGGCGTGTTTGCACTAGCTGGGGCGTGTGATCTGGGAGGCTGAAATGCCTTCTTTTTGGGCCTTCTGTTGTTTCCATCTTGGACACCTAGCTAGCTTTTGATCTAGTGTCAGTGTGGAGAAATCATTATCTGGAGGTGGGGCGTTGCATTTCACCAGTTTCAGCATTTTTTGCCTAGCATGTACCAAATCTTTCTTATTTCATTAATCTGAGGACTTCCAGGTACGTTTGTTGTATGCAATTTACTTGTAGCAATTGCCAGATACTTAATAACATTGTAGTTACTCTATTATTCCTTGTTATTTAATTTTAGTGTTGTTTAGTGCCTGGCGCACTTCCTTATTTTTTGCTTAAAATTCATCAAAACAAGTGAAAACACAAAAACAGTACATTTTTAGCATCAGAGGGAGAGTAGAACCAGCAGGGTTCTTCACAATGTGAATGATGGAAAAACACCAATTTGTGAGGGTAGCTGACTTTGGAAGGTAAGAATTTAATACAAATACCATTGCAGTTGCTAAATACCTTCCACTTTATTCCTTAGAATTTATCAGATAATGTTTATGCTAAAAAGCTCTATCCTTTATAGAAAACTTTTCTTCATTTATTATATTTGCCAAAATTGACAAGTATCTAAGTTACCAAATCAGCACATATACAAGCCGATTTCAGGTATGAAATGTCTGAGAATTGGATCCTAGTTCGAATTTCCTGTGGATTTGAC